>CM051840.1:30875170-31273747 GCA_028451465.1 Erethizon dorsatum | reverse complement strand
CTATCTTTCTTCCAGTGAACATGTTTGGCCCTTTTGTCAAAGATAAGGTAGCTGAGTGTGTTTGAAGTTGTTTCTACATCTTCTAATATATTCCATTGATCCTCCAGTCTGTTTTGTTTTGTTTTTTGGTGGTTTTTGTTGTTTTTGTTTCATTTTTTTGTTTTTGTTTTTGTTGTTTTGGGGGGTTGTTTTGTTTTGTTTTGTTGGAAGTACCATGCTGTTTTTATCACAGTAGCTCTGTAGTATAACTTCACATCAGGGATTGTGATGCCCCCTTCCTTGCATTTGTTGCCCAGAATTGCTTTGCTATTGTAGGTCTCTTCTGGTTCCAAGTGAATTTTAGGATTGTTTTCTCTAATTCTGTGAGGTATGTTAATGGTATTTTGATTGGAATTGCATTAAATCTGTATAACAATTTTGGGAGTGTGGCCATTTTCACTATGTTGGTTCTTCCTACCCTAACCCGAACCCTAACCCTAACCCGAAACCAAACCCGAACCCGAACCCTAACCCGAACCCTAACCCTAACCCTAACCCTCTAACACTAACCCTAACCCTCTAACACGAACCCTAACCCTAACCCTAACCCTAACCCGAAACCTAACCCTAACCCTAACCCTAACCAAAACCCGAACCCTAACCCTAACCCAAACCCTAACCCTAACACTCTAACCCTAACCCTAACCCTAACCCTAACCCTAACTCTAACCCTAACCCTAACCCTCTAACCCTAACCCTAACCCTAACCCTAACCCTAACCCTAACCCTCAGCCTCAGCCTCAGCCTCAGCCTCAACCTCAACCTCAACCTAAACCTAAACCTAAACCTGTTGAAATCCAAAATAAAACCCTAGCTCTAAACCCAACCATAAGCATGCTGATACCATAGCTCTGGCCATGCCCCTAGTCCTGTCTCAAGCCCTAGCCCTAGAAACTAACCCTAACCCGAACCCTAACCCTAACCCTAACCCTAACCCTAACCCTAACCCGAACCCTAACCCGAACCCTAACCCGAACCCTAACCTAACCCTAACCCTAACCCTAACCTGAACCCTAACCCTAACCCTAACCCTAACCCGAACCCGAACCCTAACCCGAACCCTAACCCAAACCCGAACCCTAACCCGAACCCAAACCCGAACCCTAACCCTAACCCGAACCCGAACCCGAACCCTAACCCGAACCCTAACCCGAACCCGCACCCTAACCCGCACCCTAACCCGAACCCGCACCCTAACCCTAACCCGAACCCGAACCCTAACCCGAACCCTAACCCTAACCCTCTAACCCTAACCCTAACCCGAAACCTAACCCTAACCCTAACCCTAACCCTAACCCTAACCCTAACCCTAAGCCCTCAGCTATGGAGGCTCCACCCATCCCAGCCCTGTGCAGGCTGTCCCAAAGCTCCAGGGTCAGCCTGTGCTCCCAGAGGCCAGGGGTCTGGGGCTGACCACAGGGAAGCCCAAACCCTAACCCTAACCCTAACCCTAACCCTGGTGGAACCCTAACCCTAACCCTAACCCTAACCCTAACCCTAACCCTAGAAACTAACCCTAACCTTAACCCTAACCCTAATCCTAACCCTAACCCTAAACCTAACCCTAACCCTCTAACCCTAAACCTAACCCTAACCCTAACCCTCTAACCCTAACCCTAACCCTAACCCTAACCCCTAACCCTAACCCGAACCCTAACCCTAACCCTAACCCGAACCCGAACCCGAACCCTATTCCAAACCCTAACCCGAACCCTAACCCGAACCCGAACCCTAACCCTGGTGGAACCCTAACCCTAACCCTAACCCTAACCCTAACACTAACCCTAAACCTAACCCTACTCAGCCTGCGTGCCCGGAACTCGGCAACCCAGGGCTTGCTGTTAGCTTCACAGTAAAGCTGCTGCCTCCCCTTCTCTGGCTAGCTGCCTGGAAAAGGGTAAATGCTGGAATGGAACAGGAACCAGCTTTTCCCTCTGTTTTTCACTTCTTTCTGTGCTGAGGCAGTACCTTAGAGCAAGAAAAGCTGTTATGCCTGAAAGTCAAGACTCCCACTTCCATGTGGCCACCAGGGTTTATCTCCAGCAACATGGGAAGTGGCTTGAGCTACTCTTCCATAGGTGTGTGGCTGAACTGGCCTGATCACAGAATATTGAAGTAAGCTTGACCCCGGTACAAGAATTTCCACTGGTTCCACAGAGCTGATACTCTGCGGAGGCTAAGGTGAGTGCCTAGGTGGGGGAAGTAAGAAGGCTGCCCTCTTGAAGAGCAGAGACAGAGCCCCCAGGTGATCCGGCCCTACAGCATCAGCAGAGACTGTGCAGTTTGGGATGACATGGCGCATTAGTCCCGTTCTTGTTGCTGAGATGGAATACCTGACAACCACAACTTAAAGGAGAGGATTATTTTGGCTCTTAAGTGGCAAGTCAGAAGGGCTTAACCCTAACCCTAACCCAAAACTATTTCTAGCCCTAGCCTAATCCGAGACAAAAAGTGAAGCCTAACCCTCAACCTCAGTCTCAACCTCAACCTCAACCTAAACCTAACCCTGCTGAAATCCAAAATAAAACCCTAGCTCTAAACCTAACCATAAGCATGCTGATACCATAGCTCTGGCCATGCCCCTAGTCCTGTCTCAAGCCCTAGCCCTAGAAACTAACCCTAACCCTAACCCTAACCCTGGTGGAACCCTAACCCTAACCCTAACCTGAACCCAAACCCGAACCCTCTAACCCGAACCCGAACCCTATTCCAAACCCTAACCCGAGCCCTCACCCTAACCCTAACCCTAACCCTAACCCGAGCCCTCACCCTAACCCTAACCCTAACCCTAACCCAAGCCCTCACTCTAACATGAACCCAGCCCCAACCCCAACCCGAGCCCTCACCCTAACACGAACCCGAACCCCTAACCCTAAGCCCTAAACCCTAACCCTAAAAAAAAAAAAAAAAAGACCGACAAATTGTCTTGATATTTTCTTTATGGATGACAGGTTTGTGTTACATTTTCAGGATTGCTTTGTGAGCTTTCAGTGCAACTGGTATCCTAAAAGGATGTGTGTTCTGGAAAACACCAACTGGCCTCCCTGAGTGAACAGGACTCTGGGAACTGTTCTCAGCCTCAAGGCAGTCAGGGCTGCAAGGAAGGCCTGATAGATACTGCCTTCTAGTATGCTGAGTACAGTGGAGGCCTAGACCCAGAAGAATCCTATCAAAGTGAAGAAGGGGTAATTGGAGTTCCTTTGTTAGGGTCGGGACGCCCAACGCATGAAGGAAGACTCCAAGAAGCGTTCTCTCATGCAAAGGGCAAGGGGTTTTATTATCCAAGCATGCGTGGGGCTCACTGAACATGCAGGAACAGTGGGCCCTGAGGTTTGTCTGTGTAGGGCTTATATGTCTATAGAACCAAGGGAGGAGGGGTCTTTGCAAGCGTGGTTACAGAAGCAGATAGCATTGGTTAGTTTAAACAGCTTTTTACATTCATTGGGAGAAGACACTGATATGGGAGTTTTTAGGCTGGCCGATGGAGCGGCGGAGGATGTTTCCTAATATGGGCAGCAGGTGTTTAGGAAAAGGATACTTTGTAAATTCTTTAGCCATGGAGTTTTTATCTTTTAGCCCAGATCCCTGGTCGCTCTGTTCTCACTCTTATCTAACTTAGGCAGCTTTAAATTGTAACAGCTCAATTCCCGGAACCTTGGGAGGAGGGGGACAGCATGGACCATGCATTCCCAGAAGGGAAAATTTCTCTTACATTCCCCCCTTTTTGTTTTTGGGAATCTCTAATCTTAGAGATCGGAGTGTCCGTTTTTAGGATCATCTAGAAATGCATACTGTTGTCTGACGAGCATTAGTTTTACATTGTCAATCTGGTTATATATTTGAAGCTAGGAATAGGTATGGGTTTATTTCCTGAAATAATGTCTAAATAACCCAGTCCAGTTTACAGGAAGGAGAGTGAAAGCCAGATTTTTGGCTTTCAGGCCATTTATCACAGGTGGGGGCAGCAATATTAATAACATCAGTGACATTAACACATAAGTGGTCAAGCAGAACATTTTTTTTAGCTTAATCTTTAGGGTGTTGGTTCCCCTTTCCACCGTCCACTTATCTGGTTCCGTGGGTAGAGAGACTGAGGTCGACAGCACTTTGAAGTGGCTATGGTGGATCCAGGCGGTCTTTTCAGAAATTGTCTGAGGAGTACCTGGGTACCTGGCTCCACCGCTTGAGCAGGTTCTGTGGTTGGTGGGTTAGGTGGTGGGTGTTTTTGGCGGAACACCCAATGGATGGAGGAGAGCACGGGCTGTAGAGCCTGAAGGGACTTAATGAGATCCTGATTAGTAAGTTCTGTAATCTCTAGTTTAGGTAACGGAAGGGGAGGTCAGCCGAACATGGCTTCAAAGGGGAAATTCCCGATACATAGGGAGTGCATCTGGCCCGGAGGAGGGCAAAGGGGAGGAGGCTACACAGGGTGAGGGTGGTGACCAGAGTCATGTTGGTGTTTAGCTGCAGCAGCTTTTGCTGAAGTCTCTTGGTGCATTGAGGTCTGAAGGTCTCTGGGGCAGACGGTCACACTTCTGCAAGCTCAGGTGTCTATGTCTTGATTCAGGAGCATTGGATCCATGGAGCACAGCCTGTAACTTTAAGAGCAGTGGGAGTGGTTAGGATCACCTCGTGGGGTCCCTCCCACTTTGGTTAGAGAGGCTCCTCTTTTAGGCTTTAATCAGGACTTGGTCTCCCGGATTTGAAGGAGTGGACTGGCATGGGCATGGGGCTCAGATGTCTCCATAACAGTCTGCTGCAGTTTCTGAAGCATCTGGTGCAGCGCCTTTATCTGTTGGTGTAAGTTCAAAGTTCCCATCTCCTGTAATCTATTCAAAACAGGTACCAGTGGGGGAGGCTCCCAAACATTATCTTAAATGGAGTTAGTCCACCTCAGTACAGTGTGCACCACAACTGCAAGAGGGCCGCTGGGAGCACAGTAACCCAGTTAGCCCTAGTCTCTTGGCATAACTTTGCCAGGGTAGTTTTAAAGTACAGTTTTGTCCTTTTATGTAGCTTCCAGCTCAGTCATCTCCATACCTTCTGTCACATACTCAAACCATTTTTTTTTACTCTCAGCATTCTCTGTAAGAATATCATTTATATAAATTTTCTTTGATATATCTTAGTCAAAACTTATTTTGACCCCTTGTTCCTGGGTTGCTACAATTACACCCAGTTTCCCACTAGCTGCAAATGCTGCAGCCATTTGTGATTTAAGAGCAGAGACCCTCTTTGTATGCAGAGAAAGAGAAAAGCACGCTTCAGGATAAGGTTTTTGTCCCAGGTGTTTTGAGCCAGGGCACCCAGCTTGTGCTTCCCGCTGTGGCTTACTCAGCTTACTTGATGTTTTGACAAAGCAGGCATTTACATTTCTCCTGTAAAACTTTCCTGGATGTTTGCAGGCAGCGCCAGGCTGGTGACGTCCAGGCTGGCCATTGGGGCAGCACTGGCCCTGTATACAACCAGGAGTTTATATATGGAAACTAATTTGGGTGCTCAGCCTTTCCGGTGACAATATTTTATACTTTATTGATTACCTAGGGGTGGAGCGACCCTTTAGCTAATCATCCCACATTGAATTCATCAAAATTGTTAAGCATATATTTTAAAACAGTTGACTTACTGCCAGCACAACCCATTATGTCAATGACTTGGACAATATAGTAACCCACAGTTACAATTTATCTAAGCAAGTCCTGTCTCCCCCATTCAACTTGAAATGTAAATGAAATTTGAGACTAACAAATGGTCTCCTGCCGGCAGGTTGAATTCCTCTAGTAACAGTGACTTGGAAGCGCAGGCTCGGGGGGGTGGCATAGATGTAACACAGGGGAGGAACACGTACACACAGACAAAAACAGACAATCCCGGGAATAATAGCCACACCACTCCCGACCTCAAATTTAGAGCCTTGCATCCTGCCTTGCAGCCGATCTGGGGGGGCCAGCTGAAGATCAGCTTTTTGGCGCCTTGGCCCCCCAAGGGTTAGCCGCCAGGAAAGGAGGCACCGAGGCCCCCTCCTTATTGTCCATGGTGGGTGCTGTGGAACAAAAGAGGTTAGTGGCGCCAAACAAACAAACACTAAGACCAAGACAATAGACAAATGCCGGCGTACAAAACTTTTCCAAAAGAGGAAGTGAAAGAATTACAACCGGGGAATACCCCGCACAACCGGGGAATCCCCCGCTGAATAGACCCTCAGGAGCCCACGAAGTAGGCTCCCGGAGTCTATGTAGAAACACGATCGGGGAATCCCCCGCTGAATAGGCCCTATAGACCTATAATCCCCGAGGTGTCCCCCGGGGGATGTGGCCTGTGGCTCAAAAAGGATGCCTATGGCATTCACCTAAGGACTCACGTTCCTAGGTGCAAGCCACGTGGATCAAGAAGCTCAGGCTTCTTGAAACCGACCACGCTGAGACACAAGAAATTAGGATCCAAGTAAGACAGAGAACGAGAGATAGGAACGGCCATACTTACCCCGAGAGGCAGCTGTTGGGGTATTCCGACGCAGGGGGCAATCCCCGGTCTCGCTGGGGCCTCCAAAATGTTAGGGTCAGGACGCCCGCCGCGTGAAGGAAGACTCCAAGAAGCGTTCTCTCATGCAAAGGGCAAGGGGTTTTATTATCCAAGCATGCGTGGGGCTCACTGAACACGCAGGAACAGTGGGCCCCGAGGTTTGTCTGTGTAGGGCTTATATGTCTATAGAACAAAGGGAGGAGGGGTCTTTGCAAGCGTGGTTACAGAAGCAGATAGCATTGGCTAGTTTAAACAGCTTTTTACATTCATTGGGAGAAGACACTGATATGGGAGTTTTTAGGCTGGCCGATGGAGCGGCGGAGGATGTTTCCTAATATGGGCAGCAGGTGTTTAGGAAAGGGACACTTTGTAAATTCTTTAGCCACGGAGTTTTTATCTTTTAGCCCAGATCCCTGGTTGCTCTGTTCTCACTCTTATCTAACTTAGGCAGCTTTAAATTGTAACAGCTCAATTCCCGGAACCTTGGGAGGAGGGGGACAGCATGGACCGTGCATTCCCAGAAGGGAAAATTTCTCTTACACCTTGTGTTACTGTCATTCAAGCTCTGGTTTATGAAAGTGTAACAGGGGCTAGTGAGATGGCTCAGCGGCGTAAGCGCCTGCCTGGCAAGCGCGAGGGCCCGAGTTTGAGTCCTGGAAACCACATACGAAAAAAGGGCCGGTGATATATCTCAGTGGCAGGGGCGCCTGCTGGCACGCAAGATCCTGTGGTCGACCCCCAGTACCCACAAAAAAAAGTGTAACAATTTCATTGATTAGAGGCACATTTCTCATTTTAGATGATAGATTCTACATATGCAAATTGTGAGCATTTTCATTACACATTACCAGTATTTTTCTGATTAGATGGTTAACATACAGCTGTTCCATGGTACATGGAGAATATATGTAAAATTCTGCACCTCATGTACATTTCTTCATAATAAAAATCTCTATGAAGAGACATTGGCTAATTTTAAAATCTCAAGCCTAATCAAGAGCAAAAAGCATCATAGCTTAACAATTATGATGAAATTACTATCTCAGAACCATTGGATTTTTAAAAATATATTTAAATTTTTATTGTAGTATAAAATAACCTTTTAATCAGTCACCTGATCTATCTTTCTAATAAAATATTAATTCTTTTTTTAATTTGGTACTGGGAATCGAGCTCAGGGCCTCATACTTGCCAGGCAGGTGCTGTGCCGCTGAGCTACATCCCCGGCCCTAAAATACTAATTCTACTCCCTCTGTAAAATGTCTTTGACACTCTCCCAAAAATTGTAAATATCATCATTTTTTAAATGTCTTAGTCTTTTTTAATATTATCATTGCAGCTGCATGGCACAAACCATAATTTATCACATAGGATGTTCCCCATACTCACCTAAGAACTCTAGGACAGCAGGAACAAAATTCTACTAATTGAGGTTATGCTGTACTACAAATATGCTGTATGCCAAAGATATGCCTTTGTCTTAGAACAAACACATTCCCTCTGAGCATCCGCTTTGTGTCAAAAAAAAATACAAATCACTGGAAAATGAGGACATGCAAAATCTTTGTCTTAAGTGTACTCTAAGTTTAGTTTTAAAGAATGGAAACAGTTGGTGTTTAATAATATTTTATGTTAAACTTTATGACAGAGATGGAACTTAGAAACCATTAGATGGGGGAGAGGGTTTTTTTTTTTTTTTAATAAGACAACCACATACTCCTTCTGTCCTCCCTTGACAGATCTCATATTAAGAAAACTATAGGGCCGTTGAGATAGCTCAGTGGCATAAGTGCCTGCCTGGCAAGCGCGAGGTCCTGAGTTCAACTCCCACTACCCACATACAAAAAAAGGGCTGATAATATCGCTCAGCGGCACGAGCACCTGCTGGCGCGTGAGGTCCTGAGGTCGACCCCCGGTACTCACAAAAAAAAAAAAAGAGAGAGAGAGAGAAAACTATAAAGCATACTACTGATAAAGTGTAATTTCCTTCCAATATTTGTGCTGAATATCATTTTTTTACATTCATGGACATGAATGTTTATTATAGCAGAAGGAGACAGATTAATATCACTCAAAGAAAGACGTACATGAGCAGGTCTAAGAATATGAAGGACAAGCTTCCAGTTGTTTTCAACCAGTGGAGCTGAGAAAATCCTAAATGCTCCTAATAGCAATGTTTGTTACTGCGCAGAAAACATTGCCCATCACAAAAATCTCCCCTAACTTAATGTCCTTCTGCCCACGTCCCTCCATCCCTTGATCCTCTTCCCCGTTGATCCATGATTTTTTTTCATAGTTTTCTGTTGACTTTTTTATGGTACGGGGGCTTGAACCCAGGACCTCACACATGCTGTTCAAGTGCTGCACTACTGAGCTACACACCAGTCTTTCCCCTTTGAGAATGACCTAACTCCCTATTTCCTATTATCTACAGTCTTTTACTTTCCTCTTTTTTATTCTTGATTTCCTACATTTTAACAAAATGTGGTATTTAAACTTGTGTGCCTGGCATTCCATTTGTAAGAGACGCCGCCTACAACGCATAATATTTCATAGAATTGTATCATATTTTTGACTCAAAGTAATGCAAAGGTTGCTGCATGGTTACTGAGCCTGCCCCCATCCCCACCCCATGAAGCTGCTGCTGGAACAGCGTCTACACAGCCCGTGGAGACAAGCGCACACTCCAGTCCTCACGCTAAGGACCCAGGGTGCTCAGACCCAGCCTGGGCAGCCCCAGCCTCGCCCGTGAATAGAGAAGAGCAGCCCAGAGCCAGCGCCTACTGCGCCCTCCAGAGCATCTCAATCACCCTTTATTCAGTTCGTGCACAGGACCCTGCCCTGCGGCCTATTCTTCTGTCCCCGCGGCCAGTACTCCACCCCGCCTTACGAGGCTGAAAGAGCATAGAGCAAGGCCAGGAGCCCAGGGGACAAAGGGCAGGGGGTTGGTGACATGAGGAAAAATTCATTCTGTACTGCCAGACCAGAGAAATCCTGACTCCTCCCTGGCTGTAGGACTACATACCCAGAATCCTCAGAGTAATTTTCCCACGGACTACAATACCCCATATCTTCTGGGACTACCTACCAGTCCTGGGCACGATTTTCCCCCTGAATTACATACCTAGAATTCTGCGCAGGGCCGCAGGACCATGTGCAAAGAGTCCGCGCAGTAATTTTCCCATTGATATAATAAACAGAATTCTATCGTTGCCACAGAACTAAAGTACCCAGAATCCTTGGCATGCTTTCCTTCTGGACTACCTTAGACAGAATCTTCCGCGAAGTAGCAAGACTACATACTCAGAATCATCAATTTTCCGAAAGACTACCATACCCAGAATCCTCAGAGTAATTTTCCCACGGACTATGATACCCAGAATCCTCCATGGCGCCGCAGGACTATAGTACCCAGAATCCTCAGCATGATTGCCTCCTGGACTACCATAACCAGAATCCTTTACAGGGCTAATTTCCCTACAGCCTACCATAACCAGAATTCTTCTGTAGCCACAGAACTACGATACCCAGAATCCATGGAGAACTAACCCCCCCCGTGGACTACCATACCCAGAATTCACAGCGCAGCCATAAATCTACAATGCCCAAAATCTTCGCCACTCCCCCACACCCCCATATCCCCGACGAGGACATTATCCAGACTCATTGGCGTGCCCGCCCCTAAAACAATACGTGGAATCTACAGCATGCTACTCTAATGACTACAGTACCCTGAATTTTGGGTATGTTTCCCCCAAAGACTACGGTAGGCTGAAGACTGTACCACAATCCTCTCAAAAGATAACAGTATGTGGACTCCTCAACATGGCCACGAACTGCAATACCCAGAATACATCTCACGTTGCCTGAGCAATGACTACCATACCCAGAATCCTCAGCGTTCTCCCCCAATAACTACAATACCCTAAAGCCTTCCTATAGCAGCCTGGCTGTGATGCCTAGAATCCCAGATATGTTCCTGTTACCAAGGACTGCATTACCCAGGATCCTTGCTATACGCAAGACTTCACAGCAGCGTCTTTAAAGACTGGTACCCCAAGTCCTCAGCGTGTTTCGCCAAAGACTATGCTGGCCAGGATCCTCTGTGTCCCCTCCTCCCTCAAACCAGGGCTATGATACCCAGAATATTCTGTGTGTGCCCCAAGGGTTGTGATAGGCACAGTCTCCTGCACTATACCCAACCGAAAACCCAGAACCCTCGGGAGTCTCTGTGGATCCACCACCCAGGACCTGAACACAGGTGTCCACCCGGGTGTGCACAACCAGTTCTCTCTCAGATTTGCTAGGGGTCTGAAGCCCAGGCCTTGGTTTATTTATTTTCGGGAGCTTATGCATACACTGCGATCATTTGCCATTTCTCTGACACAGGTAGTTTTCCTAGTGTATCTTTGTACTTTGTTCCGTTTTCCTATACAAAACTTAATTTTTAGTTTTGTAGACTATTAGAGGACCGTAGGCAATGAATTAGGGTATGCTCTGGGTGGCTGATGGTTGTAAATTTATCACATGCTTATTGTGCACTATGTATTGGCAGAGGCTAGCTCTTGTGAAATTACTGCATGCATGTACTGAGAAACCCCTAGCTCCCTGACATTTTTCTCGCCCCGAAAACAAAGGCTAAGACCCTGATTGGCCTGGATTATACCAATCAGCAAAACAGCTGTTTTTAGAACCCAGCTTACCTCTGTAAGTATGAGTGCACTGGTTCCCTGAGCTTCAGCCATCTGCTTAGTTTCCCCCTATCTTGCAGCGACGCTCTGTTATAAGGTAGCTTTTTCCTGCATCTGCCACACCATAAATAAACTTTTGCTTCACATCACTTCAATTCTGACTTTCTCCTTTTCCACCTGAGGCATTAGGCTTTGAACCACTCTCGCCCCACTTCTTCATTCTTCACCTAAGTGAGGGCAAAGACCTGGAGAAAAGCAGAGGGTTGTTTTACAGGGAACCCCTAGCCCCTCAGACACCCCTGCCCCACCGCCTGACACAACAAACAGATGCAACCCTTGACTTTGGACCTCCTAGCTTCCAGAACAGTAATGTTCTTATCTTCTTATGAATTATTCAGCCTCTGGCATTCTGTTATAGCAACAGAAAATAGACTTAGACAGATGGAGACAATCCTAAGCAAAAAGTACATGGCCAATAGACAAGTCAAGTGATGTCCCACATAACAACAGTATAAAAATAATTGGAATTTGAAGTTTTTAAAATATTATTTTAAATAGCACCCCAAAATTGAAGTACTGAGGTATAAAGCTAACAAAATATGTACAAATATGCATTCAGAAAATTTTAAAATATGGCTGAAAAAAAACAAATATAAATACAACGCAGAGATATTCCTTGTTCAGAAACAGTACAATCATTGTTAGGATGCCAAATCTAACTTGATCTATAGATTTTGGAGAATCTCAAATTCTCAACAAAGATGCCAACAAAGTCTTTCTGAACCTAGAAGAAA
This sequence comes from Erethizon dorsatum, assembly GCA_028451465.1. Classification (NCBI taxonomy): domain Eukaryota; kingdom Metazoa; phylum Chordata; class Mammalia; order Rodentia; family Erethizontidae; genus Erethizon; species Erethizon dorsatum. The sequence goes on along the minus strand of CM051840.1, from coordinate 31,261,701 downwards.
TGGCACAAGACTGAAGAAGAGTTAATGAACCTACACATCTGATCTTGAGCACTTATCATAAAGTGTTTGATAGGTACCAAATACCCAACATACAGAACTTAAAGGAGGAGAGGTTTATTTTCAGTTCACCATTTGAGAGGTCTCGATCCATAGTTGACTGTTTCCAAGGCAGGAACATCGTGGTAGAGGGCATGGCAGGAGAAAGCTGACCATTTCATGGCAGCCAGAAAGCAGAACACCAGCAAGAGATGTATCTTCCAAAGGCATGTCCCTGTCCACCTCCTCCAACTGCCCCTCAACAGCATATTACCACCTATACAGCACCCCCAGGTTCCAATCACCTCTCCAAGAGTCTCTTATTTCAGTCATGTTGACAGCTTTTACCTAGTACATAAAGCCACAATGGAGAGTATAGTATTGGGAAAAGAATACACAGAAAAATGGGGGAAAAACAGCCCAAAATAGCCTCATGTAAATACAGTCAACTGATTTTGTCAAAGGGACATAGGCAACTCAATGGAGAGAGAAAAGTCTAAAATGGCCATAGAAAGATTGTGTTAAAAATAAACCAGATAGAATCCATAAATTTAGGGCCGGTGAGATGGCTCAGCGGCATAAGCGCCTGCCTGGCAAGCGCGAGGGCCCGAGTTCGACTCCCGGAACCCACATACGAAAAAGGGGCCGGTGATATCGCTCAGCGGCACAGGCGCCTGCTGGCGCGCGAGGTCCTGAGGTCGACCCCCCGGTACCCACAAAAAAAAAAAAAAAAAAAAAAAAAAAAGAATCCATAAATTTAAAAATGAACACATATTCCCAAAAAGTCACTCGAAATACACCATAAATTTCAATTTTCAAATGCAAAATTATAAAACTTATAGAAGAAAATGTACATAGTTTTGTGTCTTTATAAAGAGGAGGGTTTGGACACAAAAAATGCACAGAATGCCCTGTGGAAACTGGAGCTAGGCTTCCATAACCCTAAAACTACAGAAGCTGGAGTGAGGCCTGTAATAGACCCTCCCCTAGTACCGCCACAGGAAATGCCACCCTCCTGTCACCTCAACTCCAGATCTCTAGACTTCAGAGCTGTAAGACAACAAATTTCTGTGATTCTAAGTCACCCAATTTGTGGTACTTTGTTAGGGAAGCCCGAGGAAAATAATAAACACATTCTATTCTAGCCATCACTCACCACAGCTGCCTCCCCAAGCCCACCCACAAGAGGATAGGATGGCGGCAGGGCCACGGCCACTGGAAGGTGGTCACTTTGCCCCATCTGAGAGGTCTGGCCTCAGCTCTCAATCTCTAAGGTATACTGTGGGATGATGAGGACAAGGGATGGCCAAGAGGTCAGCCTCCCCAGAGCTGGTCAACAAGCCTCCCTGCTGCTGTTAGAAGCCCAGAAGGCCCACACCTGGACAAACCCCTCCTTTTACACCCCCTCCATCCCTAACCCCGAATTCCTAACCCTACATCCTAACCTTTAATACCAGCCCTCTGACCCTTGACTCCTGATCCTTAGTCAGATAAGTAAACATTTTTCTTCCTGTTCTTTTTAAAAGCTTTTACTTGGGTCTGCTCTCTCCACTCTCTTGAATACATTTTTTTTTTAATGAGGGTACAGGGAGTCGAACTCAGGACTTCGCGCTTGCCAGGCAGGCACTTATGCCGCTGAGCTGTATCACCAGCCCTTGATTACATTCTTCATACTTTTAATTGACTTTCCTTTTTTTTTTTGCTTCTTTTGTGGGCAGCTGATTCTTGATACTTACTACTGTTTCAGTTTCCTGTCCAGCCCCTTCTTATTTGTTTCTCAAGTTCAGACCCTTCCGTCCATTCGATCCACCAATTCTTTTTTTTATGTAAGGCTGAACCCTGACATACAGCTTCAATATAGGAGGCTTGTTTATATATGAATTTATATACAACCATACTAATGGACCACTGCCACCCTTTAACATTCTGAAAATATGAGAAAATTGTGTCAAAAATATACATAGATACTCCTCAAAATACTTTTCAATTTGTCTATTCCAATTTCACATTAATTAATTACAAACAATGGCTGGCCTTTCCTACATCTATGAATATTACAAAATTAAGCAATATAAGTATGTAGTGAAAGAAAACACATATAAATAAGGGGGGAAAGGTGTATTTTTTAAAGATTTCTTTCAAAAATGTAGTCGAGAATTTAAATCCCACACAGGATACAGAAGCAATGTTGAGAATAAAATGTCTTAGTTACCTTTATTGATTCATTTGTGTGTATTCATGTGTATCAGCTCATTAAAATCAATGCCCCCACAGCCACAAGTTCCAAACTGACAGAAGGTTTTGTTGTTGGATTGTGTTGTTTTTCTAGTACTTAGGATTGAACTGGGCCTCCACACTGAGTTACATCCCCAGCCTTTCTGAGACAGCATCTCACTAAGTTGCCCAGGCTGGGCTCACATTTGCAGTCCTCCTGCCTCAGCCTCCCACAGTTCCGGGATTATAGGCATGTGCCACCACACCCAGCTCTGAGTATTTTTATATACACATATGATTTTTAAATTACATACCTTTTATAAATTTGAAATTTACTTTGCACAGATCTATGGCTTTACTACTTTTCAAGAGAGAAGTCACATGTTAAAATACAGACTACTCAAAATATAAAACAGTTGTCAAGAATGGGGTTACAATATCAATCTTGCAGACAACACAGATTATAGTATGAATTTATCTGTTTGAAACAGAAGTAGTGTACTATATTGAATTCTGGTTATAAGGTGCTTAATGATAGGAAAACTTATTTACGATTTTCCTTTACAAGATAAATAACAACCTATTTCTTACATATATTACAACTATGTTTATACAAACTGACATGTAAAGACAAAATACTAAAAAATTTTAACATATAAAAAAGTCTCATACATTGTAATGATTTTTTATAATCTAGCATAAAGGCAAACATGGTTTTTTTTTAAAAATGCAATCTACATACAATTATAGAAAAAAATTTAATCAAGCCACCTAATATGATATAGTTCACAGATATCATTCACTTACTATTATGTCCAAAAATTTCCATGTAACGTAGAAGCCACGTATCAATAAGAATAGTGTCAACAAGGATATCCAAACTATAAAATATCAGCAAGTAAACTTAAATCATGCATTTCTCTCTGAAAGAAAAATGCCTGGCTTTGAGTTAAAAGGCAGGCAAAAACAATTATGAACTTTCTTTAAATAACTTATATTTACCGATCTAGGGCAATGTGTTTTCCCAGCTATGCATGCAGACTGCACTTCATGGCTAAATGATTCAGTTACTAAAAATAATCAGAAAAAATACAAAATAACCAGTTAAGCTAGACAAACCAGAGACACCAAATCCCTCCCAGCAAGTAATGAGGTGAGAGGTTAAATTGAAGCATAAAATCCCAGTACTTAACCTACATCAACACTTGAGTTTGGAATTATGATTAATAACTTACACTATTCTTTTCTTTGGGTAAAAAAGACTTTGAAAAGAGTAACTGTTTTGGAATCAGCACTGAAACTTCAAATCATTGTGCCATTAAGACTGCTAGAAAGATTGCTTGGTTTCCTAGACCCACAATTTTTTTTTTTTTTTTTTTTGTGGGTACCAGGGGTCGACCTCAGGACCTCGCGCGCCAGCAGGCGCCCGTGCCGCTGAGCGATATCACCGGCCCCTTTTTCGTATGTGGGATCCGGGAGTCGAACTCGGGCCCTCGCGCTTGCCGGGCAGGCGCTTAAGCCGCTGAGCCATCTCACCGGCCCCTAGACCCACAATTTGATAACAAGTTCTCAACACAAAAGGACTGGAGAAGATGACTTCACACATCACTAAGTTAAACTGTTCCAATGCAACGGAGCTACTAAAATACATATATTTGTTCTGAAGAAAATTTACAAAACTAGCAATCTCTTTTTCTCCAGAATTACAAAAGATAAAATCTATGGAATCAGCACTCTAATGTGATCACAGAAAGATGGCAAAGTAAAAAAAAAAAAAAAAAAAAAATTACAGGCTGTCTATAACATTCCCCAATCCATTTCTTGAGGTCTTAATACTTCCACCTGTTTTGAGAAACGAGCATGTCAACACCCTTAAAATCCATTATGGTCTCTAAAGACGAGTAATTACCTCTGTGGTCAGGGCAAAATGATTACTTACACATATCTTTAACAAAAAAAAAAAAAAAAAAAAAAAAACCTAATCCTAACCCTAAGAGTTCACTTGACTGTGGTTCTTTTAAAAGTAACAAAAGATGTCAGAAAAAACCTTCTTGCAAAGCTTTTAATTTCTAGAAAGACACCTGGTAGTTTGATACTTTTATTCCTCTGCCCCTGATCAAAACTTTTTTCTTTTAAAAATTAGAGCTGACAATTCACATAAGATTAAAATAGTTTCATTAAAATACGGACTTCTCAATGTTTCCCCCTCCAGAAAACTAAAAAAGTTCAGTGGAACTCAGTGCCAGTAATTAAGAGGTTGCTTACCATAAAATTCAAACTTAGACGTGGTGTTACAGACTCCAAAGGATTTTATACATTTACAAACACGTGCTTTGCTTCACACAGGGTAGTCCTGACTTTCATGCACCTGGCATGAAGGAGTTTCAGACCCCACCATACACTGTGTGTCAGCAGAGCGAGACAAGATCCTCCCCACTTAAGGAAAACACTCTTCTACGCTGAGTTTTGTCGAATTATGTTTAAATAAATCACATTATTGAATCAAAATTTTAGAGAACAATCGAGAACCAGAAAAAGAAAATTACAATGTGGATGGGTATAGCAGTTCCCTTCCCCATGGCATCTCAGCAGCAGACCGGCAGCACACTCAGACTTCATAAAGGCTCCTCCTCATCTCCCCTTTTCAGTTGGGTGATTTATTTTTCTCTGTAATAAAGCAAGTAGTATTTCAGGGGGTCTGGCAGAGGGAGGCTCAGGACCTTCTGACGCAGGAAGTTCACTGGAGGGTCTGGCTTGGTTTCTAGGGAGGTCTTATCTTCTTCCCGCCGTTCCTCTTCCAAGTTTTCACAGCTGTTGTCATCAGAGGGGTTGGAAATACGACTGGCAAAGACTTCTTTGTCCAAAAAGACTATTGTTTCCATTTGACGGCGGCGGATCCTTCTTCGTTTAAACCTGGGGGTGTTCTTTAGTCCATTTCCACTTTTGCTCAAAGCTTCCTGATGAATGATCTTCTTTATGGTGCCCCGGATGGCAATGCGGGCCAAGTCCTGGAGGCTGCGCACAGCGAGTGGTGCTTCAACACGGAATAAGAGGGGCAAACTGTGAGTGATAACACCACAAAGCCCAAACATCCAAAAGCCCTCACGTCATTTGAATTCACTGGCATATTTACAAATGTTACAAGAATGATAGAGTATTCTACGCAAATGTTAATTAGTGCACTGATTTGCACACGTAGTACTTTTCAAAAGACATTTTCAGATATACTAGTTCTTAACTCTGAAAAGGAAAGAAAGTAACATTACCAAAATCAGGGTGGCCTGCACAGAATCCCAACAATCTCTACTGCTCTAGAGGAACGCAGGCCTGTTTTTAAGGGTTTTGGGTTTTTTCACCAGCCCCCTCTCACTCTGCAGAGCCTACTTCTGTTCCACCTTCAATAAGTGTACATCCCTGCTACCTTTCCTGTGTGTCTTGTCCAATTCTTTGTTCAGGACACCAACAACGTGGGCGCCACACAACCAGTAACAACAGGGCATCACTGCTGTCCTTACTTATGCTATTTCTCTATCCCACTGTGTTCACTGTCTTCACTAGCCTAGGAAACTCTGGCCCAGTAGTATAAAAGTTGCAAATAACTTTATTATTCACTTCAGGGACTCTAAATACTATCACGTGAATGTTTATCACCCAATACTGGCTTACTCTCTCAAAACGAGCATCTCAAGATAGCCAACACACTGTCAAGACTCATCCAGGTCTGATCAAGCCTCACACGGAGTGACTCATTTTCAACCGGACCCTCAAAAAAATCTCATAAATACCCCCAATGAACCATTCCCTCCCCAAACTCTGCTACAGCTCTGGAAACTGATGCCCTCACTTATCAACAGCAGCATTTGCTTGAAGCTTCACACTAAAGATTTTCAGAACACACATCTGACAAAATCACCCTCTACCTGACCAGCAGGATCATCCAGAAGTCAAGCATGCTCTATCTGCATGTAAACATCTGGAGGCTCTCTACATGATGAACTCAAATTTAGCCTATATACCAACCTAGTTCCTCCCATCCATCCCAACTCTGACCACAATGGGAGAACGTGTGCTTTTAGTTTTGCCTCCCTTGCACAATTTTACGGTTTCAGTGGGAGGTAAATATTCTTTAATACCATTCCTCTCCTTCTTCTCTCTTTAGGGAATTACTTTTCACCCTAAAGACTAAGTACAAACACCATCATCCTCTATCAAACACTCCCTGGTCTCTTTAAACTCCTTTGTATGTTCCACTGTGAATTGTTATCAAATTTCAAGGACCTTGCCTATGTCACATAACTTGTACTTAGCAAAGCGTGACTATTTGACAAATGAGTCCTTACAAATTAAAAAATATTTCTGAAAGGATTCACCAAAAATATACTGTCTTTGGGTGTCAGGGCTAGATATGATATTTTTCCTCTTCCTTTCCTTTTTCAAATGTTTAAAATGATAAATAGTTTAACTTTAAATCAAATCAACTGGAATTCTCATTTCTGTGTGAGCTGTTTAAATTCTAAAACATTATGATGAATGCTGCCCTGGTGCCAGCTCTTTACTGGGTCTGCACCCTGAAGGTGTCAGCAAGCAAACCTCCACAAAGTCTTCCATAAACGACCAGCAGACAAACAGGAATGTGCTAACCTTCATCTGCCCATAGCATGAGGTGAAAGGTGCTCTGGGGAGCAGGTCTGTGACTCAGGCACAATTCCAGCAGACAGACACTCTGAGTCTTCCACATGACAAACTAGCTCCCCTTTTTGTGAGTCTCCTATTCTCTACGGCATGACCAGTGGCAGCTCTTGGTAGATTTAAAAGAAGGCTAACATAACCTAAGATGGGCTAAAAATAAATTATAATTTTTAAGTGCCTAAAACCCTTTGTACAATTTTAAGGTTTCAGTGGGAGATAAACACTCTTTAATATCAAAAGGTTTCTTATAAATTTTGCTTCCTAATTCTAATGAGATTAAAAGATTTAAAAAGAAGAATGATGCATGTACTCACGTAGCTGGACAAATCTGGACTTTCCTGACTCCGAGTGGCAGGGCTGGACCAGAGGGGCAAAGGAAACAGCCAGAATCTTTTTGGTTTCCCAAGCAGAAGGACCTGTGCGTGTTATTTTGGTCAACTATTACAAAGACAAAACAAGAATATCCAAAATATTTGGCTATTAGATAACTTATATTTGTGATCATCCCTATATATAAAATCTTAAAATATACAGATACACTAAAATGAAAGAACCTAACAATATGAACCCCTAATGTGATAACAGCATAGAGTACAGAATGCATTCCAGCCCTAGCACCTTCTGTTTATAGGAAATACATATGACACACAAACTAGTTAAAGGATTACTTGAGGAAGCACTTAGATCAGAAAGGTGGAGATTCTTACAAGACAACCTTCTCAGGCTATTCAAAAAAGGTCAATGATTAGAAGGAAGCTGGAGTAGGCTGTTCTGAGATAAAAGTAATTGAAGGCATAAAACAAGCACAATGTTCTAATTAAATTGGATTTCCAGTCTGCCCTGCTGTTAAGTGTAAATATACAGACATTTCTACAATTCCTGCAACAACCAGGGTGCAGGAGAGGCCCAAATGCAAGGCACTACTGCATTCACTGTAACTTTCTTCAATGCATATTTCTCTCTCTGGATTCCTAGGTAATCACCCTCATTCTTCCAGGAGGAATACACCCCAATGGCACCCTTAGATGCACCGGGATTTGGTGGCTAATACACCGCAGTGTAGGTCATCAACACATTTCTTAGTACAGAGAATTCAATTAGACAACACACTCAGTCTCCATGTGTTCAGTGTGACTAGGCTACTTTCCAAACAGCCTAATTAGGCCATAGTTCTATTTTGGGTCGGCTCTGTCATATAAGATTATATGCTAGCCTTCCCTAAAAATATCTAAGCCAGCAAACCTTCTAAAACTTAGGTTGTGTAAAAGGATTATAGAGCCATGTACTAGGTAAATAACAAATTAATCACACTCTTATATACCAAGAAAAATTTTTCCAAAAACATTCTTAAAAATGAGAATTTCTAGTTATAATGAACATCAAATATTTAATCATTAAATGATGTATGAAACCTTAAGTAAAACTATAATCTCCTATTTCTTTTTTCTTTTTTTGGTTTTTTGAGACAGGGTCTCACTATGTACTTCAGGCTGGCCTTGAACTCACTACGTAGCCCAGGCAGGCCTTGAACTCGAAGCGATCCTCCTGCCTCAGCCTCCCAAGTGCTGGGATTACAGGCATACGCCACCCACCTGGCTTCTATTTCATATCCTAGAGGACCAGATGCAATATTGTAAAGATGTCTACAGTCCTCTAATCTAGAGACAAAACAATTCCAATCAAAAGCCCAATGCAATTTGCAATACAACAAACATTTCTAATATCATTTGTGTAAGTAGAATTATCTTCTGAGAAGGAAGAGAAAAGATGTTATTGCCTAAGCCCCGTAATACACTATAGCCACAAAATCTGCAGGAGCCACGCAGATGATAGTCAGCAAGCACTCAGACCACCATTTCTTCTCTCATGCTGCTGACAGTACTGCCTTAGAAAGGGCAACATCTTCAAATGTAGACACTTCTGCTTTTGAAACTGAAATTGTAAAGATTAAGAGATAAGATATAAGGGGCCAGGGGTATAATTCAGGGGCACAGCACCTGCCTGGCAAGCATGAGGTCATGAATTCGACTCTCAGTACAAAAAAAAAAAACAAGAATATTTACAAAAAGATACATGTGCAGGTTTTTCCTGAGACACTACTTAGAACAGCAAAAAGGCTAAAAGGAACCCAAATGCCCATCATTAAAGCACATTCTTACATACCAACAAAAGATTTTTTTAAAACAGACAATATTTTATAAAAGCATAAGGGGAATAAGAATTTTTAGATCTAATGAACATCAAATACACAGAAATATATAAAACCTGCAAAAAAAATATAAACGTGTATCTCATATAAAGTGGTATGTTTGCCTGTGTACATTTTTAAACAGAGATAAACTAAAAGCAAACCAACATAGTCGCCTACAGGTGAGGGAGCAGGGTAGAGAGGCATGCATGGAAAGAAATTCTGAATGTTCCTTGTTTAGACTTTGGAGGCTTGTAAATATTTCACAAAATTAAAAACCTGGAACAGTAACCACTAAAAACTGAAAAAAAGAATGAAAGCGCTCACTATGCCAGGCTGATAATATAAGCTTATAGGAAGTATTACTTTAAGTGACTCAGTGATTGTACACACCTATTGGAACAGACAGACAAGAAAGGCTGAAAAAAAGTAAAGTGTTGGCTGGAGAGGTAGCTCAGGGGCAGAGCACTTGCCTAAGCATGTGGGAAGCCCTGGATTTGATCCCCAACATATAGCAAAAAAAAAAACAGAAGTAAAACCTTTAAATAGTTTTGGAAGTTAAACTGCTAGTGATACTGGTAACACTGTGTACTGCAGACAAAAGAGAAGGGTAGCACTGCTGTCAAAATTGATGTTAGAGAGCACCCCAGTCCTTATCCACTATGAACATATGGTGCATTTTATCTCCAACAAAGCAGGTGCATCCTGCTCCACAAGTCCACTGAAAACATGAACCCAGTGTCAATGAGCATTCCCTGGCCCTGTGGCCTCTAAACACTGATTCTCAACAGGGATCATTAGAGAAATGGCTAATTCCAAGTCTGAGATTAAAAAAATATACCAACCAAGTCTAGAATGTCTTAACACCTTGGGACAGTAGCAAAGTTATCGCAGACCAATGAAGCTGTATCCAACCCAAGAGTCAACTGAACAGGCTCCGACTGAAGATGGGAAAACCTGAGCTTCCATAAAAATTGATGCTATGAGGTGTGTTTAAACCCATGAATTCATAATGATACTAAAAAACAATCAAGCCTTCATTAGTCACTACCTTTAACAGATGCTAGAAAACAGAATTATTGAGAAAATAAGCAAAGGTTAAAAATCAAGATTTATCCTGCCTCTCTTGGATATAGTGTACCTCAGAATAATTAGTAGTGAGGGTTTTTTTCCTTTATAAAGTAAACCAGCTTCTAGATAAGGAAGAAATGATGGAATTAGAATGTATTATTCTATTGTTCCTAATGAATAATGAATTGGGGATCACAACTACGCTACAAGCATCAGAAAAAAAGAGACAATGACTTCATGTGCTTACCCATGTTAACAGAGCTGTTCCTCTGTCTCCAAGGTCTTTACATCCACAGATTCAAACAATCATGTAACAAAAATATTCAGAAACAAAAAAAAAAAAAAAAAAAACTGTCTGTTCTAGACACAATTTTTTTTAGAGGTCATTATTTCCAAGATAGAGGGTCCTCTTTAAAAAACATTATAAAACCATTATCAACCTAAAAAATTAATAATTTGTAGTATCTTCAGATATCCAATTCATGTTCAAATTTTCCTTATCCCCAAAATTTGTTTGTTGGAGAGAAGATCATATGTAAGGGTCATCTATTGCATTTTGTTGACAAGTATCTCTATTTTTGGGCATTATTTCCTAAACAATACAATAGGAAACAATTTACATAGCATTTGCATTTTCTTAGATATTATAAATAATCTAGAGATGACTTAAAAGTATATGGAGGACCTATATAAGGAAAATAGAGCAAGGGTAAATAAACAACTTAATGGCAAACCTAGAACTTCTAGAAAAAGAAGAGCAGGTTAAGCCAAAAGCCTGTACAAGGGAGGAAATTATAAAGATCAGAGCAGAAATTAACGTATTGGAGACTAAAAAAACAATACAAAGAATCAATGAAGCAAAGAGTTGGTTCTTTGAAAGAATAAATAAGATTGACAAACCCTTATCCAACCTTATTAAAAAAAGAAAAGACTCAAATCCATGCAATTGAAAATGAAAAGGGTGATATCACGATGGACCCTGCAGAAATCCAGATCATCTATACCTATTTTGAAAATTTATATTCTACTAAGATGGAAAATGCAGAAGAAATGGACAGATTCCTAGATAAGTATAAATTACCAAAGCTGAATCAAGAAGATTTAAAAATCCTAAATAAACCAATATCAACCAATGAAATCGAAGATGTAATTAAAAACCTCCCAACAAAGAAAAGCCCAGGCCCTGATGGATTCACTGCTGAATTCTACAAGAAATTTAGAGAAGACCTAACACCACTACTTCTCAAACTTTTTAATGAAATTGAAAGGGAAGCAATACTCCCAAATTCATTCCTGGAAGCAAGCATTACCCTGATACCAAAACCAGAGAAGGACCCAACTAAGAAAGAGAACTACAGGCCAATCTCCCTAACGAACATAGATGCAAAAATCCTCAATAAGATACTGGCAAACAGAATCCAGCAAATCATCAAGAAGATTATACACCATGACCAAGTTGGATTCATCCCAGAGATGCAGGGATGGCTCAACATACGTAAATCAATAAATGTAATACACCATATTAACAGAACCAAAGACAAAAATCACATGATCATATCAATAGATGCAGAAAAAGCTTTGACAAAGTCCAGCACCTTTTCATGATAAAAACCCTAGAGAAAATTGGAATAGATGGTCTTTATCTCAATCTGATAAAAGCTATCTATGACAAACCGACAGCCAATATTATACTAAATGGACAAAAACTGAAAGCCTTCCCTCTAAAATCAGGAACAAGACAAGGATGTCCACTGTCCCCACTCTTATTCAACATAGTTCTGGAAACTTTAGCCAGAGCAATTAGACAAGAGAAAGAAATAAAAGGAATAATGATTGGAAAGGAAGAAGTTAAATTATCATTATTTGCAGATGACATGATACTCTACACAGAAGACCCCAAAAACTCCACTAAAAAACTGCTAGATTTAATAAGCAAATTCAGTAGTGTAGCTGGATACAAAGTCAATACTCAAAAATCAACAGCCTTTCTGTACACAAATAACAAACTTACTGAAAGAGAAATTAGGGAAACAATACCTTTCACAATAACATCCAAAAAAATGAAATACCTAGGAATCAACCTCACAAAGGATATAAAAGACCTATACACTGAAAACTACAGTACTCTAAAAAAGGAGATTGAAGAGGATATCAGAAAATGGAAAGATATCCCTTGGTCTTGGGTAGGAAGAACCTATATAGTGAAAATGGCCATACTTCCAAAATTGTTATACAGATTTAATGCAATTCCAAACAAAATTCCAACAACATATCTCACAGAATTGGAGAAGACAATCCTAAGATTCATTTGGAACCAGAAGAGACCTAGAATAGCAAAGGCAATTCTGGGCAACAAAGGCAAGGCAGGGGGCATCACAATCCCTGACTTGAAATTATACTATAAAGCTACTGTGATAAAAACAGCGTGGTACTGGCAAAAAAAAAGACCCAAAGATCAATGGAACAGATTAGAAGATGCAGAAACAACTCCAGACATACTAAGCCACCTCATCTTTGACAAAGGTGCCAAACACCTTCAAAGGAGGAAAGATAGCCTCTTTAATAAATGGTGCTAGAAAAACTGGCTCTGCACATGCCAAAGATTAAAATTAGACCCATATCTTTCACCATGCACTAAACTAAATTCAAAATAGATCAAAGATCTAAATATTAAAACAGAAACATTCAATCTGCTGGAAGATAGAATAGGTAAAACTCTTAAGACACTGGTATAGGCAAAGACTTTATGAATAAAACCCCAATCGCACAGGAACTATCACAAAGAATCAACAACTGGGATCTCATCTTATTAAAAAGCTTTTGCACAGCAAAAGAAACCACCAATAGAGTGAAGAGACTACCCACAATGTGGGAAAAAATGTTTGGCAGCTGTTCCTCAGACAAAGGATTACTATCGAGAACATATAAAGAACTCAAAAAAATCAGACCTCCCAAATTTAAAGACCCAATCCAAAAATGGGCATCTGAGATACACACTTCTCAGATGAAGAAATACAAACAGCAAATAAATATATAAAAAGAAGTTCAACATCACTGGTCATTCAAGAGATGCAAATTAAAACAACACTGAGATTCCATCTCACCCCCAGAAAGAATGGCTATTATCAAGAAATCAACCAATAACAAATGCTGGAGGGGCTGTGGGGAAAAAGGAACCCTTCTCCACTGTTGGTGGGAGTGTCGGCTGGTGCAACCACTGTGGAAATCAGCATGGAGATTCCTCAAAAAACTAGGGTTGGAGGTCCCATTTGACCCAGCTATTCCCCTTCTGGGCATCTTCCCAGAACAATTAAAAACATCGTACCACAGTGATATATGTGCACCCACGTTTATAGCAGCACAATTTGTAATAGCCAGATCTTGGGAACAACCCGAATGCCCATCAACTGAGGAATGGATAAAAAAGATGCAGTATTTTTATACAATGGAGTACTATTCAGCCATAAAGGAGGATAAACTGGCGACTGTTATAGGTAAATGGATGCAACTCGAGACCACATTCATAAGTGAAATAAACCAGACGCACACGTGTAAACACCGTATTATCTCCCTAACTTGAGAAGCTGAAAGACTAAAATGAGATCCAAAATGTAGGGGTCGGTGAGATAGCTCAGCAGCATAAGCACCTGCCTGGCAAGCGCGAGGTCCTGAGTTCGATTCCTGGTACCCACATAGGAAAAAAGGGCTGGTGATATCACTCAGCGGCACGGGCGCCTGCTGGCGCATGAGGTCCTGAGTTCGAACCCTGGTACCCACAAAAAAAAAAATGTACAATAGATATTGTAAAACAGGAAGAAACTGTTCAAAAGTAAAGAGACACTGGGATGGGGGAATGGAGAAAAGGAAGGGAAAAGCAAAAAATAAATATATATATATATATATATATACACACATATAAAACATAGTTAAGATACATACACTATTAATTTCTCTTAGTTCATTGAAAAGAAAGGTTTGTGCTAATATTGTTTGGACAACTGAATGCAGATATCTTGTACTTTAAGTAACCAATTTAAAACAACAATATGCAATGTATTAAACATTGTTACCCTCCTGTTATGTTGTTTTGAAATTTTGCTCTGTTTTTTCTCTTTAAAATAAAAATTTTTTAAAGTTAAAAAAAAAAAAGTCATGGGCCGGAGAGATGGCTCAGCGGCTTAAGCGCCTGCCCGGCAAGCGCGAGGGCCTGAGTTCGACTCCCGGAACCCACATACGAAAAAGGGGCCGGTGATATCGCTCAGCGGCATGGGCACCTGCTGGCACGCGAGGTCCTGAGGTCGACCCCCCGGTACCCACAAAAAAAAAAAAAAAGTCAGTTGTGAAGGACATCTTACCTTCTCTTCCAGAGGCATGACAAGGATCCCTCCAACTTTGAGAAGATTCTTCATGTACTCTTCATGTTCCTTCTGCACACCAGCCCCACAGTACACTCGATCATACTGAGAACAATCTGGAGAAATCTCCAGGCAATTTCCAGTAACAAAAGAAGGTTCACAGAAGTCAAATCTGGAAAGGAAAAAAATTCTTTCTGTAACTAAATATATCACACTGCAACAAGTTCATACAATAAATCCATGCTAAACCCGGGTTATGTTTTAATTGTAAAATGCCAGAGCAATGTAAGTTTCCACAGCCAGGAGCTAGAAGTTACACTTCTAAAGAAAATTATAGGACACAAATAGAGCCTTAGAAATTCAAAACAAAATAAAATGAAAGTGAATGTCATAAGCATGATCCAAAGTTAAAACAACTTCCAGTTGTTCTTTGCTCTTGGTTTTACCATGCTCATCACAGTAACCAAGATCTACTGTTTGACAAGTTAAAGGAGAGAAAAGCACATTTTGTTTCTCTTAAAATTTTAATCCCTGCCAGGCGTGGTGGCGCACAACTGTAATCCCAGTACTTGGGAGGCTGAGGCAGGAGGATCACCCTGAGTCTGAGGCCAACCTTGGCTACACAGTGAGATTGAGGCCAGTCTAGACTACATGGTGAGACACTGTCTCAAAAAACAAAAAACAAAAAATTATAATCCCTAAAATAAAAACTTTAATGCCTTTTTTAAAATAGCAGGAGCTACCATATAAACTGTCTACAGATAAATGCAACAATTTTATTTTAGAAACAATTAGTGTCAAAAGTGGCTATACTAGAAACATAAAAATTGAACTAGGGGCTGGTGAGATGGCTCAGCGGCGTAAGCGCCTGCCTGGCAAGTGCGAGGTCCTGAGTTCGACTCCTGGAACTCACATACAAAAAAAGGGGCCAGTGAGATCACTCAGCGGCACAGGCGCCTACTGGCACGCGAGGTCCTGAGGTCGACCCCTGGCACCCACAAAAAAAAAAAAAAATTGAACTAAATGAAATTTTTGTTTTCTCTTACAGGTGAAAAATTACGTTTACAAAGGTATCATGTTTAACAAAACCTAAAGCCCTTAAAACCATGATATTAAAAAAAATAATCAGAACAGACACACGTATAACGTAGGACCATCCAACCATAGTTTAATCACATTGCTAGCATATGCATGCTAATAAACTGGCTTCTATCTAATCCAAAATTTGTTGAATTATTATTCACACTCGCTGACCCAATGGGTAGCGCCTGATCATACTTGTCAAAGCTGTCGCTTGTCCTGATGAAGAAGTCCAGTTTCTGTTTTGCATACTCTATCACATCAGAATGAAGCTCCACCCCATGGTTCACACCAAAAGGACCTAAAAGTTTGAGAATAAGAAAGCTTTTACGACTAAGCCCAAGAACTCTCACACCTTTTGTTCTGCTTTGTTAACTGTAACACATCAGTTCTAACATCAAAAAATACCAGCTGCAAGCTGGGCATAGTGGTGCATACCTGTAACCCCAGCAATCTGGAAGGTAGGAGGATCCCAAGATAAATCCCAGTCTGGGCAACCTAGCAACTCAGTGAGACACAGTCTCAAAATAAAAATTAAAAAGAGCTGGAGCCAGGCGCGGTACTGCATACCTGTAATCCCAGCACTATGGAGGCTGAGGCAGGAGGATCACCATGACTTTGAGGCCAGCCTGGGCTACATAGGGAGTTGAAGGCCAACCTGAACTACATAGTGAGAACCTGTCTCAAAAAATAAAAATAAAAAGAGCTGGGGATATAGCTCAGTGTGAAAGACCTGGGTTCAATCCCTGGTACCACACCAAAAAAAAAAAAAAAACAGAAAGGCTTGGGTGGGGGATGTATCATGAAGGCTCTGGGTTCAATATCCAGTACCATACACACAAACAAAATAAAATTTAAAAATACAAAAATAAAAAAATCACTGGCTATTTCCCAGGTCTCCATCAACTTGCTGCAGCAGCTCAGCCCCCGCCCCTACTCAGAGCAACCTTTCATAGCACCGATCCCTACTTTTCTCTCCTCTGGCAAATCCACCCCACCTTATTCAAAGAAAAAGCTGACATCCTTCCCCTCCTGGTGCCATTTTTACACAAAGACAGAATTCGATAAATCTTTGGTTATCTGATACCGGTATTATTAATATCAGAAATGGCCATATTCCCATGTCTATTCTCACAATCTATCTGTGAAAACAGCTTAAATGGCTTCAAATTAAGATATCTTCTGAAATCACTCCCATCCCTGAAATTTATTTTAAAATATATAAATTTACAGGTGTCACTCTTCTAGTATTGAACAACAAAACAAGCTGCTTGGAAGAACTTCGATTATCAAAAGACTAATGACCCTAGGTGGAGAGAAGCCGCAAAAGGAAAACAGGTTCCTTTTTCTCTCTCTCTCTTTTTTTTTTTTGGTGTGGTAGCAGCAATTGATTAAACCAAGAAATATGTGAGATCAATATTTACACCTCTCTCCTGGCCTTCCACCAGCCATAACAGACTGCAAAGGCACAGATGGGAGGAGACAG
The DNA here is from genome assembly GCA_028451465.1 of Erethizon dorsatum. NCBI lineage: Eukaryota > Metazoa > Chordata > Mammalia > Rodentia > Erethizontidae > Erethizon > Erethizon dorsatum. The sequence continues at coordinate 31,244,582 of CM051840.1, read as the reverse complement.
GGAATAGGAAAGGGCTCCCTGAGAACTCAAGGGCTCATAAGTGCACATCCTACAGCTGCCTACTACTCAGGGACTATGCTTCAAGCAACTTACAGAGGCCACAGTCTCTACCAAGGCATGCAATCAGCCTGGTTCTGTCTGGACAAGGTTCAGACTCTCCTTCCACACTCACCTAAAATGAGGCCAACCATGGAGCTGAGGTATCCAGTGCCACTGCCCAGGTTCAGAAACGAGAGCCCCGGCTGCAAATCCAGGGCCTCCATCACCTCTGAGTAGATGCATGGAGCTGAGAGGTGAATGTTTCCATGCTTCCACGCCAAGTCTTTGTAGGCATTTTCTTTAAACTCCTCCAGATAATAATCCGCTCGATCAATAGCTCTGAAAGCCTGTTCCACCAGTTCTGTCCGGATATACTGTGCTTCTTTCAAATTATCAATCAGTTCGTCGTTGTCCTCACCGGCACTCACAGCACCACCCATGTTCAAGATCAAACTCGGGTCAGACTGCAATTAAAATTTAAAGAACTATTTACATGAAGGGTAAGAGGCAGAACAATAAAGGCTCACACACACAAATTTCAAATTCTGAATTCTAACAATAATGCAGATGGAATATCTTTTGTTAACTACCCCACCCTCCAAAAATGCCAGATTTATAAGAAAATCTCAGTTTAATTAGAAATTAAAGCCAACAAATACTAAAAACTTATTGAATGTTTATTTGAAATTCAAATTAAAGTGGTATCCTAAATTTAGTAAGAACTCTTCACCCTGACATACACAGGAATAGTAAACCAAGTCAAAATTCCATCCAATCTGTTGACATGGATATTCTGATATCCAAATTTTGGGTAAAAACAACCTTAAAAAAAAAAAAAAAAAAAACCTCTTCCCAAATAGAACACATTATGACAAACCATTTATTCTAACAAACACAAAATTGGTTTCAAGGCTAAAGACTAGGAGTAGAAGATGTGCTATCACAACTTCCTATGCCCTAAGTGTGTATCGTGTAGTTTTCCCAGCTCTCTCTGAAGTACATTTCTGAGCCATGGACAATGATGCATGCCTGTAATCCCAGCTACTTGAGAGGCTAAGGCAGGAAGATCTCAAAATTGAGCCAAGCCTGAGTAATGTAAAAAGATCCTGTCTCAAAATTAAAATTTAAAAGGGTGGGGATGCAGCTCAGTGGTAGAACACTTGCCCAGCATGAACAAGGCCCTGAGTTCAAGACCCAGTACCACTAAAAGAAAAAAGAAAAAAACCTGCCTTCATCCAGTGCACAGAGAAATGTGCTTTTACCTGTTCTTTTACTCCTCCTGAACTAAATAAACACCCTTCTCAGTTTCACACTGACCCCAGGTGACTTTCCCAAAATGATGGTCTTACTTCACACAACACACAGTGACACTGATATACACTGCTGAGGAAAAAGCCACCACACCTTATGAAGACACACACCTTCTGCATCGACAGCCTCCCAACAACCTATTACAATGCTATTACTGTACAGTTCCATGAGTCCTCCCTCACAGTCCTTTGGGTCTCTAACAACAGCAGAAGAGTCACAAAGAAACCTCAGGGAGAGGCTCCACGACACCCATCTACCCAACTGGCCGACTAAAGAATGAAAATAAAAGAATTGAGATGTGTCACGTTCACATACCAATTCCCTACAATAAATGTAATCACTATGTACTGCAAACATGTACTAACAAAAATAAAGAATTTTTTTAAAAGAATGAAAATAAATCACCTCTATAAATCTTCAGCTTCTTACAACAGATGAACAAAAAGTGTGCAGATAAGTATGACATAAATTCTCTTCTATTTTATGGTAGAACAATCTTCAAGATTTGAGAACTGAATATCACTGTTCAATTATTAAATTTCCACCTCCTTTTTAAGCTGTTTCCGAACCCACCTTGACAGTCCATGGCTAGTTAACTTACATGGATGGAATTAAGTGCTAATGAGGTTGGGTTTAATCTTGAATAAGCCACTTAGTTCTGAGGTTACACCCCTAGTCTAGCATAGTTATATTAAAATTTGGGGCACTGGTTAAAAGTAGAGTCATGTGTTTGGATGCTTAAGGGTCTTACTTAGCAAAAGACCTTACAACCACAAATCCTACTGAGTGCTGGCTCAAGAGCACCGCCTCTTCATCAAAAGCCTGTATAAAATGCTTTTATTCTATCTCAATTTCACTGTTTTACCTTTAGAAGGTAACACAAATTGTATTGGGTACATGTAATTTTCTATTAAGTATCACTTATTTTTAACTTTTTCTTATTTTGAAAGCTTATTTCATATCAAAAGGACAGCTTTTTAGTAAGATAGCTACCAGCTTTCTACAGGTACTACCTGCCAGTCACAACCTCAAAACTGACAAGAGGCAAAACACAGCCAGTGTGAAGAACTGTTAGCAGGGCTATCCAAAGGCATGTTTTTTACACATCAAAGCAGCTTTTTAAAAATTGTCAAGGGAGCAACATTCTTTTTCTTGGGGGGGCAATATTCTTTACACACAATATCTTGTTAATCTTTTGACAATCAGGATAACCTATCTAATGCCACTGGCAGGATGTAGGTGAACACTGGTGAGGTCTCATATTTACTATTAGCTTTGTCTGATAATTTCATACTCCCTAATACAGAAACATCACCTCTTACTGCTGACATGCATATGATCAGTCACCATGCCACCAAAAACAGTCAAGAGACATCATCACTAAACCAAGGCTCTGCAATCCACTCAAATACAATTTTTCAAAGTAACGATGGAGAAGCAATTTTAGGCTGTGTCTCCAATTACACTTTGCTCTTTACTATTCGTTGTAACATTTACTGTAGTCCCTATCCCGCAGTAACCCACATAGTCCAACACCACTGCAGGGTGCAGGACAAAGCTGCAGCAGCATGAGAATGTCTCAAGATTGGCAAATGGTGGCTGTGACTGAGGCTGTGTCAATACAAGCAAAGATGCGGCAATGAGAGTGCCAATTCTGGTCTGTGCTGGGTTTGGAAGACTATACAAGGAGGCCCACAGTCCAACCTAGATGTCACTGACTAAGGAGAATATCATATGGAGGATGAGCTGGGGAAAGGGACCCGAAACTATATATCCTATGGACAGAATAATGGAAAAATGGAGACTTCTCATTTTGAAAACCCGAGATTTTACAAGGGCTAGGGTTAGGCTGCCACGTGTACACTATTTGTGGTCCCTACTTGTGGACAAAAGCATGACATGTTGAGTGGAGTCAATACCTACGAAACACACAGAAAGGCTTTCTAACAATTGGAATTGCAAAAAAGTGAAATAAACTCTTTATCATAACACACCCAGGGCCAACCACGGTAAATGCCAAATCCCACCATGTAAGAGGGTCCCTCTATTCCCCCAACCGTAGTCACAATTCTCAGCTTTTGTAGGCATCTCAACTTCCCTCCTTCTCGAATGACAGCCCACCATGCAACTAGAATGGAATCATCTGTTTTAGCCTTTCATTTGCTGATAGGAACAAAGACAACCTCTGCAGGTACAAGTATGCAGAATCAGATACTCAGTTGGCTAATTTGAGGGTAAAGGCACAACCCCTAAAATCCAATTCTCTTCTCCCCTGCAGGGGACTCCTAAAAAAATCCAAGTAAGATAGAATTTATTTCAAACCTTGTCAATTCCTGACTTGCCTGACAGCTAGCTAGAAAAATTTCCTTAAAGTGTCAGTCTACAGTCAGATCTGGAGACTGCAAGTGAAGCAGGGTGAGAGAGAAAATGCTGCAGGGTAAGAGGGAAAAGGTTGCGGGTCTCCCGGGAGAAGGGAAGAGAGACACTGGGGAAGATGCCCGAACGAGGTTCCCGGAGAGGGGACAGACGCTGGGAAAAGATGCTGCGGGTGGGGTTCCCGGAGAAGGCGAGAGGAGACCCTGGGGGGAGGCCGGGGGCGGGGTTCCCGGTGAAGGAGAGAGGAGATTCTGGGAAGAGATGTCCTGAGCTTGGTTCCTGGGGAAGGAGCGAGGAGACCCTGGGGTGGGGGGTTGCTGAGGGAGATGCTGAGGGCGGGGTTCCCCCAGAAGGGGAGAGGAGACGCTGCGGGTGTCTTAGGACGCGCCCCCCACAGGGACGGCCCAGCCCTCTGGGGACGAGGGCAGGGGAGGGGGCTGTAGGAGATGAGGGTCAGAGGGCCAGGCTCTACCTCAGCGCTTGCGCTCAGCTGCCTGCGGGTTCAGGACGCGACAGCAGGTCCTCTGGCGCGTCCTCCGAGTCCGCGGCCCCTGCGCCGCTCCAACCCCGGCCGCCGTAAACATCTGTGGCGGCTTCCTGCGCCTGCGCGCGCGACGGCCGGACTGCGCGTGCCCCTAGAGCTCGTGCTTAAAAGGGCAACGGCGCTTAAAAAGGGCGATTACGCACAGCCAAGTGGGCCGGCTTTCTACCGCGCAGTCGCTGAGCGCCACGCTTGGGTCCCTGCCGGCCTAGCAGCGCTGTCTTTGCGAGGATGTGTGAGGTCCCGCGACCTCGAGGGCAAACAACTTGAAGAGGGGTTGCAGGCGCGGAGACGGTCATCGGTCTGGCAGTGAGGAACAGTGGAGCCACCCGGAACAGGGGCCCAGAGCCTATGGGGCCGGGAATCGCCCCGCGAGGGACACCCTAGATGACAGGCGAAGCCGAAGTGAGAAAGCAGGATGACAGGGTGGATCCTGGGGCAGGAGGGGGGCCAACATCTGCAGGACTAGAAGAACCAATTGCTACAGGCCAGGGCAAAGCAGAGGCGGGCATGGCCCCGGTGCTGCCCACAGCCGCCCCCCCCACCTTTGCCCAACTTCCAGCCTGCACTTGGCCACCTTGGTGGCTGGCTCCATCCCACACCTACACCTCCAATCACTTCCACTGTTTTCTGGGTCTCAGCAGAGAAACAGTTGGACTGGACTGTAGTCTAAGTGCCTTTCAGAAACACCTGTCAAGAGTGTTCTGAATTTTGTCCTTCCAGTTTTGAGTGAGAAACAGGCCTGTTCCATGATCAGCTCCTCTGTACACTCCTCCAACCTGTTTGTTGATACTACAAACCTTGAGGTTAGGCACTGAAGAAAATGACCTCTCAGACAGAAGTAGTCTACATTTATAAGAGAGCCACTTAGCCTGCTATGAATTGTGCTGTGAATAAGGAAAAAATGATTATACCTTTTAAAAAGTTTGTATGGAAAGGCAAAGACCCAGAATAGCTACCACAATAATGATGAAGAACAAAATTCAAAGACTAACACTACCTGATTTCACATTTTAAAATTATGTAATCGAGTGTGATATTGGTGAAAGAAAATAAATCAATGGAACAGAACTGAATCCCTAGAATTTGACCCACACAAGTATAGTCAACTCTTCTTTGATAAAGAAGCAAAAACAATTCAGTAGACAAAGGGTAGTCTCTTCAGCAAATGATACTGGACCACTGGACATTCGCAAAAAAACAGATTAATGTAGACAGATCTCACACTTTTAACATAAATCTTCTAGAAGATAACATAGGAGAAAATCTAGGTGACACCGGGTTTAGTGATGACTGTTTAGATGCATTAATTCATGAAAGAAAAAATGGTAAGTTAAATTTCCTTAAAAATTTCTGTTTTCTGAAGCAAACCCCAGTGGTATACACCTGTAATCCCAGCATTCTGGAGGCTGAAGCAGGAGGATCATGAGTTTGAGTCCCCTCTGGGAAACTTGGGATGTAGCTTAATTTGAAGGTCTTGGTGTTAATCATCAGTATCACACATGAAAAAATTTAAAAACCTATTCTTTGAAAGATACTGTTAAGAGAATGAAAAGATAAGCCACAGACTACAAGAAAATATTCATAAATACATACCTGATAAAGAACTTTGAACACTGAACAATAAGAAAGTAAATGGCACAATTTTAAAAACAGGCATGAGGCTGTAGATACAGCTCAAGAGTAGAGTACTTGCCTAGCAAGTTCAAGACCCTGGGTTTGACACTTAAAGTGAACAACTCAACAGGAAGAGATAACAATTGTAAATGTCTGCACCAAATGTCAACAAACCCAACTTCATAAAACAAAAACTGCTGGACTTAAAAGGACAGACAAGAGCCATTACAGTTATAGTGGGGAACCTCTATACTTCACTGTTACCATTAGGTCAACCAGACAAAAACAATCAACAAGGAAATATCAGAATTAAACCACACCATTGAACAAATGGACATAACAAATATCTACAATGACAACGGACTACACACTTTTCTCAATGACACACAGAGCTTTTTCCAAAATAGACCATATCTTAGGTCATCAAGAATGCTTAAATAAATGTAAAAGAAATAATCCTGGGCTGGTGAGATGGCTCAGCGGCTTAAGCGCCTGCCCAGCAAATGCGAGGGCCCGAGTTCGACTCCCGGAACCCACATACGAAAAAGGGGCCGGTGATATCGCTCAGCGGCACGGGTGCCTGTTGGTGCGTGAGGTCCTGAGGTCGACCCCCCGGTACCCACAAAAAAAAAAAAAAAAGAAAAAAAAAAAGAAATAATCCTTTGTATACTATTAGATCATGGTGGAATGAAGCTAAAAATCAACAGTGAAAGAAACTATGCAAACACAAATAGAAGAGATAATGCACTGTTGAATGATCAATGGATCACAGAAGAAATCAGAAAAGAAATTAGAAAGTACCTAGAATCAAATGACAATGGAAGCACCTGCCAACATTTATGGGACACAATGAAAGCAGTTCTAAGAGGGAGGTTCATAGCTGTGAATGCACACATAAAAAGAATAGAGCAATCCCAAGTAACCTAACAATCCATCTCAAGGTCTTAGATAAGGACAACCCAAATCTGAAACTCAGAAAAGAAAGGAAAGTATAAAGCTCAGAGTGAAAAATAATGAAGTTGAGACTAAAAATAATACAAAGGATCAATGAATCAGAGAATTGGCTCTTTGAAAGGATGGGAACAGAATCTGAGGATGGGAGAAGACAGGAAAGGGGGGGGAGAGGAGGTAAAAAGGATCAAGATGTGATATTTGTATGTACCAGCTCCCCCACCATGCATATATTTATTATGTATCGCAAACATATACTAATAAAAAATTGAGAAAAAAAGACCCTGGATTCATTCCTAACACTGCAAAAAAAAATTTTTTAATTTAAAAAGAAAAGAACAAAAGTTCTAAACAGATGCCTCAGCAAAGGGAAATTTACAGATGGCAAATGAGCATGCGAATAGATCTTCAACATCATGTGTCATTAGAGAATTGCACATTTATAAAACAGTGAGACACCAACACACATCTATTAGAATGGCCCAAATCTCTGGATTCCCAAAATAGTGGAGCAGTGAGTGCCAGCAACTCAGCTTCTCCAGGACAAAATATCTAGAGTCTGGAAAACAATAGCTAGGAGAGGAAATGAAGTGAGTGGAGGTTACCTGGGAACCACGAGGGAACTGACAGGAGAGAAGAAAATAGGATTAAGGAATACAGAAGAAATAGATCACACCATGAAGGAGAGACCGCACAGCACTGCTAACAGAGACTGGCTAACCGAGAGCTGGAAGGCAAAGTGAAACTAACAATTTTTTGCTCATGGAGAACAGGAGAACTGCATCAGGACTGAAAGAACAACCTGCAGTTGGAACCAACAAGGAAAACGTGGGACACTTCTTCTAGAGGGGCCTTCCACAATCAATAGTAGGTGAGTGACCTTAGTACGAGTGCTCACAGGTACAATCGCAGAACAAGAGCTAGTGGGGATGCCATTATAGGGAAGGGCTGAGTATTTCAACCTGGGTCCCAGAGCAACTCCTCAGCTGCTTCACAATGCCAAGTTCCCAGAGTGAATGAGGGAAAGAGAGTCACAGGAGACTGGCAGTAATTGGAAAGCAGACTGGAAGAACCCCCGCTGAGCGGCAGAGATTGGTGAACACAGACCCAGCTCCTGCAGTTGCAGGCCAGGTTCAGTCTGAGTTACACAGGATTGGAAGTTCACATTGGTGCTGTGTTCTCACTGTACAGAGCACTGTTCTCACTGTTCTCACTGTTCTCACATCTCTACAGAGCACTGTTCTGAGGATAGACTGCCACCTTAGACTTCCAGCGTGAACAGAGACACATCCTGGTTTAAGCTCTGCTCCTTAACCCTAGGCTGAGGAAAAGAGTCATGTGTCCAAAACAATAGAAAACTTTATTGTTTTTTATTTGATTGTATTATTTTTTCATTTTTATTTTACTTTTTTAAAATTTTTTATTCTTTGCTGTTCTCCCCCTTGTGTACATTTTCCCCCACACTTTTATTCCATTATTTTACACTTTTTTCTTTTATGAGTATGTCTGTGTATGTGTGCTTCTCTTCCTCTTGCCTTTTTTCTCCCAGTATAGTTTATAGAGAAGGGAATTCTCTCCCTGTCCTTCCTGCTTTTATCAGTATCTCTTCACCTGATTTCTTTCTCCTGTGTCTTATTCATTCTCAATCTTTTTCTTTCTTGTCCCCCTTTTAATTTGACTCCCTTTAACTTTTTCTCCAATATATCAGTCATAGAATCTTTTCACATCCCCATTTCTCACTACCAATTTTGTACCCAGTTTTCCCTGTTACCCTCTTCTCAGTATATAACATAGCCTTACCATCATTAGGATCCTTTGCCCCCCCTCCTATTTCCTCCTTCCCATACCACAGAGCACAGGATTTTTGTTTTGTTTTGTTTTGTTTTGTTTTGTTTTGTTTTGTTTTTGTTTTGAGACAGCATCTTGCTACGTAGTTCAGGCTGGCCTGGACTCACTGTGCAACCCAGGGTGGCCTTGAACTCACTACAATCCTCCAGTCTCAGCCTCTGAAGGGCTGGGATTACAGGCATACGCCACCACACCCAGCTTCAGAGGACTTTAAAAATAAATAAATAAATAAATAAATAAATAAATAAATAAATAAAAATAAAACTTTTTTTTCTCTTCTTTCCCCCCCTTCTGGCATTGCCCAGCCCCTGACCCCCTGGGCTTTAGATAACTAATTCTATAAAATTACTGTTGAATGCTGCTTTCATGATTAGGGGAGACACAGCCATCACATTTAGTGCACATTAACTGTGGATCAAGACTTGGGTTGTTACGATGCTTATACTGTAACCATATATTTCTTCTCTAGGCTAAAGGGAGGCTCCAAACAGGGTTTCATAGTATGTTATTTCTCAACTAGCCCTGATAGATACCATGCAATGGATTAGCCTGTAACTGCTATAGCTGATTTGATTCCACAGGAATAATCCTGACACAGTGGGCAATTTCATGCCAGTGAACGTGTCTGCCGAATCCACCATCAGACCTAGGGAGAGGGAAGCAAGAATTCCTAACCCAAGAACTTGGACTGGATCAGACTTTGCAAGAATGCCTGCAATCTGGCAGAAAGAAGTCCTAAGTCCTTAGCTTCAGTATTGTGGTGGAGTTCATCTTCAGATCAGAGGAGTTATTGGGTTGTGAGCCGTCAAACTCTCTGAAAAAGAAGCTACTCGGGAATCACATATGCAATGTCTCATTGGAATATTTAATACATTCCCATCAGACATAGGTTTTCTTGATTGATTTAGTAATATGGGAGTATGATATTCTTTTATGGTTTCCTGTGTTTATTAGGTTGTTACTTTTGTGTATTTGTTCTTTCATAGGCTCTGATTTAATAGATGTCGAGATTCTCTACTCAGCTTCCTGTCTAGCTTCTTCACCTCCAACCCCCGAGACAATATTATTAACATATTTCTTTATTCTTTTTCCAAACACGTAAACTCCTCTTCCCAAGTTTTTAAATTCCCCGTACTTAGCTCCCTTACAGTCACTTCTATCTTCTCTAATATTTTTTTTTTATCCTTTCCATCCTGAGCCTTTGGCTTTTCCGTATATTACCCAGTTTATTGTCCTGCCTATCAGCAAGTTCTGACAACCACATAGCATTCCTTAATCACAAAGTAAACCTCCTTTCTCTCATATCTCTCCCTTGCCCCCACAAAATAAGCTCTCAATACTAACCCTTCAACTCAACTAAAAGTACTCCAATAAAATCAGACCACACATCAACTTTGTCTCCTCATCTGCCACTATTCCCCCTCTTCAAGCCTCCCTCTAATACTCCTCACCCAACCACTTCCCCTTCTCCCCACCCCACCTCACCTACCTCCTTGCAGAACCACCAGAAATAATAAACTGTCATAGTGTTCTTAGAGAATAGACAAAGAGAGGAAGTGTAACTGCAAGGACTATCATATAGAAGTGTTGCAATGGGCCGGTGAGATAGCTCAGTGGCATAAGCTCCTGCCTGGCAAGCATGAGGTCCTGAGTTCGACTCCCAGAACCCACGTAAAGGAAAAAAAGGGCTGGTGATATCGCTCAGTGGCACAAGCACCTGCTGGCAAGTGCAAGGTCCTGAGTTTGACTCCCGGTACCCACATAACAAAAAAAAAAAGTGCTGTAAGATTAAATCTGTGGATGCTGTTATAACCAGAAGTAATACAACAAAACATAGGGAAAGAATCTAAATCACTTAAAGTAAATAACAAAAGGAATAAATACTTGCACTGGACATACAAATATGAAAATTATTCATGGGAAGGCAACATCCTACTAAAAATCTCCATATAAGCCACAAACTCTTCTCACTTCTCTAGTCTCCCAACCTGCAGTAACCCCTCAAAAAAAGGAGACAAAAGAAAAAGAGGGGGCCATAATATATATGGAAATAAACACAGATACACATAGGAGAATGGAGAAACAAGGAAACAGAAGATCTTTGAATCCCTCCAATTCTCCAAGGAAGAGCAAGGGATCACAAAGGGAGGAGAAAACAAATACCAGGTAGCAGAAATCTATGAAAAGTTCATAAAAGAGATGAAGAAAATAGATGAGTTCAAAGAGGAAATGAACCAAAGTTCACAGCTATTTCACTCAATATGCCTATGGTGAATTTGGGGGAAATAGGTTAAAAAAAAAAAAAAAAACTGGATGGGCTAACCAGAACAGTTCAGAATTTTAATGACAGATTCAGCAAGGGTATGGACTCCTTGAAAAGATGTCGGACAGAAATACCTGAGATAAAAAAAAAAAACTATAGAATTCACACATTGTAGAAATGGCAAGTGTGAACATAGAGTGTCTGATATTGAGGACAAAATAGTGAATTATGATAAAAAGCTCAAGGAAGAAAAAAAGAAAATAAGAGAAAAAAAGAAGACTATCTAGCAGCTACTAGATGACAATAAGAAGGCCAATCTAAGGCTAGTCAGAGTTAGAGAAAAACTAGAAGATAGTCCAGATGGATTCAATAACATGGTTTCAAAAATCATGGAAGAAAAGCTCCCAAATATAAGAAAAGAGCTTAAAATACTAGTGACATTTATAGAACACCAAACAATTATGAAAAAAGAAGCTCACTGTCAGGCATGGTGTTGCATGCCTATAATCAGCACTTGGGAGGCTGAGGCAGGAGAATTGCCATGATTTTGAGACCAACATGGGCTACATAAGCGAGTTCAAGGCCAGCCTGCACAACATAGTGAGACCCTGTCTCCAAACAAAAAACAAAAAAAGCTCACCAATGGACATCCTTATTAAATTAACAGATATAAAGCCAAAAACCACAAAATTTTAAAAGTAGCCAGAGAAAAATAAAAAATCACATATAAAGGTAAACTAATTTTAAAAAATAAAGGTAAATCAATCAGAAACACAGCAGACATCTCAACTCAAACCCTAAAGGCCAGAAGAGCTTGGAGTGAAGTATTTCAAGCCCTAAGACAAATAACTTCCAACCCAGATTAACTTACCCAGCAAAGCTATCCTTCAAAATAGATGGAAAAATAAGGTATTTCCATGAAAAAGACCAGCTCAAAAGATATGTGAGTGCTAAACCAGCTCTAGAGAAAATACTTAAGAATATTTTTGACAGAAACAACAAATTAGAGACAGCTAAAAACACAGAGCAAACTAGTGGTGTCAGTGGTGTCAGCAACAACAACTCAATCAGTGAGTGCTAAACCAGCTCTAGAGAAAATACTTAAGAATATTCTTGACAGAAACAACAAATTAGAGACAGTTAAAAACACAGAGCAGGGCCGGTGAGATGGCTCAGCGGCGTAAGCACCTGCCTTGCAAGCGCGAGGGCCCGAGTTCGACTCCCGGATCCCACATACAAAAAAGGGGCCGGTGATATCGCTCAGTGGCACGGGTGCCTGTTGGCGTACGAGGTCCTGAGGTCGACCCCCTGGTACCCACAAAAAAAAAACAAAAAAACAAAAAAACAAAAAAACAAAAAAAAACACAGAGGAAACTAGTGGTGTCAGTGGTGTCAGCAACAACAAAAAAAAATCAGGAAAAGAAAAACAAATGATACACCAACAGATAAGAAGGCAGTGATAATAAATAATCAACACATCTCAGTAATATCTCTCAATGTTAATGGCTTCAAATCTCAAAAGACACAGACTGACAGACTGGATCAAAAAACAGAATCCAACGGTCCGTTGCATTCAAGAAACTCATCTAATCAAAAAGATATTTGTAGACTAAAAATTAAAGGATGGAAAACAACATTTCATGCACCAAGACCTGGAAAACAAGCAGGAGTAGCAATTCTAATATCAGACATGGTAAACTTCAAGCTAAAACTGATTAGAAGAGACAAAAAAAGGTCACTACATATTAGTTAAGGGAACAATCCAACAAGAGGAGAAAACACTGCCAAACATATATGAATCAAATACTGGTGCACCTATCTTCATAACAAAAACTGCTAAAATTAAAAGATCAAATAAACACTAACACAATCATATGAAAGGATTTTAACACCCCATTTTCACAGAGACCAACAAAAAAAGAAAGAAAGAAAGAAAGAAAAGAAGAAAGTAAGAGAAAGAACGAAAGAAAAAGAAAGAAAGAAAGAAAGAAAGAAAGAAAGAAAGAAAGAAAGAAAGAAAGAAAGAAAAAGAAATTTCAAAGCTGAAACACACCCTTGAACATACGGACTTTATGGATGTATACAGAGTATTCCACCCCCTACAACAGAGTATACATTCTTTTCAGCAGAACTTAGTACTTTTTCCAAAATGGATCACATACTAGCCCACAAAGCCTGCTTAAGTAAATATGAAAGAATAAAAATTATCCAATGCATACTATCAGACCGCTGTGCAATGAAAATAGAAATCAGTGACAGAAGAAATTTCAGAAAAGCAAAACTCCTGGAAAATTAACAGTATACTCCCAAACAACCAATGGGTCACAGAAAAAAATCAAAGAAGAAATTTTTAAATTTCTGGAAGTTAATGACAGTGGTGGTACACCTGGTCGAAACCACTGGGACATTGTGAAAGCAGTTCTAAGAGGAAAATTTATCACAATCAATGCTCACATTAGGAAAACAGAGCAAGCTCAAATAGATAATCTTATGAGAAATCTTAAGATACTTGAAAAACAACAACAAACCAGCCCCAAACTGAAATTAAGGAGGGAAATTATAAAGATGAAAGCAGAAATCGGGGCCGGTGAGATGGCTCAGTGGCTTAAGCGCCTGCCCGGCAAGCGCGAGGGCCCAAGTTCGACTCCCGGAACCCACATGCGGAAAAAGGGGCCGGTGATATCGCTCAGTGGCACGGGCGCCTCCTGGCGCGCGAGGTCCTGAGGTCGACCCCCCGGTACCCACAAAAAAAAAAAAAAAAAGCAGAAATCAATGAAATTGAGACTAAAAAAAATGTAAAAAGAAAAGGAAAAAAACCGAAGAGCTGGTTCTTTGCAAAAAACAAATAAAATAGATAAGCCCCTAGACAGACTTACCAAGAGAAAGCAAGAAAAGACCCACTTCAAGGCAATTAGAAATGAAAAAGAGCTGGGTGTTGTGGCACATACCTGTATTCCCAGCATTGGGGAGGCTGAAGCAGGAAGATTGCCACAAATTCAAGGCCAACCTGGGCTACACAGTGAGTTCAAGGCCAGCCTGAGCTATATAGCAAGACCCTGTCTCAAAAAAAGTAAATAAAAATAAAAATAAAACCTAAAGAAAGAAAAAGGTGAAATCACAAGAGAGACTGTTAAAATCCAGAAGATAGTAACTACTTCACAAATCTATATTCCAACAAATCAGAAAATTTTGAAGTAATAGACAGATTCCTAGAAATGTACAAACTACCAAAACTAACTCAAGAAGACATGTCCAATAACCCAATAACAAGCAATGGAATTGACACAGTAATAATCTACCACCCAAAAAAAAGCCCAAGACCTGATGGATTCACTGCTGAATTCTACAAAACTTTTAAGGATGTTATATCCCAATACTCCTCAAGCTCTTTGTCTTGGTTACTTTTCTCTCATTGCTGGGACAAAATACCTGACACCCAAAATTAAGGAAGGAAAGGTTTATTTGGCTCACAGTTTGAGGAGGTTTCAGTCCATACTCGGCTGGCTCCAAGGCAGAGTGGCACATGGCAGAGGGCAGCAGTTCATGGCGGCGGAAGGCAGCAAAAACAGCAAGAGCAAAAGGGAGGAGCATGCGCAAGCAAGAGAGAGAGCAACCTCTTTCCCTCCCTTATATTACATGCAGGCTGCCCGCCCCAGGGTGGGTGTAGCACTCACGCCCATAATCCCAGCATTAGACCATGAATCAGTCATAAACTCCAGAAGCCGCCTCCATGACTGCATGAGGCTTTGGGGGGACATCGAGACACAAACCATAACACTCTTCAAAGAAATTAAAAGGGATAGAGTACTCCCAAACTCATTTGTGGAAGCCAGTATCACCCTGATCCCCAAACCAGATAAAGACTCAGCTAAAAATAAAACTATAGGCCAATCTCCCTAATGAACAGAGATGCAAAAGTCCTTAACAAGATATTAACAAATAGAATGCAGCACATTATCAAAAAGATCATACATCTTGATCAAGTAGGTTTCATCCCAGAGATGCAAGGATGGTTCAACATATGTATGTCAATAAATGTAATACATCACATAGACAGGAGTATTATGGTTTGTGTCTAGATGTCCCCCCAAAGCCTCATGCAGTCATGGAGGGCAGGCTTTTTTTGGATGTAGCTGAATCTAGAGTTTGTGACTGATTCCTAGTGCAATGCTGGGATTAAGGCTAGATGATTGCTGGGTCAGTCCACTGATTGGACTGCCACCACCCTAATCCCAGAAGTCTGGATAAGATAAAAGGTGCAGAAAGAGGCTTGTTTCCCCTTTTGTTCTTGTTGCTTTTGCTGTCTTCAGCCACCATGAACAGATGCCCCTCTGTCACGCCACCGTCCCTTGGAGCCAGCTGATATGGACTGAAGCATCTACAAACTGTGAGCTAAATAAACCTTTCCTTCCTTAACTTTGGGTATTGGGTATTTTGTCTCAGCAACCAGAACAAAAGTAACTAAGACAACGAGCAAGGTCAAAAACCATATCATCATATCAATAGATGCAGAAAAGACTTTCAACAAAATCCAACACCCCTTTATGATTTAAAGAAAACAGTATAGAAAAACCATATCTTAATATGATAAAAGCTATATATGACAAACCAATAGCCAGCATCATACTAAATGGGGAAAAATTAAAAGCATTCCCCCTAAAATCAGGAACAAGACAAGGATGTTCACTATCATCTCTTCTAGTCACATAATACTTGAAACATTAGCCAGAGCAATTAGGCAAGAGAAATAAATAAAAGGGATACATATAGGAAAGGAAGAACTCAAATTATCATTTTTGCAGATGACACTCTACATAGAAGGCCCAAAAACTCTTAGAATTAATAATCAACTTCACCAATGTAGCAGTACACAAGAGCAACACACAAAAATCATTAGCATTTGTGTACACCAACAATGAACAGGATGAAAAGGAAATCATGAAAATAATACCATTCACAGTAGCTTCAAGAAAAATTAAATACCTAGGAATTAACCTAACCTAAGAAGTGAAAGACCTCTAAGAGAAAATTACAGTCCTCTGAAAAAGGATAGTGAAGAGGACATCAGAAAATGGAAAGATGTCCCCTGCTCCTGGATAGGCAGAATCAATATTATCAAAATGGCCATTCCTGAAACTGTTACACAGATTTAATGCAGTCCAAATCAAAATACCAACAGCATACTGTACAGAACTAGAGAAAACAATCCTAAAATTCCTATGGAGCCAGAAGGGACCCAGAATAGCAAAAGCAGTATTGGGCAATAAGAGCAAAGCAGGAGGCCTTGCAATACCTGACTTCAAGCTATACTACAAAGCAATAGTGATAAAAATGGCATGGTAGTAGAATAAAAACAGATATGTGGGTCAATGGAACAGAATTGAGGATACGGAAACTTCCCCAGACATATTCAGCTATTTGATCTTCAACAAAAGGGCCCCAAGCATATGTTAGAGGGAAGATAAGCCTATTCAACAAGTGGTGCTAGGAAAAGTGGTTATCTATGTGCAGAAGACTGAAACTGGACCTTTATCTCTCACCACATACTAAATTAAAATCAAAATGGATCTAAGATTTAACCATTAAAAGAAACATGAAACCTACTGGAAGATAAAATAGGTAAAACACTTGAAGACATTGGTGTAAGAAAAGTTTTTCTAAACGGAACCTCAACTGCACAAGAAATAACAGCAAGAATCAACAAACTGGATTACATCTGACTAAAAAGCTTTATATACAGCAAAAGGATCAATCAGAGTAAAGAGACAACCTAGAGAATGGGGAAAAAATTTGCCAGCTACTCCTCAGACAGAGGACTAATATCCAGAATATACAAAGAACTAAAAAAAAAAATTTAACCACTTAAAATTAAAGGTCTAGGGCCGGTGAGATGGCTCAGTAGTGTAAGCGCCTGCCTTGCAAGCGCGAGGGCCCGAGTTCAACTCCCGGATCCCACATACGAAAAAGGGGCCGGTGATATCGCTCAGCGGCACGGGCGCCTGCTGGCGCGCGAGGTCCTGAGGTCGACCCCCGGTACCCACAAAAAAAAAAAAAAAAAATTAAAGGTCTAGTCAATAAATGGGCAAGAGAAATGAACAGACACTTCACAAAGGAAGAAATATAAATGGTCAACGAATAAATGAAAAAATGCTCAACGTCTCTGTCCATCAGAGAAATGCAAATTAAAACAATGCTAAGATTCTATCTTACTCCAGAAAGAATGGCAACCATTAAGAAATCAAACAATAACAAATGCTGGAGAGGCTGTGGTGAAAAAGGAACCCTCCTTCATTTTTAGTGGGAATGTAAACTAGTACAACCATAATGGAAATCAGTATGGAGATTTCTCAAAGAACTGAAATTAGAAATCCCATATGACCCTATAATCCCCCTGCTAGGTATCTTCCCCTAAAGAGCTTAAGATATCATACTACAGGGATACGTGCATACCAATGTTTATAGTAGCACAATGGCTAAATCCTGGAAAAACCCTTTATACCCATCAACAGATGATTGGATAAAGAAAATGTGGTGTCTATATATAATGGAATACTACTATGCTATAAAAAATGACAGATTTGAGACATTTGTAGGACAATGGATGCACCTGGAAAACACATATTGAGTGAAATAAACCAGACACGCAAGCTTGAATATCATATGGTGTCTCTCAGTTGAGTGAGGCAAAATACAAAAAAGAGACTAATTAAGGATGGATAGAAGGAAGCAAGAAGAGATCTCTTGCAATAGGGAAGTGGTCCAAGGGGGAAAGCACAAGGGGTGAGGAGGAGGGGAAGGGGAAAATAAGTAGAATAAAGATGTGCCATGTGCAGAAATATAATAACCTCAATTAATGTAAACATGCCATAACATGAGCCAAGATTAATAGTATCAACAAGAATGAAAAATGGGATAGGGGAATTGGAGGAGGGGGGGAAATGGATTAAAAAAGAAACAAGCTGTAGTATGTACATGTAAGCACTCCACAAGATGATTGTAAACTGCATGAACTATAAACATCTATGAATAAAATGAAAATTTTTTTAAAATAGAATGGCCAAAATCTAAAATACTGACACCACCAAATACTGGTGAGGATGGGAAGCAACCAGGACTTTCATCCACAGCTTGTGGGAATGTAAAATGGTAAAGCCAATTTGGAAGACAGGTTGGCAGTTTCTTACTGAACTAAACATAGTCTTACCATGAAATCCAGCACTTGTACTCCTAGGAATTTCCCCAAATGACCACTACATATACACACAAAAACTACTATATATATAACAGCTTAATTCTTAATTACCAAAAATTGGAAGCAACCAAGATAGTATTCAATAGGTGAATGATAACCAACTGTGGTATGTCCACAGAATCGAATATTAATCAGTGATAGGAAGACGAGCTACAGAGTGCACACAAGGCTGTTATTAACGGCTTATATTAGTGTGCTACATTGTTACAATTTATGTACCAGTACTGATACATTACTATTAATTCAAGTCCATGGTTTACATTAGGGTTTTTTAATGTTCTTGGTGCTGAATATTCTGTAGGTTTTGACAAATATATAGTGCTGTGTCTATAGTTACATCATGCAGAATCATTTCACTTAAAAATCCTCCATGATGCACCTGTTCATTCCCCTCCCCGGCCCACCCCCAACCTCTGAACTTTTTACTATTTCTACAGTTTTTACTTTTCCATGATGTCATTCAATGGAACCATACAAAATGCGGGGGAGGTCCTATGGCACCGTGTACTACCTTCTCAAACTTTCTGTAAACATAAAACTGCTCTCAGAAATAAAGCTTATTAATTTTTTTTAACGTGAAAGATTTTTCCAGACATTTAAAATCTAAAATAATTCAGCAGCAGACTTACACAATATGAAATGTTAGAGGAAGTTTTTTAGGCAGAAAACAAATGTAACAGATGGAAATACAGATCTACACAAAGGTGTGAAGGGCACTGCAATTGCATGGGTCAACACGTAAGACCCATACATCTTAGTGCATCTGAGTTCTGGCCAAAGACACCACTTTATTTACATTGTGTTGTGACTGTTTTGTGATAGGCACATATTACTTCACAGTAACAATAATGGAAAAATGTTTTTATCTTCCAAGAGTTTTAAAAACCACACCCTATTCTTGAAGTAAAGCTTCCTGTCCAAACACCACCAGGCCTTGCCCTGCTCAGGATTTGGTGGTGACAAGAAGGCTGCCTTGGGGCAGGCTGGAGGAGGTGGTAAGACAGGCTCCACAGATGATGCACTGGCATGCTCCCCCACACTCCACAGGAAGCGCTGCCCAAAGTCCCTCTCATTTCTGTTTGCCAAGAAAGTGAGTGAACATGTGGTCAGTGTCCCTTTGGCAACCACAACTTGTCCTCAGCCCCCTTCCCTGTCCCATTCGTGGACATCTTTGCATGCCCTTTGCCTCCAGTCTCTGTGTCCTGGCCTCTGCCATTCTTGCCCACAGATATCAAACACTGCTTGGCTCTGCTGGTGCTGAAATGGAAGCAGGCAGTACCATCCTAAGGAAGGACCTGGAGGGTCAGTGCGCAGCTGCAGCCACAGGAATAAGATGCAGAAACTGCCACCAGGTGTCACCACTGCACAGCTGCCGTTGGGAGGAGACAAACCAGATCATCTGAAAAGGAAAAAGGTAGTTCTTTCTCACTTTAAGCCCTTTGTAACCACAGGATGTAAATAACAGTGTTCAGACAGGTGCCAAGTCCTCCCCGCTGTGCACACCGCGCAGTCTTGATGAGCATTCACCAGAAACTCTGGTGAGATCAAATGTGCAGAATGGTTGGGAAGGGGTTCTTAAAAATACGCTCTCGGGCCAGTGATATGGCTCAGCAACATAAGCGCCTGCCTGGCAAGCACGAGGTCCTGAGTTCAACTCCCGGTACCCCCATTAAAAAAAAAAACACTAAAAATATGCTCTCATCTTAAACCACTTTAATAAAAAGTTAACCATGCATGGGCACCGGAAATAGATTTGAAAGGGTCAGTTTTGTTCCCTGAGCTGGGCCTGTATCGGAGCTACACATGTCTGTCTTTGGAAACCTTGCTGATACAGGTGTCAGACCAGGTCCCAAGGCTGTCAGGACACAAAGGCAGAGCCGCTCTGAGAAGTGACATTTCTTAGGAGGTAGAACCCAAGGTCTCAGTGACACTGCTGCCAGGAACTTAGAGTACCTCCCTCTGCCCTAGTCCGTTCCTCACTGTCTCTTGTGAATTGCCAGAGGGAAACCCAAGGGAAATGTGGCCTTGGAGAAGTAGGGGCCATGCCAGAAACTGCTGCCTGTAGCTGGCCTGTCCTGGAGAAGCTTGTGGCAGCATATGAATCTACTCACTGGACACAAGTGGGTGGCATCCAGACTTATGAGTACAGACATGAGGGCTTTGGCTAGTGGCTTCAAACCCTGGCAGCAGCCATGCCCAGACATCAGGCCTGGCTCTCAGCTGATCATGGTGGCCACCACAGATGGGAAGTGCAGAGAAAGGAAGACAGATTTGAGGGTATCCTTGGAGTGTCAGAGGTGGTGGTGACCTGGGCCCACTGCCTGTATGTGGGAGTGCTGGGCACTGGGAGAAGTACTGAGCTGCCAGGTATTAAGAGGCTAGCTCCAAGTTGGCTCCTCCCAGGCAGCCCAGTGTTAGGGTGTGGGTGAAGAGACACCTTGTGAAGCCCCCTATCTTGTCCCAGCACCCACCTAGGTGTCCCCAGTGAATCAAGGATGGCCCTGAAGCCCCCTGACCTCTCTCTATCCCCTTTATGCACTCAGTACCTTGTGTGGTTTGTCTACAAGGGTCAATCCTGCTCTGGACCCAGGGGTACAGGGTTAGTGTAATAGGAACCTGGCCTTAGCGACCTTAAGCCAACAATAAGCCAGAAAACAAATTGTCAAGGTCACCCTGCTGCTCACACTCCAGAATTCCACATCTCACACAGTTGGGGTCTGGCTGTGCCTGAGCCCTGCTCACCCCTTGCTCCTCCACTCTGCCCTGGCCCTGCTCTGGCCCACCCACAGTCCCCAATCTTCTCCTTCACAGTGGCCTTCCTAGCCCTACTCTGGACACCCGTAGGGCTGGCCCTCACTTCCCTCAGGTCCAGTGAAAATCCACTAGGGAGCATCCCCTGGCCACCCTCTGGGCTTTCTCTGTAACTCTTCTCACCCAATGTATCATTCTCCACATGGGCTGGAGAAAATACCTTCATTTCAAAGAGACTTTGGTGTCTCCAGCCAACCCCACCTGTCCTGGGGAATGGTCAGAGCAACCAAGAAGCAAGGACATCAGCCTAGACTCCTTGCCAACTCTACTGAGCAGAGAAAAACCAGCTGTGAGTTCTGGCTCTTTCTACTACACCCAGGGCCTCCACTGGCCTAGGCACCATGGCAGCTCCTTCTCTCTGGCTCTTCAGACATCCACTGGATCTAACTGCTTTGCAGGGAATCCAGCAGATATGGTATCATGCCCTCCTTCTGGAGAGACAGACCCCAGGGGCATCCCCATGTGGAAACTGAGGCACCAGCCCTGGAATTAGTGGCTTGTGGGTAAACAGTATCAGCACAACTGTCTATGTGATCTAGAGCAACCTCCTATGCCTCAGTTTCCCCATTTGTATGAAAAGGGCAGTCCTACAGTCTGCATCACAGGAGATTGAGAGATGAAAGAAGTCTGTACATGTAAAAAGGGCTCGAGATCAAATAGTCTTTATTTCTCTCCTGTACCTACTCAGAGCTCAGCCAGGTCAGGATTCTGTGTGGGTTGGGAGCTGGGGCAGCTCTTACAGAGCCATTCTAGGTTTGGTGCCTGATAGAGTCTCAGACTAGCAGCCTGTGGTTGAGGGTCCCAAGCAGTAGTTCCAAGGATCACAGGTGGAACTTACAAGAACATATGCTTGGTCTTCACAATTTGGTGGGTGGGTGTCAAATGGCTCCTCACAATCTTTAGACCTAGACATTACCAGATTTATCTGCTGTTTTGACAAATTCTACTGAGAGAGCAGTATCAGAGTTAAAGATAAGGAAAACACTTTGGACAGGATGTGAAAGAAACAGATAAAAGTGTCTAATGTGGCAGAAAGTATCCATGGAGCAGGGATGAGTGGGTCCAAAGAAGGGCATTCAGTGGCAGGTGCTGGATAGGTGACTGCACTTCCCTGCTCAGCTTTTCTTTCCTGGGGTCCTGTGAGCAGAGCAAGGCTGTGCAATCTCCCCTGCCCTCTGCAAAGTCCCTAACACTAGGATTAGCGGGTACTCCAGCCTGGCTCTGCATGGCTGAAGTCATACGACCTCCTCCAACTTCAGGGAGCTCCAGGTGTGTCCCTCAAGGTCTGCATTGGCTCACAAGATTCCAGGGGTATTGCTAGCCCTCAGGAACCAAAACCAGCCTGAGCAGACACCTCAGCTAAACTGTCACTCCATTTACTGGGAAAGGTTCCCTTGGAGTTTAGGAGAGTCTCTGAGTTTACATGGTGGGTAGGGCACAGCCCATTCCCTCACACACATATCCCTGCACTGCTTTCCACAGGCCCCACTTAACCATCCATTTCTCTTCCACATTCTTTGACGCTGCTTCCCAGTTGACCTATTCAAGTAGCACATATCACCAGGTTGGCAATCCATGTAGGCACAGTTGTGTGGCCATGAAACCACCAGCTGGGGGTTGATGCTTTGGTGGGCAAAGGAAGGGCCAGGCTGGGAAGAGCCAGTGACTGTGTGGCCACAAAACTACATGCCTGTGGGGCATCTAAGCAGAACAGCAGGAAGAGCTAGAGCTGGGAAATGTAGGCTCAGGGAATTTGTGGAGCTCTCTATATACAGCAGACATCATCAGAGATGAAGAGAAGAAGGCCAGGATGTGGGCTAGGACAGCCCGCAAGGAGCACCAAGGGGCAGCTGTAGAGAGAGACAAGAAGGCACAGAAACTGGGAAGGAAGAAAGTCCAGGCTTTAGATGAGCCAGCACTCATGGAGGCTTGCACACTGCAGACACTGAGAGGAAAGTGTTGAGGCAAGGACATAGGAGCAGCCAGGAGCAGGACAGCGTGGGCATGAGGCAAGGGCTTGGCCCCAGCAGTGTGGAGCACAGTTCTGCCAGGGGCCCTGTAAGGGGTCCTAGGAGCTAACAGGAGAGTCTTACCTGAACTTCATGGGGTAATGCAGACCGCACGGAGCTGGCTTCCCCTCTGCATGGTGGGGCAGTCTTACACGCATCACCTCCGAGCACAGCATCCAAGTAAAGAAAGCAGAAATGCACATCTCTACCTGACAGCACTCTCCCTCTCCCTCCCTCCCTCCCTCCCTTCCTCCATCCCTCTCTTTTTTTCTCTCAAAATGACAGCTCTTAAGGCATAAATTGGCAGGATGGAGAAGATAGAATTCAGAAGCCAGAAAATTTACAGATGCGAGATCAATGGCCCAGGAGACCCAAAACACTGTATTCTAGCCAGAGTGTAGGAAGCTCAGAACCAACACAGTCCATATCCCACAACCCCCAAGAACTGGCTGCACAAGGTTCTGCTGGAGATAGACAAGTGTTGGGACAAAGACAACTGGTGGAAAGAACTTTCAGAAGACAGTAGATACTCCAGATCCCTGCCCTGACCCTGGGAGCCAATGGAACACTCGCCTCTCTCTGGAGAAAGCCTTGAGTTTTATTCTCTGTAAAGGGCCAAAGAGAGGGTATGCAAGTGGGAAGAGAATGCCTAGCTGTGGATAGTAGTCCCAGACCAAAAGTAAACCTGGAGAAAACATATAGCAGTGACTTCAAGGCACTCTACCCTGGCTTCCAGCAAGCTGGTGACCCAGCCAACCCTTCCACACAAGAAAGAGTGTCTTCTCGTGGATGACCATCTCATACCACTGTAATCTGTGTGGTTGTGCAGCTGTCTAACATCATGAACAGCCACAGTCCCACCTTCTCAAGGATGGAGGGGCTGCCATGCATCTCTGCTCTACAGAGCCACTTGCAAGCCCAGGCCTGATACATCCAGTCGTCAACTCAACCTCAGAAGCCCAGTGATCATGGTGAATGAAGGCTGAGCACATTTATCTGAAAGATGTGAAGGACTCAGAACCCCAAGCCTAGGCTCCCTGTACCTCCCAGAATCCTGGAGTTGGGGAAGCAGAGTTTGGGAAACCCAAAGGTCATATAGGATCAAAGCAGTCTCCTTAATATGTGAGGCTCTTTACAGACCAAGGATCCTCTGCTCCAGGCATGCCCTTCCCCAAGATCCCTCAGAAGTCTTCAGAGACCCCTTCCGCTCCTGCCCACATTGCCATAGCCCTCAGTGCTTACCTCTGGGGTAACTTTGTCATTGCTAGCCTTGGCCCTGGGCAGAGAAGCTGGGGCCAGGCAGGACTCAGTTTGGAGCCCACCCATGACTGGGTTCTGCTCTTTCCTCAGTTGGTAACCAGCACCCTGCTTATGAGCAGAGATCTCTGCTGGGAAGTGACCCCTGCACCTCAATCCCCACTTCCAAAGCCCTCCATGCCTTCATTGCACACCCAGCCACAGCTGCTGTGCTGCCCTTCGGGGACCTCTTCCCACCCACACCATGTCCACAGCTCTTTAGGCCAGCTAGGAGTTGCACAAAGAGCAAAGGTAGACTGATGAGTCATCAGACCCCAACATTTGCTGGAGATGAGGACTAACATCTGCACCTCACACCCTTTCACATGCATCAGTGGTTCTCACTGTCACTGTTCTTGGAATTGTCTGGAAGCTTTTTAAATAACTCTTGTATCCATGCCTAGGTGTCATTAGGAAGAGGCTCTGGTTTGAGGGGCCTAAGCTAGGCAGCTTTAAGGTCAGGATGGACAAGAGGCCTGACAGACCTTCAAAAGCCAGAGGAGCAAAGACCATGAGCAGGGATAGGGGCAGGACTAAGGAACTGAGCCCTGGCTGGCTGCCATCACATGAGGACAGACTCAGTGGTGTCTCATTCCTCCACAGTGCTGGCTTCAGCTCCTCACCTCCACCAGGCAACCAAGGCAGGGCCCCAGCAGCTCCATTTTGTTCCTTGTCACCAGCAAGGGCTGTCACAGCCCACACTGTCTGAGCAACTCTCACACCTCCAGCATTCTTTCATCTCAGCTTGCAGCAGGGAAACTGAGAATCGCCCTTCCCAAACCTAGGCCTATACCCCAGCATCTGCCATACAACCCCAGACCATGGGTCCCCCATCCCAAATGGGGTCAAAGACAACCCCTAAGAGCCCTTCCTCATAGTTACACATTGTGTTACCCACTAGTGTGTGCTGGCACCTGCTCTGCCCCCTCTGGACACAGCAAATTCCCCCAGTATCCTGAACCCTGTCTGACTGGAGCAAAGGCTAGAAATGAAGCCCAGAATTTCTAAGAATTTATCACTGAAGGTAGGTCCTGTGTCTGCATGCAGAAGAGAGCTCAGTGTCTGCCCTCAGAGCCAGATTCCCAGAAAAGTCATAATGACAGTTCAGTTTAGGTTGAATGTGACTAGATGCCTCAAATCTAAGTCTGTCCCTGGGAGACCTGATACAAAAGCTTAACAATGAAGAGTTGCCTCTGCAAGACCAAAAAGCCAATGCACTTTAGCTTAAACAAAGACAAAAACAAAAACAAAAACAAAAAAAAAAAAAAAAGAGAAGGAGGAGGAGGGGCAAAAGGTAGAAAAAGAAGAGAAGGAGAAGGAGAAAGGACTCCATTGCCTCTAGTAACTGGGAAGTCCAAAATACCGTCTTAAAGCACAGCTGAATCCAGATGCTCTGAGGCTTTCATCAGGGTGTTCCCTCCTCTCCCTTCCACCTTGTTTCCCAGTACTGTCTCCCTCTAGAATGTCTGAACTATAACTTTTGTGGCTAGAGAAATGGTGCAGCGGCATTACATAACCCAGTCTAACAGCACCAACAGGAATACTTTGCTCCCTGACCCAAGAGAAAACTCCTGGGAAGAACTCAGATTCGTACATGCCTGATTTCATGGGACAAGGCAGCATACAGTGACTGAGACCTCATAGAACACATCTGGGGGAAGGTAGTTCCAGAAGGAGATACTGGCTGAGCTGACCTATGGTATCTGGGATGGGACAGCCCTCCCATCCTGACCACCACCCACATACTCCCAGGAGTGCGAGGAGCAGACCATAGCACCAACTCACAGTCAGATTTTTTTTTATTAGGAAATCACCCTCCAAACACAAATGAAGTGCTGTGGGTCCAGTGCGTTTCCTGAGGAAGGAGGGTCACAGTATCAGGGCTGCCAGGGGCCCAACGCAGTGTGGCCCTTGAGTTTGGGCCACTGTTTGGCGCTGGCCACAGCCAGCACGCCCACACAGCAACGGGACTCAGCCAGGAGAACTGCCACAAACGTAACACGAGAAACACGCAGGAGCACAGCTGTGCTACACTTAAATAATAATAAATACAAAATGCCACTTGCTGTTATGGCTGAAACAAAAGAACCCAAAAAGGAAAAAGAAAACCAAAACAGCTTTCTCTCCATTGGACCAAGGGGAAGAAAAAATCCCCAAATTATCAAAATTCCTCAGTTACAAAATACTTTTTTAAAAATTCCATTATTAAAATAAATAACAAAATATATAAAAAATAAGTTGGCTGCATCAAAATTATAACTAGAAGTTATATCAAGATTTTTCGTGGCCTATCTTATAGTCAAATAGTTACTTTTGCTTTGATTTCCCTCATTTCACTCTTATGGTGCCCTAGTGTGGAGTCTAGTTGACACTGTAAAAAATTAATAAATAAAAATGTTAAATAAATAGCAAACATTAACATAAGAGGGTGTGAATATAAATACGTACATCTTGACAAAATTAAATAATTTACAGGATAATTAAACTAACTACTTTCAATGTCTTCCAGGAAGTGCAATTTCTCTACTTTTAAATACTAATTCGTAATTGCAGTCACCGTTGACTTGGACTCTATTTACATGGTAGGAACATTGTGTTTTTAACACACTAAATTAAAATTTACCTTTTCTTTTGCATCTTGAATTCTCTAAATAGAAGTGAAGCCTCAGCAGTCTCCCACGAGGAATTCACCTCTGACCTCACTGACGCTGTCCCCACCTTTGACACAGAACAAGCCAAGCCACAACCAGGGCAGGGGCAGCTCAGCAGCCTGGGTGGACTTGAGCCTGAAGGCTGCATCCCAAGAGGGAACCCAAGCCATTCAGGTCTGCGCAGCCACAGGGTGCCTCCTGTTCCAGATAGGAAGCTGATTTCAGGGGCCTCACAGCTTAAAATCCCTGGAGCTGAGTGGGCTGGGTGCTTGCAGCTGTGGGACAATCCCTGGAAGGCCTACTCCTAATTTCACCTCTGAAACAGAGCTTTGTCCCAACCTAACACAAAGCTGAATTAAATGAAAACAGAAAACACACTTGCCACGTGGGCCTCACTGAGCACAGACACACAGCCCCAGCCATGTCCCCCGGGCGGAGACCCCTGGCCACCGAGCCTGCGGCTGCCCTCCCATCCTCAACAGACACAGAAATACTGTGGTCGCAAAACTCCAAACTTCCCTGAGAACCTTGTCCTTGAGCTTCCACTGGAGACTTTGAGCTGCTCTTCAGATTTTTTTCAGAAAACAAAAATAAATCACTTTGTAATACTTCAGTGTCCCGAGCACTCATGTGAGGAGGCCTAGGCCTGGAGGGGCATCACGGAGACACTAATTTCCAGGCACCATTTGGACAAACCTGCCTGAGGCCACACCCAGCCTGCCAACTAGAAGTCACTGTGAGTTAGGGGGTCCCCGCCGCATGCAGCAGGGTGAGGGAGGTAAACACAGGAGCCAGGTGGGTCCTCTGCGCCGTGTCACAGCCTAGACCTGGATGCCCCTCACGGCCTGCTTTATGGTCTCCAGGAGGCCCTTGTTCTCAGGGTTCTGGTAGCAGTCCCGGTTGGAGTACATGTCGGTGAGGGTGCTCACATAGGCGTCAAAATTCTGTTCACAAATTGGCTCCTAGGAAACAGAGCCAGGTTAGCAAGCCCTGCCCCTGCAGTGGGCCCCATTCAGGGGAAACCAATAGGGAAACATCAGCCTCCATCCCCACCCCAACCCATGATGAGCAGTGCTGGCAGCTACCCCACCCCCTACCCCCAAACACCCACAGGCATTTCTGTCTGCAACAATCCCAGTAACTGACTCACTGCCACCAAAACCAACCCACTTGGATTCATGAACTACTCAGAGGGCTCAAGCCCCTGTGGCAAACAGCTGCCAGGTCAGTCAGAGCACAGGGAACCCCTACAAAGGGCAAAGGACCCTTCCAGCAAGACCCAGAAGCAGAGGTAAAAGGGATGCCTGCCCTCCCTGCTCTCCAAAGAATCCCTGGAGTAGGTGCCTACCATGTGTGGAAGGCGAATATTGGCGAGACTTTGGATGAGGGCCTGGCTCAGCCCAGACAGCTCTAGAAACAAGGCTTCATTCTGTTCCTCGATGAGCTTGTTCTCCTCCTCGATGTTCTTCAGGTTTTTCTCCATGGAGGAGATCTGGGCCAGAGAGAGGTGGGAAGTTCCACTTGCCCTTGGCCCCATCCTACTGGACATGCACTGGTCACACCTCACATCTCTCTGGGAGAAGACAGACCCCAGGGATGGGGCACGAGGATAGGGACCTGCCTCCCTATAGGATCCCTGCCTCAAGGGAAGAAGCTGGCAGTGCCCTGGCCCTGGCATGGAGGAAGCAAAGTCCTCTGGAAACAACCCGAACCCTGTAAAGGCAGGAGCAGATTCAGTGACTGCTCCAGGGACTGCACATGGCCATGGCCCACTGTGTGTCATCCATCCTAGGGGCAAAGTGAGGACACAGACTGACTCTGTGGCACCCTGGCTCAGTCCCAGTGCACACTAGCTCTACTTCTTTTTTTTTTTTTTTTTTTTTTTTTTGTGGGTACCAGGGGTCGACCTCAGGACCTCGCGCGCCAGCAGGCGCCCGTGCCGCTGAGCGATATCACCAGCCCTTTTTTCATATGTGGGTTCCGGGAGTCGAACTCGGGCCCTCGCGCTTGCCAGGCAGGCGCATATGCCTCTGAGCCATCTCACAGGCCCACTAGCTGTACTCTTAACTCCACCAAGCTTCCTGCTCCTGTCTGTAAGATGGGAACAGTTATACCCACCTTGAGAGTACCAGGCGTCCCCTCACCAAAAAGACCAACAAACTGCTTCCCTAGCCTCCCAAGCATGTGGTCTCCAGGTCATGCACAAGAAAGTCTCTTCCCCTCTGCACCCTACCCCTGAGCCTGTACGAGGTTATACTGACCCTGAGGTCTTTGGTGTTAAGGGACATCCCCCAGTATGACTGTGCACCTCCAAGAACCCTGGGGCTGAGGCTGAGCTCACATGAGGGCAATATGCGGCACTAGGCAGGGATGGTGAATTCCTTTAGGTGGCTGCAGGGAGGGGGTAGTGTATGGCAAGCACACTTCTGTCATCTGGTGCAAGCTTGTGGCTTTAAAGGACCATAGGAAGGTTCCCTTTGCCTTGACCCTTCTGCAGCCACCATGACCCAACAAATTCCCTCAAAGGGGTAGCAAAGGCCTTCTGAAGGGATGCTATGGACAAGGTATCAATCTGCCATTTAAAGGGTAGGTTTGGTTTAGCTTGGATTGATTTGATTTGGTTTGGTTTGGTTTGGTTTGGTTTGGTTTGGTTTGGTTTTGAGACAGAGTCTTGCTGTGTTGCCCAGGCTGGCCTTCAGATTGCAAGCTCACATGAACTCAGGGAAGCCAGGACAGAGTAGCTGGGATTACAGGTATGCCCCACCACACCTGACTCTTAAAAGTTGGTTTTGTCAAATAAAGAGAAATAAGAAGTGCTGTCCCAAGGCCACTGATCCTGATAAGGGCCCTGGGGACTCTGAGAGAGAAGGAGGACAGAGTCACACTCACACATGCTGTGTCTTCCACCCAGAGATGTTGCTGGGGGACAGGGAGAGTATGTCATTGTTACTGTCACTTCCTGTGGACCTGAGGGATGCTTCATTGACGCTAGAGCACACAGTGAAAATGCTACCTGAGATTCACATGCTATTTTTATCCAGGCCCTTGAGCAGCAGTAGGTGGAGTGAGACTGTTTGTTGGGAAGAAAGAACAGAGCAGCACGTGGACCTGCAACACTTCCCACATCTGCGGCCTCTGAAGACTGGCCACCTTCTTATCCCTGTGTCCCTCCTCTCACCACAAGGGGGCACTATTCCCAGGCCATCTGCTCTATTCTTGCCCCCAGTCAACAGCCAGAGGCTGGGGCATGTTTTTGTTTTCAAAGTAAGGCCTTTCCTGCTTCTTTTCTGATGACAAATGCTCCTTTTGGGGGAAATATTACTCATGCATTTAAGTAATACATAATCCTGCCACAGAGCCACAGTTGTGCTCATGACACACATGCTGTAGCCAGGTATTTGTGTAAAAGCTTTCCTCAGAGAAGTCCTCAACCATCAATCAAAGGGACAGAACCTGCTCTTATCTTCAGTCTACAGGGAAGAGGGAAGAATACAAGCCAGGTGTGAGGGTGCACACTTATAATTCCAGCACTGTGCAGGGCTGAGGCAAGAAGATTGCAAGTTTGAGCCCAGCCTGGGCAACTTTGGGGGACCCTGTTTCAAAATTAAAAAAAAAAAAAAGAAGAAGAAGAAGAAAAGAAAAATTAGAAAACTAGGGATGTAGATCAACAGGCCCTAGGTTCAATACTTAGTATTTAAAAAAAAAAAAAAAAAGCATACAAAGTTGGAGGTGTATAGACCATTCTGCTGGTATGTAGCTTTGTGGGGGCCCTGGCTCTATCCAGGCCCAGGCACCATGCTGACACCAGCACTAACTGAACTGGAAACACAGGATGATTAGTACTAGAAGGGCCCTAACTAACGCTGATGGACTAGTTACTTCAATGAGACTGGTCCAGTAGGACTGCAGGCCTCCGAGTAAGACCCCATCAGCACCGCCACGTGGCTGGGTGCTGCACTCTCAAACAGCTCAGCCCCACAGCCCTGACACTGGGTGGAAGTGTAGAGTCAGGGCCAGAGAGGCTCTACCTACCTGGGACTGTAGATGTACCATGGCAGCCTCCATCTCTGAGTTGGACTCATTCAGGTCTCGGATCTCCTGGTTCAGCTGTTTGATCTCCTCGTCGTTCTCCAACACTGCTCCAGAAAGAAACTTCAGCTGGGGCTGTGGCATGAAGCCCAGACCAGCAAATGGGGTGCAGGCCTACTTTCAAGGTGAAAGGGGGTCCCTGTAGGGCAGAGGCCTTCCCCCATGGTCTCTGAGCTCCTGTCTTGGGCTTGAGTCTCACACTTCACCCTGGGAAGTCTGTCTTGGAAACTGTGAGAGGAAGACTAGTTTGTCTCCTGGCCTGGGCTCCAGTGGGAGGCACAGGTCTCCCTAGAAGTGTTAATTGCTGAGATCACAGGGGAGATGTGTCCTAAAATGCTAAGGGTCTTCACCTAGGTGGGAGTGTGCCACACCACCATAAGCTTCTGTGGACATGGCTTCTGGAGATACTGTGGGCTCTCCCATGCCAGTGGCCACCAAATCCTCAGGTCAGCACAAACATGACTACTCAAGACAGGGCCAGGTCCCACACACAGGCAATGACAGATTCAGAATCAAGACTAGCAGGTCTGTGGGCTCAGGACAGAGCTGTCTCCTTCACAACTTCTGGGGCTTGGCCTCCCATCCTCTTCCCACCAGTACAGAGAAGGGTTGGTGAATAGGGATAGCCCCGAAGAGAATCCTTACCGTCACTGGTCTTGAACTTCGGGCTAAGAACCTCATCCCCTGAGAGTTTTCCCTTCTTTCCAGCAAAAGTTGCTCTGGGACAACCAGACAAACTGAAAGCAGAAGTCATACATCACTGACCAGTTCAGGGACACAATCTATGAGCCAGTCCAGGGTCACATGCCATGACCAGTCCAGGACCACACAATGTCACCAGTCCAAGTCATGCCATGGCCAGTCCAAAGCACATCTCCTTGCATCCAGGTGACCCTGAGGGCCTCCCATGGTGGGACCGCTCCTTATCAGCTGCCTCCCCAACCTGGGGAGTAAGAGGCCATGGTCTGGGTGTGACAGGGCCTGAAAGGTGCCCCCTCAGAGTCCACCCTGTCTGGCACAGCCATGGCTGCCCCACCAAGAGCTGGAGGGAGCAGGGCATCACTGCTCCATGCACTGTTCCCTCTGGGCTCTGAGGTCCACATAGCCAGAGCTCCTGAAGGAGCCCCATAAGCTGACCCTGAGGTCCACCAGCATGTGACCCCTCAGATACAGATGTTCGAGCAAAAAAATGCATAAAAATATGTGGATTCTTAGGCATGATTTTATTTTGGTGCAGTGAATTAATCTGCACCATGAGTAAAGATTGAGGCAAAGTGAGAGGTGTTTAGGAAGACAGAGAAGGGCTCCTCTGCTCATCAGTCCTGGCCCCAGCAGCCTCCTTTGTGGCTGCAGCCTATGGCCATCCCAGCTGCCCAGGCGAGACCCCATCTCCTCTCTGCTCCCAGCCAGAGGCAGCGAGATGCTAGCTGCAAATCTCTGCTTCTCTCTGGCAGCAAGCCAGGCCCTTCCCAGACCTGCCCTGCCCGCAGTCTGTCCCTCAGTCAGCTGGGACAAGTGCCTGGCACCCTCTCAAGAGGCCTCTTTGCCACTTCCCTGCTGCCTTCCCCAGAGCTCTGACCACCATTCACCATGCACTAACCTGTTTATAGTCTCTCTCCCCCCACCTTCCCCCCAAAGGGCAAGGGCTGGCTGTCCTTTGGTTCTCTGCTTTATATCCAGGCCTTGACGGACTCTCAGTAAATGCTTTTGTTGAATGACTGCACTAATTAATCTTGAAGGCAGAGGAAGAAAAAAGGAAGGAGAGGGGAAGGGAGAGTAGAGGAGGAGAGAAGAGGAAGAGAGAGGGGAGGGGAGGAGAGGGTAGAGGAGGAGAGAAGAGTAAAAGAGAGGGGAAGAGAGGAGAGGGAAGAGAAGAACAGAGGGGAGAAAAGAGGGGAAAGGAGGGGAAGGGATAGGAGGGACCTAGTCACCAGGTCCTTTGCAAAGCAGGCAGGGGATTCTGCCCAAAGTTCAAAGAGACCCCAAGGGAAGGGGCAAGGCATGAGGTGTGGCCAGCCTAATGCCAGCCCAGAGGGACTCAGGCAGGGCAAAGAGGAGGCTGGTGAGAGCAGGCACATGATGAAAAATGAAACATCATCTGGCACCAGCAGCACCCCTGCAACTCCCCAGGTCAGTGCCCATGGTCACACTAAGCCCATGTCTCCCCCACTCCCAATCCCAGGAGCCATGTCCCAGCCCAAGGCCAGGGTCCCTACTCACTGGCAGAGATGGCAGGGCCTGCAGTGACAGTTACCTCCGGTGAGTGAGGAAGCTCCCATTGGCATGGCCAGAGCCGTCACAGCCCGGGGTGGGACAGGTGGGTCCCTCGCTCTTCAGTGACTTCCAGGAAAAGGAAGAACCATTGAGGGAGCCCTCTTTCTGTCTCCGGGCAGCCAGAGGGCAGCCAGACGCGCTTCTGTGCGAGGCGTACTTGCCACTGATATGACCAAGCCCCACACAACCTGGAACCGGGCACCTGGACACAGAAAGGCCAAGGTGACTTCAGGGTCACCAGAGTAGTAGGAGCTGAGACCCTACCCAGCCTGACTCAGGACACTCCAGTGTCACATGCAGAGAAGAGTCCTAGAGCCTCAGGAAAAGCCTGACATATGGCAGCAAGGACCTCAGGGTCACATTCCTCTCCCCTGGCCTCACAGCCTCTACACAGTGGGAAGGCCTGCAGATTGGGAGGAGGATGGGGACACCCTGGGCCAGGCAGCTCAGGGGCAGAAGGGGCCTGTCATTCCCCAGCCTCTGGGCTAAGGCTATACATGGCTTGGTGCCCATGGGTGTCACAGGAACACAGAACTCAGGCAAGGGGCTTGGCATGGACACCCCCATCACCCTTCCTGAGGAGGCTGGCCAAGAATGGCATTTCCCCTTGTTCCGGGTGTTCAAGAAGAGCTACAGGAGCCCTCATGGAAATGGCACAAATACAGACTGATAAATACCCCCAGGCACTGTGTGCAAGTCCCTCTTTGTGCTACTGTCCTTGTACCTTAGGGAGGGAACTAGGCCAGCAAGATTTGGGGAGCTGGCCCCCCAGGATCCAACATATGACCCAAGACAAGATCCTCAGTCTGCAAGGTTTCAGTCTCATCTCTCCTGGAACCAACCCAAGTGACCATTTGTCACACACTCACTGTGTAGTCACCCGGCAAACACACAGGACCCCAAGGGGCACTGCTGCTCCATTTTACAGCATAGTCTGTGGTAGTACAGAAGTCAGGGGCAGGACACCCTCAGGAGAACAGAGGGCCATAAGCACAGATTCCTGTTGCAAGGGGTGAGAAGGAGGCATGGGGCCATCTCACCTAGTAGGAGGTCAGTGAGGGCAGCCCTAGTAGGAAGTCAGCAAGGGCAGCCCGTCGCCACACTCTTCTGGCCTTGTCTCAAAAGCAGCTCTTGCAGATACTTTCCAGCCAGCTCAGCCAGACCTCTGCCTCCTCTTCTATCTGCACCATCCCTCTCTTGCCTCTCCTCTCTTTCTTGCTCATCTAGCCCACCAAGTCCTCAGACGACATAGAATGTCCACTGTACCAGGGCAATGTCATTTCAGATTCATCCCGAGCAGAAACACTTCAGGGATGCTGTGTAAGCTTTGGGCCAGCCCTTCAGATACTTCCCAGCCACCTGAGATGAGGGCTTGGACTGGGAAGAGGCATCTGCTGAGACTCCAACATCACAAGATCAAATACCCAAATGAGAGGTGGCCTTCAGTCACTCCATGCAATTGAATCTGAGTTCTTCTTACTCACTTGCTTGCAAAACCCTAACATTTCTCACCAGGAGCAACTACTGATATTCCCTGAAATTGCATTCATGGAGAATAGCCCAGGTATGGTTTCTCTTTTAACAGCCAGCACTGAATCTTCAGAACTGTCAGGTGATATCACGTTGACGCATGCAGGGAGCACTGAGCTAGCTCCTCAGGTGAACTGGTGTTTCCTGGAGCCAACTGTGCAGTGATGTGAGAAATGGGGCCAAGACAGCAAGGACCACAGGTGAATTTCATGGGTCAGATGTAGCATGGCTAGGGCAGCATGAGCATCCAGGAGTAGTGGGCAGAGCAAGGGAAGTATCAGCTCCTCGCCCCTACACTGGAACCTCTGTCAACTTCTACAGCCAGTTATAAAGTTGTGGCAACTGGGATTCACCATAAAGCTCCAACCATGACTTAATCTCAAATGGTGCAAATGTGAGACATCATAAAATGGCACTCTTCCTCAGCAGCCTCCATAAAACCACAGCTTATCCCTGCTAACAGAAGCCGGTTCCACAGCAGGATCTGGTGCATCCATTAAAATTTCTGCTTCAGTCTGCACTTGTTTAAAGATGCTAATCAATTATAAATATAGTTAAAGCTTATGGCTGAGGGGAACCCTATGGAAGTGCCATGGAGCCACTAGGAACTTTGTCCATCCTGCAAACACTGAACAATTTTTAAAGGGTACAGCCCCCACTTGGCTGCAGACCTCTTGCTTTCTTAAAAGCAAAGTTGACAGCACATTTGAAAGAAGAAAACCATTTTTCCAGTTTATTTGAAAAATGCTGATCTTGATCATAATTGCTTGCAAATGCAGCACAATTCACTTACAATATCCCTGTCAGCAGGATCCTTGCTAAATCCATAAAGGCATTGCATTCATCTGATCACCAACAAGTTCCTGGATTCTCAGGAGGAAACGCACCTTTTGCCTATCCCAGCATTTACTGTGCAGCATTCATTTTATCAGCAATCACATATTTTGCATTGTTAATTTAGCATTCTTCTTATTTTGTTGTAAAAATCAAATAAATTATATCAGACCAAAACCCTGGGTGAGATATCTCCTTCTGAAGGATGTTAAGCGTGGTTAGTTAGGCCCCTCCTCTGTGGCCAAGTAGATGTCTGGGCACAGTTGGAGCCAAGTTGCCCCTCTGCAAGGTAAGGGTCTAGCTCCTCTTTGCCCATCAAGTGACACAGTCAGGGAGGAAGCTGGCCTCAAGGACCTGAGCCATCATTTCCACTGTTCATTTGCTGGGGGACCCACCACCCACTTTGCTGGGTGTCAGCTCCAAGACTCCTGTATCCAGAGAAATCCTACCATCCTAGGCGAATTAGCCAGTGAGTCACCCTGCTTATCTCTGTGGCACAGTGCTGCCCCCACATGCAGGTGGGCAGTGCAAGGGACTAGTTCCCTATGGGGGAACAAGCTTACAATAGTACCAAGTCCCCATGCAGCAGGTTACACACAGATTTAGAGTTCACCCATAAGCACCAAAGACATAACAACCCTCACCCCACCCCAGTGAAAAGAGCTGGACTCAGCACCTGACCTTTCCTGGCAGGTAAAAGCCATGCATATTGCAAGGCCTGTGGGTGATCTGGGACCACCCTGAGGCAGCAGGACACACAGGCTCCCCCAGCCCTACCAAACACCTCTGACCTGACCCCAAAGAAGAGTCAGCACACACATCCTGGTTATACTACCCAGGCATTGATGTGCCTGGTTTGAGCACTTATGTAAAAATGAGGATTGCCATTGATTATTTTGGCGACTGGCTGTGATGAAAAGGGAATCTAGAAGGAGACTGCATTGTTTTTGTTTCTGTTTTTAATTAGAACACAGAAAAACCTCAATTCTTCAAAGCAACAAAGAAGCCAGCATGGCCCAACATACTTCATCAGCTCAGGGTCCTCCTTGTCATCCTTGGTGGGAGCCACTTTGAGTCCACTCTTCTTGGCACGTGGGCAGCCTGACAAGCTGGTGTGGAAATAGAAAAAAGTGCCACTTCAGTCCCAGAACAGCAGCTCCCTCACCTATCTCCTCTCACTCTTCCCTCAAGCCCTGTGGACCCCAGCAGGGGTGGGAGGAAGGGAGAGCAGACTGGTTCATCAGTCACTCATCATTAGTTATTTAGTGATTCAGAACAGAATCCACACACAGAGAGAGCCTTCACAACAGGGCTACAGAGTCAGGAATGGGAAGCACCTCTATGAGCCTCTAACTCTGACCCTTTGTCTTTTTATCTTACTGCAAAGAGCTACCTGACCAGGTTCTGGAGGCATCAGTAATTCAGATGAGATGGAAATGGGCTCTAGATGTCAGCAACAGTATTGTCTCATTCAGAACTTTAGAACTTTATCTAAGACAGAGACCCCCACCCTACCCTGGGCCCCACACACCTCCGGTGTGAAGCGTAGTTCCCTGTTATGTGGCCGGAGCCATCACAGCCAGGCGTGGGGCACCTGCAGAAGAAAGCTGGATGAGACCAGAGCCCACAAAGATGTTTGACCCTCTGACCTCAGTCTTTGTGAGCCTATGGTCTTCCAAACAGCCACCTTCCTTAAGCGTCTCCTTGCAGGGAAACATCAGTGTTGATGCACCACAGCCTGCTGCTGCTACCACTGACTGTCTGATGGGGTCACCTCCGGGCCTCAGTACTGTCTAATCACCCCACCAGAAGGACAAAAGGAGAGAAGCCTTAGGGCAGCAGGGACTGTCCTGCTAGGTCTACTGCATCTTAAAGAGATTAGAGGCTCCTGGCTCAGCCTTCCACCCAGTTCTAGCCTGGACTAGAAGCATTCAGAATATATCTGAGCTTTAACTTTAAACATGAGAGCTCAGGATGGCACACCTAGCCACACCTGAGGCCACTTGGTCCTCATAGTCATGGCTGGGAGCCTGCTCACATGGAGGATTCACAGTGGCTGAGAAGTGAACAGACACTTATCAAGCACCTGCTACTTGGATGCTGCAGGTCTGGGCCCTGGTAGAGTGTGCAGAACTCACACAGCAGTGGCTTTTGCCCAACAGTGGGCACCAGCAGAAGGTAAGGAGGAGAGACACAAAGCGCAGAACTCCAGCTTTATACACCCAAAATGCTTAATGAATGTATCACATAAAGTGGCAAAAATCACACTTCAATATTAGAGGCATGAATGTTCTTTCAAATGTCCACTGAGGAAAGCTGTGTCAGCCCCTGCGTGTGTTAGGATGCAGAAGAGGGCTGATTCTGTAGGGGATCTGCTGCTCTGCACTTTGCCCCTCATGATGAGGCCAGCCTGCAGAAGCCAGGAAAGCATCTGGTGCTGGAATCTAAACAACCCACTACTCAGAGCACTGCTCTGTGCACCTCAGGCCCCTGGAGGACTCCTCTGTTTCTGGGCCATGAGAAGCAGGGCCTAGCCTTTAGGATAGGGCATCTCCCTGTTTGGAGAACAGAAGCTGGGCACAGTACCAAAGAACTCCCCTGACATGACAGGGCTGGCCTTATCTCATACAACCTTCTCCCCAACCCTTTGGAGTTTTCTTGAAGTGTCCTCTTGGGGTATCTCAGGCCCCTCATCCCTGCCCTATGTCATCCATTGGATGCTCCACTGGCCTGTCATCTGGTGAACCTGTGGATGCTATGTCACCATCAAGGTGTCTCTGCTCTCTGGAAGCCTAAGTCTAGGGAACTGAAGATGTCTGCCCCTCCTCCTGGTTGGCAGCAGCTCAGGAAGAGGCCTAGGGCTCTGGCTCCTTGTCTTAGCATCAGGGAAGCATCTGCCGGAACTCAGGCTTGGCACTGAGGGTGGTGGTCTCTCAGTAGCCACTGGTCCAGGCTATGAATGTCATCAGTGGTGAGGTACAAACACCTCTGAAGACACTGGTGAGTCTTGGGTGGATCTTTGACTCCCACAGGGCCAATAGGTACTTGACCCAAGATGGGTGGTCCATCCTGCACTCCTCATTGAGACCTGATGCAATGGTTTTACCCAAGAGTTGTGTCCAGGAGAGGACAGTATTCATGTAATCAGAGGAGCAGTTGTCCTCACTGTGCTTCTTCTGGCCTGTGGCCCACATGGTTGGTACCCCTCTACCCCCCACATCACCTGCTTCTGAGTACCTCGTCTGAGCAAAAGGAAGAGTCTGTGCCCGAGGGACACAGTCTGCCTTTGCAGCACACTAGGTCTCCCTCTGAGCCTACCCTTGGGCTGGGGGTTACCCCTGCCCCGTGTAGAGCCCTGCGCACCCAGCAGTGTGTGGGTGCACCTGGACTCCCCACAGACACAGGGAGTTGAGGAGCCCAAGGCAGCTCCTAAACACAGTGGCACACAGAAAATAGCAAATGCCTTGGGACCTGCTTACAACACAGGAAACACCTCATCCAGAAGTCTCTGCACCCAGCATGAAGAGAGAGGCCACTAAATAATCCTGTCTGCCCCAGCTCAGCTATCCTGATGCCCACTCAGAAAGGAGGAGGGGGCCGGTGAGATGGCTCAGCGGCATAAGTGCCTGCCTGGCAAGTGCGAGGTCCTGAGTTCGACTCCCGGTACCCACATACAAAAAAAGGGCTGGTGATATCGCTCAGCAGCACGGCGCCTGCTAGTGCATGAGGTCCTCAGTTCGATCCCCGGTACCCACAAAAAAAAAAAAAAAAAGAAAGAAAGAAAGGAGGAGGACAGAGGACAAGAGGAGTATCAGCACACCAGGCAATGCAAAGGAGCTGCCCATGACTACCCACTGAGGGAGGCAAGGAGATGGGCTCTCCAGAATGAGCCCCAGGGCAGAGAAGAGCTACAGAGGGAAGAGGGCACTGGCTGGTTGCCTGTCCACACCTTGCCAAGGCTGAGACTTTTCATGGCCATTTCTACAGATATTTGGGGTTAAGGTTCTTCACAATCTCTTAGTCTTACAAGGGGGCAGACACTCCCCTGGCCACATCTACAACCAGATCATGCTGAGTTTCCTTCTGCCAGCTTGAAGCATCTGCTTTAGGGCCACAATGTACATGTGGCTACACTACTGGCTCTAAAATTATTTAGGCTTTTGAGTTGGAAAACCATGAAAAGAAAGCAATTAGAAAAGAAAGCAGAATTGGAAAAGAAAATAGGAAAAAAAAAGAATGCAAGAAAGATGGCAAGTAAAGAAAGAGGAAGCAGAGTCTACCTAGGGCTGCAGGACTAATGTCCAAACCTCAGGCTTCAGAGTCAGGAGCAGGAGGGCAGCAGAGGAAGGAGTGAGTGTGTGAACCTGCTGTTCACTCACAGAAAGAGAACGGCCCTGCTCTGGCCCTCTGTGGTAAGAACACATAGTGTTTCATTCTTCCACAGAAGGGCAGAGAAGAGGCTACCAGGAATTTCTTCCCTTCCCTAAACCTGCTCAGGTTCCTTGAAGCCTTCAACACTCCCCCTCTTCATCGCAGAGGGCCTAGTACCCCACTTCTCTCTGGTCCCAAAACAGGATCAGGAATCCTTATCCTGGATTCAAGACCCCATAAAACAAAGGCCTACAGGACAGAGAGCCAGCCCAGAAGGTAATCAACTGAGGGAGCAAAAGTAGCACCTCCTTCATCCACTCAGCCCTGGTGCCCAGGATGAGGTCCCTGCAACCCAGGGTCACAGGGCTGTACTATCACAGCTCAACAGAAGGCCTGAGAAACAGGCAAGGGTAGTTTCCAACCCCAGCCCCAAGAGGACAGACACCTAGAAATCTCAGGTGCTTGCACCTCATTTGTGTGGGGCTATAGAGCAGGCTAGTGGGGGCCCACAGGGTCTGCCTACTCGTGTGTTAGGGGCAGAGAGACCCAGAAGCAGAAAGGGGACCAGCAAAGAGAAAGCAAGAGCATAGAGTGAGGCTGACTGGGAGGGTGCCAGGGTAGAG
This sequence comes from Erethizon dorsatum, assembly GCA_028451465.1. NCBI lineage: Eukaryota > Metazoa > Chordata > Mammalia > Rodentia > Erethizontidae > Erethizon > Erethizon dorsatum. Next base: position 31,203,896 of record CM051840.1, on the reverse strand, counting down.
GCAGAGCAGCCAACGGGTGCAGGAAAAGGGAGGGCAAGGAGCTGTCTGCATCATCTGTGTCCAGTTCACATGTCAAGAGCCACAAAGCCTGCAGCCACTGAGCCACGGCAAGTCTTGGGAGCCACAGCCAATTCCAGGCTTTTCCCAAATCTCTAAGGCAGTGGGCAAAGCAGGCCCAGACAGTCCTGTTAGGGTCCTCAGGAGAGGTTACAGGAGGAATGGGGGCTGTGCAGGAGCCTGCAGCAATCCCTGACTCAGCCCAAGGTGAGGAGCAGATGACAGTGCTCAGGCCAGGGGTCACAGGCGGCAGAGGAAGCAGCAGCAGTTTCAGCCACACAGAATCGGCCCTTCCTTGGCCCTGCCCCTGCGCCCGCACCCAGGAAAGCAGGGCCAGTCTGGGGTGGCACCTTGGAGAAGGCCGATTTTGGCAGGAGCCTCACAGAGGAGAGAGCAAAGCAAGGGTGCTGCCGAAGAGACAGGAGGTCAGGGAGCGCAAACATACTTGAGGTCAGCAGAGTGGGCAGCCATGAGGTTTCTGAGGCTCTTGTCAGCAAGAGGGCAACCAGAGAGGCTGAAAGAGAAGAGATGGGATACGGGGTGAGCCAAGAGGGGGAGCAGAGGAGAAGAGGAGGAAGACCCCCCACAAAGCACTGAGGCCAGGCCAGCAGAGCAGGGGACAAACCTGCGGTGGGAGGCATAGTTCCCGGTGATGTGGCCACTGCCGTCACAGCCGGGGGTGGGACAGCTGGACAAAGGAAAAAGAGAGTCAGAACAGGGACTACAACACACCTGCAGGCCTGCCCCAGGAGCAGCCTGCAACCAGGCCCACTCCCAGCTCCTCCCCGCCATCCTGGAGCACAGCCCTTTCCTCTCAGATGGTAAGTTTCTCCCATGCATCTGAACTCAAGAAGGACAGGTTGAACTGCACATAAGGATGCTCTGAAGCCTGCGTGCTATAATGTGCACATGTGTGTGCCTGTGAACATGTAGTTGGGGAACTTCTGCCCTCTCCAGCTTCCAAAGCAGCATGGCCTCCCCTGAGGAGGACAACTGGGCCCCAATATAGGAGGAAATTAGTGGGGTTCAAGGTAGAGAGAGAAAGGGTCCTCTCCTCCCAGGAGTGACCTCTGAGCACCAGCAATTGGGATCACCTGGGCACAGGTGCCAGGCAAAAGCCCTCACAGCTATCTGGGGAGGTGATTGCTAGCAGGGGAGACCAGAGGTTCTGCCTGTTTCAGCCACACAAAGACCAGGTCAGGGGTGGCCTGGGGCTCAGGCTGCCAGAGTTGAGGACACAGTCAGAAGGCACTGACTCCAAGCCCTCTGGCACTGAGCCCAGGCAGAAGGTGTCCAACTGGGCCTCTGTTATCCCTGAGGGTTCCTGGCAGGCACTCTGCTCATGACTCCATGGCCCTCATCCTGTGCTGCTCTCTCCCTCTCTGAGGGTTGGGCCAGGGCCTCCTCCTTGTTCTCAGTTGCTCTTATAGGATTGCATTAACCCCAGCACAGTACAGAGATCACAGGAAAACTTTGTCACCATGTGGGCTGCCTGGCTGAAGGTGGTCAGGCCTGGCAGGAGAAGCCCTGGACAGAGAAGACCCTGTTGCCATGGGCTGGGCCCAGGCCTGCTTCTCCCTGACTGGGAGTGTGCCAGCTGTGGCGGCACTTACGTGAGCAGCTCCTTCTTTATGTCCTTGGAGAGAAACTTCAGCTTAAAGTTTGTCAGGGTGACTTCCCCTGGGTACTTCCGTTCCTCAAAGTTCTCTTCCGACACCTCCTGGTCATCTGCTTCAGAAGAAGCAAAAGAATGTGCTGCTGGCTCTGACTGCAAAAAACCAGCAGGGAGATGTTTTAACAGCTGGTGGCGGGCCTGGGCACCCAACCCAGTGGGTGAGGGAGAGGGACCCTTCAGGAGAGTATCCACAACGTATTTCTTGGAGTCTCTCACCTTCCAGGGGAAGAAGGAAGGGCTTGCTCCTCCAGGAATGAGACACAGAGGACAACACCCCAGGCCACAGCTAGGAAGCCTCCTCCTTTGAGGAGACTACCTCAAGACAGAAGTCTGTGTTGCCCAGAACAAGGTTTCTGATGCCCACTGTGGCCTCCAGTCACCTCTACCAGGTCATTCCACACCACTGACACCTAATGTTGACCTTTGGGGCAGGGACCATGCTCAGTCATCAGCAGGCATTAAGTAGGTTGCCATGGGGCTGACTAGTAAGCATAATAACACAACTTGCGGTAACCACAGTGACCTTGAAACCCACTGGCCTGACCCCCTGCATGATGCCTTGGCTACAGCAGGCACTTCACAATGCTACCAACTGAACACCGGGTCCAGAGGGCATTTGTCCACACACAGGCTCAGCTACGGATACCACTGAGCAAAGAAAAGCTGCTCCCATGAACGGCCAGGGACCACAAGGTCAGAACAGTCAACTTCCCACAGGAGGCTACAGCAGAGATCACATTCCAAGGCTGGCTCCTGCTCGCCACGGGTTCCAGCAAGTGGTTGAAGCACCACATCTCTAGAGCTGAAGAACGCCCACTAAATGAGGAGGTGCCACGAGGACAGCCCAGTAGAGTGACTCAGGTCCTCGGCAGTGGATCTGGCTGGTGGTGTGGGTGTTGCTGTTGTTCCAGAGGCCCATGGATACAGGGGCCTAGAGGGCTCAGGGACACTAAGGAAGGGCTGCTGCCCAAAATGTGGGCCCACAGGAAGGGCTGGCAAGAGGGTCTGAGGAGGAGGCCAGGGTAGAGGTGGAGGCACAGGGAAGGGCCTGACCTGGAGACATTTTGGAAGGTGACTAGCCTAGGAGGTGGGTAGGGAAAGGGAAAGGGTTTGAGATGAGCCAATCTACTGGCTTCAAAGTGAACTAGTAGCCCTGGCAGTCAAGTGCAGCAAGAGGCAGGATTCAGTAGGGGAGATCTCAGAACTGCTAAATCAGGATCACCCTAAGGATGGCAGCTTATTCCCAGGGAGATAAGACAGATCCAAGAGGATGTGTAAAAGACGAAGAGGAGGGCCTAAGTAGTCTGAGGAGTCTAGCACTGAGCTAGGGCCAAGGAAGGGTCCCAGAACACTACCCATGTGCACCAAGTAGGCATTGTTAGCAGGCCAGGAGGACATGCTCAGGTGGAGGAAGGAGGTGGTGGGTGGCTTAGTCCTGGGAGCTTCCAGACCCAAGGATGAGAGCTGACAGTGGACACACTGCACAGGAAGGCAATTCAGTCTCAGACAGGACTCTTACCAACTGTATAAAGGAATGAGGCTCAGCAGACTGGGCAGCCACAGCTTCCACCCAGCTAAGGTGGTCCCTCTTCCAGGACCCAATACTAGAGGAGGGCTAGTGGCTAGGCTGTGTGATCTGACCCAGAGGCCCAGTTCACCTCTCGGTAAAATGACGTGATCCTGAAGCACACGAGAGTAGCTTGTGGCCCAGAAAAGAAGTTGGTCCCAGTGGAGACAGACCATGGGGGGACCTGGCTCCACCTCCCTATCCTTCTTGGCATTGGCTTTATTTCCCCTATAGGGTCCTCTTCTGACCCTCTTCCTCTAGGAAAAGTCTGATGCTGCCCACATCAGAGAGGCTCTTCATTTTACAGGTGAGGTAGATGGGACGCTTGGAAAGAGACTGTTCCACAGCTCTGACACCAATGCCCTGGCTAGCTCCTCTTTATCAATTTGGTCCTGTCTCAGGAATTCAAGCCACTGCCACCACTTCCAGCCCAGGACAGGCATTTGCTCACTATCTTAGCCCGAGACACCAAAGGCTAAGCCGTCTGGATGGCAGCCATATTCTACACATCAGTGGGAGGCTCACAAAACTAAGAAAACCTGAGCTTTTCCCAAATCATCTGCAGGAAGCTGAAATGAGCACCCCCTCCCCTCGCCTCAGAGCTCCCACATTGATACCGGCCACCTGTTCCACAGAGGTGAGAAGACCAGCTGTCTTGTGACAGGTTCTGCTGGAGGCAGGGACCTGGGTCTTAACTGTCCAGAGGGGGAAAGGCTTGCGTGGAAGGACTGGACCCCAGAGGTTCTGCCAAGCCCCTCTCTTGAGGAGAAGCTGCCTAGAGAAGCACTAGTCACAGCAGCCCTGCTAGCAGGCACCACCACCATCTGCTTGCTCAGCCCCTGAACCCACCTCCTCAGGCTCCTCCTCCCGCAGGCGGCTGGGCTTGGTATAGTCCAGAGGTCGGTCCCATTCATCCTGGCGGGAGGCCTGGCTGGATTGGGGTGAGGTCATGGAGCTGCTGGGGGCGCTAGTGTTGCTCTGGCGCTGGGAGACATCAGGAGACTTGACCCCAGGACTGCTGCTGCAGCTGCTGCTGGGGAGAGCGCTTTCCCGTTTGCGGTGTTTGTGCATGCTCAAGTCCAGGGTTCCATTTTCATCTACCGCGATGTCCACAGACTGCAACTGCAAAAGTGAAGAAACCGTTAGAGAATCTACCTGCTTCCCATGCTGATGTGTTTTCATCAGATTTACAGGAAGTGTAGAACGCAGATTCCATGGAAGGACACAGGGTTAAGGGGAGAGGCTAGCAGAGGGGAGAGGTGCCAAGAGGGAAGACCAATTCCACTTCCTAACTATACAGGAAGAAGCCCAAAGTCCCTTTACTGCCAGCAGCACAGAGCCAGTCCCTTGAGACATGTACAAGCATGGGTAAGACTAAGTGCTCTGAGTCAGAACATGTCAATCATGATCAGGCTCAGCAGGAAGCAGTAAGAACATGGTGTGCACCTGGCCCTCAGACTCATTGGGAAATGAATGGGAAGACAGCATGGTCCTTGGTCCCTGTCCACAAAGCAGTGTTCTCTGGGAGGACCCATCCACCCTCTCTGATCATCTGGGCCAGGAGGGAGAAAAAGGAAAAATGAACATTCCCAGCTGAACCCTTGCTATTCCTGGCAGCACCATGCCCAGTGAACTGGCAGGCCTGGCTGCAGGTTCTACACACTCACTCCTCCTCAGAGGGCATGAGGGTTCACTCACCTTGCTGGGGAGGTCCTGTGGCTTTGTGCTGAGGTTCTCAGGCATCTCCCAGCAGCGGGTGGAGAGGTTCAGGATGGCTGTGGCAGCCATGTGTGCAGCCTCGGCATCATGTGAGTAGTCGAAGCCTGCAGAAGAGGATGAAGTGCTCCTCGTAACTACTGGGTGGGGGCTGTCCCTGGGGGGAGGATGCCTTTGGGGAAAGTTTGGCTGCAAAAAGGGAACAACACCAGGCTGACAAAGACTTAGACAGAAGCAGCAGATGGTGGGGGAGAGTACTGAGAGTGAGGGCACAGCTATGGCAAAGTGGACTTTGGGCCAGGCTGTGTGCCCACTCCCACATCCTCATACACCCCCTCCTGCCATCCCCTGTCAAGTACTGAGGAGACGTCACATTTCTGGTCTGACCAAATTTGGACAGAAAGATCAAAACCCTCTAAGACATTCTAGTATCCTGATATGTCAAACAAAAATAATTTGTTCCCAAGCAAATGCTTGTTGAAAGACTAAAGAATTCTGTAAATAGGATGAGTGCTTGTAATAGCACTCACATGGAAAATTTTGTCACTTCATCTCAAAAGGTGTTACCATATCTCAGCTGACCTTTTAGCCCCAGTAATAGTTGTTGTCTTGATAAAGCAGCCTTAGCATCCAGATGAACGGTGCAAATGTCATCTTTTCTAATGATCACGCTATGGCTGTAAAACTATTCTCACACAATATGCTGAGAGACCACGAAATCTTCAGCATTCCCAGAAAGATCTACACATATGGAAAGTTCACTGCAAGTCCCCTCCCTCTTGGCACCATTGCACATCCTCATTTAGACAGGTATGTGTGCCTGGAGACACCCAGGCCTCAGCCTTGACAAGCAGGGTCTGCAGTAGTCAGTAAGACTCCACTTTGCACCCCTCAGGTAGAAAGCTCAGCACTGTCCCTGTGGGACTGACAACATCCACTGGGAGGCGCCAGTCCCAATCCTGTGTGTGCTCTGGGGGCATTTCCACCTCACTTGCATTTCTAAGGCTAATGGACTTGCAATCCACAAATTTGTGAAATATTTGAGGGCCAGTGATATGGCTCAGCGGCATAAGCCCCTGCGTGGCAAGCGCAAGGTCCTGAGTTTGACTCCTGGTACCCACATAAAATAATAATAATAATAATAACTGAAAAAACAGGGAAGACTGTTCTAGAAGATTTGCAGAAGTAATTCTTACCAGTGCAATTACCCAGGGAATGTGTAGCTAGTGGTACAAACACCATTTCCACTTAGATGGTCCCAGTGCAGAAAAGCAAAAGGCTTCCTGACAGGGCACCCCTCCGCCCAGCCTGACCCTCCCCAGTGTCAGTGTGAGGAGAGATGCCCACTGCACTGGGGGAGAGGGCTCTCAGAGTCGAGAGCCCTCTTAAGTTTCTGGAAAAACACACCCATGAAGGACCTGGGTTTTGCTTCATAAATAATTAGGAGACATGCAAGGACTCAAGGTGAGATGTAAGCCCCAAGAGGGCACAACTGCACCCACTGAGGCCTCAGGCTTGCACACCAGTTCCCCCAGCTCCTCAGAGGCAGCATGAAAGGAGAGGGAATAATGATTCTCCCCAACTTACATTGGAAGGCTTTGGGTGAGGTTTCGCTGGTCTGAATCTTTGGGGCAAGCATACGTTTGCCAAAAACCTGAGCATCAAAACTTGCGTAGTCGAAGGTGACCTTGGAGAACTTCTCTAGTTCCTTGGCCAAGTTGGCCCTGGGTGTGGCAGGAGCCACACTGGGCCGGTAGCTCCCATAAGGAGGGACCTCAAGCTGCTTCACGAAGCACATGGGCCTGGGGTGTGGGCAGAGATGCAATCTGTGAGGAGGGGACTCAGACCCCATGCTACCCTCCACCCCACTCCATCCAAGAGACCCATCAGGGACTCACACAACCTGGTGAGAAAGGAGTCCCAGAGAGACACCCCCATATTCTGCCCCTCAAGACTGGTCAGAATTCTACCTCCCAGGGTGAAAGGCCCCTGGGGTAGGCCTGTGACTGATATGAGGAAGAATTGCCAGCAAGGAAGAAGCAATAGGAAACTGGAAGAAACAACAGCGTGTCTCCAAGATGGTAACATTAGTCAGAGGACCAAAGGCCTGAGACCTCCCCAACCCAGAAGGTAGGAGAGCAAATTTCCAACAGTTCAGGTGCGATGGGCAAGCCCATGACAAGGAGCACAACAGCAATGCAGGCTAGCACAACAGTAATGCATCCTAGCACAACAGCTAGCCATGGCAAGGCAGGATTCTGAAGCCAGAATAGCCTAGTGCTCCAACAAAGACAGAGTCAGGGTGTATGGAGGGGACATGAGGAAATGGCAAAGGATGACCTCAAGGCCAGGTTGGACCCAGCACTTCCCTCAGCCTAGGACTTGGCCCTTGGCTGTCCTCTTCTTACAGCTGAGTGGAGATAGCCCCTTCCCTCCAAAGGCTGATAGAAGGGTTAGCAATGGGAATGAAAAGCCCACTTCAAGCATCCCGTTTATGGAAGCCCTTGGAAGGGCTCGGGGAGAACTCTTGGAAAATGGCAGCAGTGGCACAGGAGGCAGAAAGGAAGGTGAACTATGGGGGCTGAGACTACACAGGATACATGGGGACTTCTGGACTCATGTGGATGAACACACACACAGACACACCAATACACATCTGTCTGCGTGCTCAGAGTGTAGGAGAGAGGGGAGGGAGCCCCTGTGAGCAATGTTCCCCGTGATTGGTGGAATTCAGGAGTTGGTGAGGGCCTTTGACCACTGGGCACTACAAGAGCTTGAGTGTGGCCTGAGAAGAGCAGTACCAGGCTGGCCCCACAGCCACCAGGGCTGCTCTGAAAGCCAGGAGGTGGGATGTGTGCCGGCCCATGAGGAGTGGAAACCCAGGCTAGAACCGGCCCAGCAAGACAAGAAGAAAAGCTGCAGGAGGGAGTCCATCAGGCACCAGCAGAGAGACATTGACCTTGGTGTCAGTGCTACTTTGTGATGGCTCCTCAGCCAGGTGTCAGCAACTTACAGTGAGGCAAGGAAAGGATTAAATCTTTAACCAATGGGAAGCTGAGAGATGGAACAAAAAGATGGAAGAAAGAGACTGCTTTAAACCAACCAAGAGCCAGTTACAGTGGGAATACGTCAAGTGGGACCTGCAGGGCAGGAGGCTCTCATGGAGGGGATATGAGCATGCCAGAGTGGGAAGGTGAGTCTGTCACCAGCCAGGGATGTGTATGTGGGACCACAGTTTCTGAGGGACCCTCTGCAGCTGGCCAGGGAAGGGCCAGGGTGTGGAGCAGCCAGGGCAGGTTGCCAGGATCCTCTGGCCAGGGCTTTGCAGGTCTGTGGAAAGAGATGGAGGGTGGTGGCTGTGGGCCTGCCAGGAAGCAGCCATGCTGCGCTGTCTCCCACACTCCCATAGAATAGGGTCCAAGAACCAGGGAGAGGGAGATGTGAGTGAATTCTGGTTCTCCAAAGACAAAGAGAGCAAGATGTCCTCCGAGTGAGATGGGAGGTGGGAACAGGAGCAGGTGGCAGTGTCATGGTTCATGGCTCCTCATAGTTCCTAGTGGTTCCTCATAGTCTAGGGGCTCACACCCTCTCCCCACCTTGTAGAGGACTGGGTAGAGAAGAAGACTCTGAGGACAAGCCATTTCAGAGGGGTGACCTTGGGCACATCCATGAGCTTCTGCCCTGATTTGTGACACCTACTTTCCAGCATCACCTGGGTGAAGAAGCACTGAGCAGATGTGTTCTGAGGGGTCTTAAAGGGCCCTTCATTGAGGAGAGATTGTCGACACAAGCACACATACATGCTTGCACACATGTGTAAACGCACTCATATACTCACAAACAAACAGACATGCCAGCATGCATCTGCCTGCACACACACAGGCCTGCTGCTGCCTGCCCCCTTCTGGGAGCAGGGCTCATACCTCCCCCTCCCTGACTCAGGGTCTATCCTGAGTGGGGGAAACAGAGGCAGGACACCCAGGGCTTTGTGGCCATGGTGCTTCCTGGATGGCCTTGGCCTTGCTGGAGTGCTCTTCTCTCACTAGAAGGACCAATATCTCCACAATGACCTGAGCAATCACAATGACCATGGCAGATGCCCTGGAGAAGAGCAAAGCTGAGCCACCTGCGGCTAAGCCCAGGGAGCCTCGAAGCTGCTTACACCTTGGCTGAGGCTCTGGTGAGCCCAGCAGGTGTGAGACTGTTCAGTTTTCTGCCGAGTATTTGCACTACGCACAGCCCAGGAGAGACTGGCAACCCTGCAAGCACTTGGAAGTGGTCCCTTCAATTCAGTGGCTCATTCACCCACCTGAGGATCCGATCTGAATTGGAGCTATTCTTGGAAGGATCTCCCGTCTGCGGCTGCTGCTTCTCATGAGATTTGGCTAATTTTTCAGCTGCAGCAATGGGACATCCAGACAAACTAGTGGGAGGAAAAGGTGAGATATCTGAGCCTTCTCCCCGATGCCAGGCCTGTCCCAGGTGACAGGCTGTGGTCTGGGAGCAGCATCGTTCAGACATGAAAGCTCCAAGCATATGAGGCCCAGAGACAGGAAGACTTCTGACATTCCCACAGGATAGGGTCTTCTCCCCAGCTCTGTCCTCGGCTTTCAAAGTGCAAGCCGCTCATTTTCTGTTCTGGGATGTTCTAAGCCAGTGACCCTCAGTGTTGAACTATATCCTGCAGGCAAAGCCTGGTCAAAGACGCCTCCTCTACGCAGGTCTGGGTGCCAGGCTCACCACTCATCTCCCTCCTCTCTCCTTCCCAGGTCCCAGGGAGGATTCTGGAATCACCTCTGGCTCATGTTCTGCTAGCCGACTCAGGGAAACAGAGGAACCCCTCAAGCCATGACCTGGTCACTGTCCCTGGAGGACCCCTGAGCTTCCCAAGAAAGTGCCCACCCAAAAGTAAGACAGAGCAGCTTTATCTATCAGAACTGAGTCAACTATGAGCCTAGGCACACTCCTAAGCCATAGAAGGTGACACAGTCATGCCACTCAGGGCCTTGGCCTCTTTTCTAACAAAGTGACCTCAAACCTCTGGCATTATTTCCAGCTGAGTGTGCTCCTGCTGGCACATCGCATAGAGCAGGGGTGGGACTGGGGGTGTGGCCCCTCTTATCAAGGAAGACAAATTGACAACTGAATATGGACAGTGGCCTGGAACCCTGTGTCTGCCTGGTCTCAGTATACCCTCTGAGCAGCCCTGAGCATGGCCCTGGCTACTGAGGTCACTGTTGGTGTCCGTATTTTTCCCTTCACCGATGGGCAGAAGTTTTCTGAAAACAGGCAGAACCCAAAGCTTCCACCTGGTTCTCCACACGGGTGGAGACCTCTCAGAAGAGGCATGTGCTCACCAAAACTCACGGGGTCTCCAGCAGCAACACCAAGTACCCACACCTCAGGGTGCCCTCTACCCACACAAAGGCCCCTTGCTCCCCATCAGCCCTGACATTGTGCCCACCATGCAGGGTGGCAGCAGGGAGGCAGGCATCATTTGGGGCCAACATGTTAGGCCAGAGCCCATCCCAGATGAGGGCTCAAGGCTCCAGGCAGGGTCACACACTGCAGGCCCCGCTCCACCCAAGTACCTTCTATGTGTGTTGCGGTTGCTGTTCACATGGCCCTGACCTGTGCAGCCAGGAGTGGGGCACTTCAGCACATTCTCATGCATGGCCAAGACTGCAAGAAAACCAGGGAGGTCAGACAGTGAGTGCCCACATGCCTAAAAGGGTGGCAAGGGACAGCCTAAGGAAGACCCAGAAGCCTAGCCAAATGTTGTGGCTTTGTAGGTAGAGAAGCAGCTAGCTCAGGGTAGCAGCACCCTTAGAGCCTACAAATATGAGCATCATCCTCTGCCAGTCAGGTATGACCCCGTTCCATGTGGCCCCTGCCTCCCAAGGCAAAAAGTATATTCCACTTTAAACCCTCTCGTTTTTCTCTTTTATTTTTCACAGTTTCTGCTTTCAGCCTAAGGGTAAGGACAGGGGTCTATTTCCTGAGATTTTAGAGCATAGAAGCCACTGTGTAAAAAGCTTCACCTTCACAGGGCACTGCCCATTCCCTCTCACCCATCTGCAGTCTTCCAGGGCCTCTGACCCAGGCTAACATCTGCATTTCTTTAACTGGGCAGGTTATGTCCCCAGCCACATTGGGCTCAAGCGTAGGCTTAAACAGTTTGGAGGGAAGACAGGGATTTGAGAAACCCAAAGGGATGGGGCTTCGGGCAGGCTGCCCCCCCAACCAAGGACAACTCCAAAGACCACACATGACACAACATCATTGGGTAAGCTAACCCTACACGTAGCTACTCACTCTCTGGAGGGATCCTGTCCTTGTGGGGACAGCCAGACAGGCTGCGGTGGTGAGGGTACAACCCAGTAACATGGCCAGTGCCATCACAGCCAGGGGTCGGACACTTGATCTCACGCTTCTCAGCTCTGGAAGGATCTAGAATATACAAGACATAGCACATAGAACCAGAAGGCTGGGCAGTTGGTAAGGACAGGAAGAGGTGGGAAGATCTCACACACCCTTGCCAGCTGTCCAGAGAGAAGAAAACTGGGACTTCTCAGAAACCCAAGAGGGACAGGAGCTGGCCAGGGAGACAACACTAAAGAAGCTGGTCCAAAGCCCAGAGGCTGTTCCTCCCACCCCAAATAGCAGGGTGAGCCAGCCTTCTGCTCAGAGAAGGGAAGGTGTTTGGGAACATCTCTGTCAGAAGATGTTGTGGGGAGTTGACAAAATGGGGTGGACACAGGTTAGGTACCTATCGAAGAAGGCATAACTAGTTAATGTCTAGGCAGAAAGTTCACCTCAGATCTCAGTTATTGACCTCTTCTGGCCTCTTCAGACCCAGCTATGTCACTGTCAAGTGTGGGAACCAGAAAGACAAGGAGGATCCTCAGAGCACAGCCATAATCTTGGAGAAACTCCTGGATGAGAACACAAGCCCCAAAGAGGGCAGGCCCATCCAGGGGCTCCAGAGAAAAGGACCCCCAGCTCTGCCCCTCCAAATTTAAAAGGGCAGGAGGTCAGAATCCTAAACATCCAAGCACCCATCTGGGCAGAGATGTGCTAAAGGACTCCCAAATCTGCGCCTGACATCTGCCTCTGTCCAGGACTCTCACTGCATCCTGCCCCAGCGTCAGTACCACTGTCCGCCCACCACATTGAATGTTTGCATTCCCCATGGCCTCACAGGGCTGCCTGCTGTGCTCAGCAGCCCATGTCCTGCTGAGTCAGGAACCCCAAAATCTAGCTGTGGATGCAGGACACTTTGTACCTGGCCCCTCAGTGTCTGTTGACAGTCCCCCAAACAGCTGGGCCTTGGGCTGTTGCTCAGTATCTGTGTTCCCAGTCAGTGTCACACCAAAGTCTATGCTGACAAACCCAGCCCCCCACATCTGTCCCTGAATCTGACTCACCTTCAGCCTATGTATCCTGGTGCTCATGGCCCTGTAGGCCCAAGTCTGGCAGAGCTAGCCTATATCAGGACCCCCAAACAGCCACCCTGTCTGTGTTGCCCTAAAGTTTATCCCTTTAAGAGTTGTCCTTCAGGTCCACCCTCCCTGGGAACCACGTTCCAACTGTGTCCCCTCCATATCTATGTTCCCAGAATGTGCGTCACCATGTCTCCGCCAGTCTCCTGGCTGTGGTGCCTGAGGCTATGCCTTGCTCCCGTCTATCTCCCCCATAACCCAGGTGTGTCCCCCAGGGGCCGCCCCAATATGTATCTCTTGCCCTTTTGATTCCTAACTCCAGCCTCTAAGTTACCCCCACCCCTGCTTTCCCTCATTTGCCCCTTCCTGGGTGCCAGCTAACCCTTCAATGTGGGAGCAGGACAGGAAGGGTGCAGTAACTCCTGCTGCCCAGGGAGCAGGCTGCAGAAGAGCACAAAGAAGAGAACCTGGCCTGGGATAGGGAAAGAAGAGACTGGGGCTAGGGAAGCTCCCTAGGCTTAGTAGAACAGAAGCATCAGGCCCGGAAGGTAGAAAAGTCAAAGCTGATCTCAGGCCTGGCCCCCAGCGTCATGAGTGACTTACTCAGGGGAAGCCCAGGCCCTGCGCTCAGGCCAGGGAGATGCTTAAGGTAGGCAGACAGCAGAGCATGGACAGCCTGTCCTATAGACACCAATGCCCATGGTAGCTACAACCATTTACTCAGGGCCTGCCCTTAGACCTGATCTCCAGTCTCCGGCCCCATCCCACACCAGCCCAAACCCAAACAGACACAAACCCCTGCTAGCATCCCACTTGACACCTCTCACCTGGACATCAGCCCCTCAGGGACAATCCCCCTAGGCTCTGCACACTTTAGGACCAACACAGGCTCCCTCCACATTAGCAAGGGACAGACAGACATCCCTGTGTCTGCCTGAGGACTCCAACCAGAAAACAGCTTTCCAGGGCCAAACGCTGTAAAATGCCAGGTCTGCCATCACACAATCCTTTTGGGTTTCCTAAACCTGTGGGTTTAGGCCCAAGGGGTAAAGACAGAATGGGTGGCACAATGCCTGGGTCACCACCAACCGTCCCACTGTCATTTCTCCCACCCCACACACTTCAGCTCCGTATTCTCCATCCATCCACCCCAAGCAGCATGAGCCCATTTCTTCAGTCTTTGACCACAGTCACGTGTGCATTCATCCCCTGTCTACTTTCCTGTCTTTCCCCACCCACCCCAGCATGTGAAGGCCTGCATCTCCACACCTGGGCAAGACTGCATGTCCCTGTATGGTAGGAGAATGGGGTAGATGTGTGGGCAGGCCACTTCCAGCCTACCTTTGCTGTAGCAGCTCTTCCGCGTTGTGTCCAGGGGCTTCGCCACCTTCCCCGGCTCACCTGGGCCTGACTGGCCCTGCTCGGCAGGTGGGCAGCCTGGCTCACAGACAGCACGAACCTGCTCGGCCTTCAGGGCGATGGCCTGCTCCAGGAGGCCCAGGTTCCCGCGGGTCATCATGTCATACATCTCCGACTCGTCTGTGACCGTTGACTTCTGGGAGTGCATGTCCTCATCCTTGTCATCATCAGACCGGACCTCCACAATGACAGAATACTCAGGCTTGGGACTGGATGATTCTGGGCAACAGTGCTCAGGGGCCTTCTGGGCAGAAGAGTGGGAGGCATCCTCCTCGAAGAGCACACTGGGAGCTGCCTCCTCCTCCCTCTCCTCCTCTTCCTCCTCCTCCTCTTCCTCCTCCTCCTCTTCCTCTTCTTCCTCCTCTTCCTCTTCTTCCTCCTCTTCTTCCTCTTCCTCTTCTTCCTCTTCCTCTTCCTCCTCCTCCTCATGACCCAGAACACCTTTCTGCTTGCTGGACCCCTCCCTGGTCACATCCTCCATGGACTGGGAACATTGCTCCTGGGAACGCTCACTGGTGACTTCAATGACCTCTTCTGCATCCTCTGGCTGGATAAAAAGATCCTTCTCACCCTCATCACTGGTGGCCCCCTCTGCCGCCTCCTCCTGAAGCAGGTGCACAATGCTGGGGCCCAGCTTGGCTACCTGGCCCGAGTCCTCCCCAACCAAGTTCTCTTCAGCAATTTGGCCCAAGTTTAGGAGAGAAGTTGCGATGATTCCCTGGTAGCTGCTGTAGCTGCCCTTGGAAGAGCCAGTGGGGCTGCTGATGGGGTTAGAGCCAAAGTGGGACTTAATGGGACTCCTTCCTGCACAAAATCAGAAATACCACATGGAGCCAGAGGACAACCTGGGGGACATCTCCAGGTCTCTGCTCTCTACAGCAGCAAGCCCTCCCCACTGTCCCACTGCCCTCTTTTAACACCACAGCCCAGGAGTCACGAAAATATGGAAGCAGGGTGGGGTGTGGCTCTTCCCATCAGCCCTCTATTCAAACCCAGAGACCTTGGAGAGCTTATTTAGGAGGTAAGTCACAAGCCACTGCTACGTTTTTTTCTTTTTCAGTATTGGGGGATAAATCCAGGGCCTTCACACTGAGATACATCTCCATTTCCTTTTATTTTTTATTTGGAGTTACATTCTTGCCAAGTCACTAAATTGCCTAGGCTGAGCTCAGTTCTTGATTCTCTCCTGCCTCATCCTCCCAGAGCACTGAAATTATAAGCTCACACTACCTTGCTAGGCCCACTGCTGTATTTTTAAAGCTGAAAATTACTTTGATTTTTTAAAATTACTTTGCTCCTCCATTATACACCTCAAATCAGGTAACTTGCATTTTATATAACAGAGTTTAAAGAACAAGTCAGAGTTTTGAACATTATTTCATGGTTGAAAAGCATTTATATTTTTCAAGTAATCAAATTTAAATCTTTTAACTACAATAACTCCCTACAATACTACAATACTCCCTAGTGGACACAGGTCTGTGGGATTAGTGGGCCAGCACTCCCAGCAACAGCAAGGGCCAATGAGGCCCAGGGCTTCAGAGCCATATGGCCTTGTCCCAAGGAGCAGGCAGGTTGGGACCTTTTCCACCTGGAACACAGGGCCAGCTCGGTTCCATAGGCTGTGGACTCATTCAAGTTCCAGAGGGAGGGGAGTACAAGGGCTCTGTTTGGGTTGCTTCCAAAACAAACCACACCCACATCTCAGCCCTTCAAAGTCAGCTTTGGGAGCAGGTAGCAGAGACTGAGCCTCAGTCTGACCCCCAGGAACCTACAGGTCTGCCAGGTCTCTTAGGGATGACACAGAACCCTCCCTAGGGCTCAGGGGTAGCCTTTACCTGCATTTGCCAAGGGCTAGGTCTTCAACAGGCTCCCTCCTCCCCTCTTGGCTTCCCTGGGCACCCACTTCATGGTCCTCTATCACCCGAGGTGCTTCCTCAGCCCGACTGTCTCAGGGCCAAGCAGACACCACCCCACAACTCTGCAGTGCTCCAAGGGGGCCAGGTGGGGGGGGGCTTCATCTCAGACACAGACACTGCCCCACATCATTTGTCTGTCTTTCTCACACATGCACAGACATGCTGTGGAAACACCACACTTCGCGTGTGCACACACCAGTCAGCCTCAGTCTGCATTTGCCTTCTGCTTCTCTCACGGTACAGTGTTCACACATGCCACGGACCATGCAGCCTGCACAGGCCTCTCTTCCAGGAAACCAGCACACGTAGGGACAAGACATCCCTTGTTCTCAGGAAGGCTTTCCCTCGCTCGGCATGCGCTCCCTCCCACTCACAGGCTGCGATTCTCCAGAGCCACACTGAAGCGCCCTTTATGTGGAGGAGAAAGAGTGACAAAGCACCTTCAGCTGGCTCCGGGCGATGAATCTCCTCCTGTCCTGACATCTCAGCCTCGGCCTCCTCCAGAGTTCCCTCTGATTCATCCGAAACAGAGGCATCCTTCACCTCACCGTCTTCACTGCCATCACTGTCCACACCATAGCCCTCATCCAGAGCCAACTTCAGGGGGTGCGACTTCCTCTTGGACAGCAGGTGCTCGGCCTCAGCACCCTCCAGCTTCCTCTTCTTGGCTAGAGGGCAGCTCTGTAAACTGGGAGGAAGGGAGGACAGGCCATGGAGAGAGCAGGGCCAGGGCACAGGAGGCCTCAGACACCGGGAACACTTCCCAAGGTCCTCTGCTCCTCTGTAGCTGGTATGTTTAAAATTTTACATCTAATTATATACATTTAAAAGTTCTTGGGCTGGTGAGATAACTCAGCAGGCATAAGCGCCTGCCTGGCAAGCGTAAGGCCTGAGTTCGACTCCCAGTACCCACAAAAAAAAAAAAAAAAGTTCTTGATTGTGTTTTAAATCACCTCACAGTGGGCCAAGCCCACACCTGGAGAGAGGACTCCTGGCCCCTCTGGGCCCTGCTGACCAGGCTATGCTTCTCCAAACTGTCAAACCCAGCCAGTCAAACCTTGCCCTGTCAAACCACATGCACCCCCATCAGATCTTGGCCCCCTTCCTCCCACCTGGGGCCTTTCCTTCCCTTTTCATACTCCCCCAATCCCACAAACCTGGCACCACAGGGCAGACGAACACCTCAAGTCAAGCTGACCCCACAGGATGACTACATTGATAACCACAGCAACAGCTCGCTGGCCCCAACATGGCACCAGGCCTGCTACGGGCACTGCCACATGGACACATCCAGTCCTTACACCAGCTCCAGTGGGAAAACCAAGGTGCCCAGGACAGACCATCTAGCTGTTCCCTCTTGACACACTCCCAGCCAGGTTCACCCAGGGCCAACACCCTAGGGACATAGCCCTGTGGAAGATCACTAAGGGGTCAGCCTGGCCTCAGCAGCCAAGGACAAAAATGGAAAGTTTTTAATCCACGAAAGGGCCCAGAGCATGGGAGCATGAACTCCCTTCCCAGAAACTTAAGAGAGCCAAGGAGCCTCTTACCTTCGGTGCCTGGAGTATTTGCCCCGGACATGTCCTGAGCCTGTGCATCCTGGGGTGGGACAGCTGGGGAGACAAACAGGAGAGGTCACCTTGGGCAACAGGATCCAGGACCCATCCTAATCCTCACCCTGGGGGGTAGGAGATGGTCTCCAAATAGTTTATCACAGGACAGCTGCTGGCAGTTCGCTTAAAAACTAGCAAAATAGCTCACTCCATTTAAATAAATGAATGGCTCAACAAAGCTCTGAGTATTTAATCACAGATCAATGTGTACAAGAGCAAGGCTTCTATGCCAGCATCTGCTGGACCATCTCCTTTTCCCAAAGCAGACACTCCTCCACTTGCCACTAGGCTTCCAGGACTCTGAAGACAAGACACCCTGCGGTCTCCCCAGAGCACAGCATCCTCTTTAAAGGATGCTCATTGCTCATCTGGCCAAGTCTGTAGCCCAAAAGCTGGACTTCTCTATGCCCATCACTGTTACTGTGATACCTATGGCCATTGAGAGCAGCAGACTACAGTACCTGCCAGGCAGGCTGACCTGGAGCTGCCAAGCAGGAAAGGCTCTGTGTAGCCCAAGCCAGCAACTCCAGCTGGCAGTGGACACTCTGCTCCAGGACCTGCATTCTGGTGTGGGTCCCAGCTTCCACAGAGGGAAGGGAAGCCAGGAGGCCAATGAGCTAAGAACCCACCTACCTGATGGAGGAGCTAGCTAGGCTCAGGGCAGGTCCCAACCCACGGCTGGCAAGAATAAGGGGGACAGAGGCAAGACTCCCTAAGAGTCAACTATTACCTGTCTCCCAGTGTGACCAAACAAGTGGGAAGCTCTGGAAACTTCCAATCTTGGGCAGTGACTGTGCCTTCCACCCATGGCAGCAAGACCACATTGCTCACAAGAGCACTCCGGCAAGAGCAGCTACAGAGGGGCCTGTGTGGTGTGTGAAGCCACACTGTTTCAGGCTTCTGTGGACTGAGACACGTCCATAGATCAAGGGCTGCAAGGAGCTGCCACCACTCCATGTCACTGCACACCAGCAAGACAGGGAAGCTGTGTAAGTCCTCTTTGGAGGCTCCAGACCCCCCTGGCCAGGGTGAAGTACCTGTTTTTAACAGGACTACTGCTATGGGTCTGAGCTCCAGCCTGGGATCCAGACTTCCTAAACTACAGCACATCTCTGAGCCTGTGAAGGCTGGCAGGTGTGGGCAGCTCCTGGGATCCAGGAAAGGACATCACCCTCATCCACATCTAGACACTCCAGACAGTTTCTGCTATGACTGACCATGGCCTGACTGCAGACAACCATGGAGCCCAACTGGCCATGAAGGCCACATTTACTGACTGTGTCAGGGATACCCAGAACCGTCTGCGAGCCAACTCCCACCCTCACAAGTTTAGCAGCAGCCATGAGGGACAGGGGCTCTGACGGGGTGCTCTCTCCCTACAGGACACATGTCTGCTCCTAGTCCTGATTTTCAGTGTGTTATTAAAAGGGAAGAAAGCCAGGCGTGGTGGCACAGACCTATAATCCCAGCTACTGAACTTGGGAGGCTGAGGCAGAAGTATCATAAATTGGAGGACAGCCTAAGCAACTTAGTAAGATCCTGTCTCAAATTAAAATGTGAAAGAGGCTGGGGATATAGCTCAATGGTAGAGTGCATCTGGGTTTGATCCCCTGGGGCCACAAAAAAAAAAAAAAAAGAAGGAGGTGAGAAGAGGAGGGGGAGGGAGAAGAGGAGGGAGAGAGGAAAGAAAGAAAGAGGCAGAGGACCAGGGAGGAGGGACTGCAGCAGGCAGGAGGGGAGGAGGAAAGGTACAGGCAAAGATTTTACTGTGATTCCTTTCCAGACAAAGGAATTGCTGCTCTCTCTGGCCAATCCACTGTAAAATCCAGGCCCCTACTTACTTTCACTCTCTCAAGAAATAGCTTTGGGACTTTTCACAAAAAGCTCCTTGTTATTGAGGATTTGAAGCTGAGGTCCCAATTAGTCGATTAATCACTGAGTTAATCAGGCAATTAGATGACAGCTGCCATGGAGGCCTGTGGGGCACTGGCGCTGCCCCCAAAACACATCACCTGCTCCAAGCAACTCTTCCAGCCCAGCTCAAAGTCTTGGTCCCCAGCCAGGTGAGCTAGCACCTTCCCACCCAGCTTCCAAGACTGAGAGACCTAGCCATGAACCCAAGTGGATGAAACTGGCAAGGTCACTCTGGAGAAGGAAGCTAGAAACTCCTGAGACTCAGCAACCAAGGGAGTACCAAGCACAGCTGACATAAGACCCAGCCTGAGCCTCTGGAGGCTGCAGTGGAGCAGATATCAGCCTTGAACCTCACAATTTAAACAGACTCACCTGTGAGCACACATGTGCACCCATGAGCTCGTGTGAACACCCATGACCACTTATGAGCCATGTGAGCACCTGTGGGCATAGTTTAGTTTCTGGGAAATCTGTACCCCTAAGCAAATATAGGAAACACCACAGAGCTGCCAGCTGCACCCAGCCACTGCTAGATCATCAGTACTCGAGAGCAGCATGTGCGTCCTGGGTCTGTGCAAACCTTGTCTCCCATATGTGGCTGAAATGAAGCATTTTTGAGACTCACCAAGAAAGCACCTTGCTGCTGACTTGGGGACCACAGTGACATTCACGTCTTGGTGGTGACCAGTGCATGGGTCCCTGACGTGAGGCTGGAACACCATTCATGGTGTTGTGGTGGGGCCAGGATAGAGCTAAGGATGGGCTAGATGGGGTGCAGATAGCAGAGACACAGCACAGAGAGAGACAGCCTCCTCAGAGAAATTAGGGGCTCACAAGAGACATTTAGGATGTCTCCAGGAACGGTGTGGTGTCTGGTGCTAACAGGAAGACTTTCTTACCTGAGGTCTGCGCCTGTGGTTTCTGGGGGTCCTGAGTAAGAAAAAAGAGAAAAACAGGGAAACACATGTGGGACATAGAAAAGAATGTCCTCCAAGGTCAGAGGAGGAAGCTGCTTCCTCAGCCAGATGGTGGATCTAGATCCTCCCCTGGAGTTTTTTCAGAGTGGACCTGATCCTCTTTGCACCCTCAGGGACCAGTTTATATCTCCCTCTCTAAATGCGGACAGATGTCAGCATTAGGCAGGAGACATTACCCACTAGATCAAGCTAGTCAGAGGACAGGTGTATCTGCCCCCCAGAGATGGGCACTGGCTGCAAAGATGCACAGAGGTCCAACCAGGGAAGGCATCCTTGAGATGCTCAGAGGTCCTGAACACCCTGTGTACGGCATGACAGGAAGCACCCCAGCTAAGGTACTGGGGTTCAGTGCTAACAGAGTGAGCATGGGCCCCCCTCTTTCTCACCCTATTGCCAGTCCCACCCAACAACCTCCCAGTCCCTACCAGCATCAAGGCCTATCTCTGGGAGAGAAGTAGGCTGGTGACAGGCCAATGGACGTTCACTTCCCAAACAAAAGGACTGAGTTTTGCTGTACCCACTCTATGGAGCTGTATTTATCTCCACATCTCTGTCTCTGGTAGGTTCTCCTGGGCCAAAGGCCCTCAGCAGCCCCCTTAGGTGCTTCCCCAAAGATGAAAAAGGATGAAGACGATCCTAGGTCCCTCATGTGAGCAATGGACCCCCAGGCACTTGAGTATTTGGTGTGGGGCTTTTCTCCTGAGGACAGTTGGAGAGGATGGCACTAAGCACTTCCAAGAAGGAGCACCAATGCCAGGAGCTCAGGCTGGGCAGTGGCACTCACCTCGGAGGGCCTTGGACCGCGTGCGGGCTCGCTTGTCGTCACTTTCTAAGTTCATCTGCAAGCAAAAGCAACTGTGATGTTAATAAGAAGCCACAACCAGCACCTACCATGTCCAGAACCACAGGGGCATCTGGCCATTCTCTGGCTCAGGCTTTGACAGTGAAGATGAATTTGTGGCCCAAAATGACAGGAGTGGGACTACGAGCAGCAAGTCTGACTCTCTGACCTGGGTTCACATGAGCCCATGAAAGCCAAAACACAGAGCCTGCCCTCCTCCATCCTCAGGCACCTGGGCTTTTGGAAACAAGGGGCTCCTGACACAGTGGAGAACAATACCTTCTGCCCACCTGGCCAAGTAGGTACTCAGCACCAGGGCAGGTTGTCCACCTCCCATGGAGCAGGGTCGGCCCCATGTGCCCTGGGGCCTGGCTCTTCCCTGCCACTCAGCAGAGATGTTAACACTCTAGGGTCATAATGTTGGAAACTGGCAGCCTAAGGAAGCCCCAGCCACATGACTTCTGACCTCAGGGGTCTGGCTATCCTGCCTGAGCCCATCACATTTCCATCCCCCACACCCCTGACACCTGAGCAGTCTCTGTGGGAATGCTGGCCACACACGGCTCTACTAGGGGGCAAGGAAGAGCCCTCAGAGGGTGACAGCCACAGAAAGGCCTGCCTGGGAGTTAAGGCCATCACACAGAAGCCCCATCCTGCATCACCACAGCAAATCTGAAGGTGAAATCTTGGCACACTCTGTGATGTGCAAAAACAACCCTTTTCCAGGAAGCAAGACTGAGCAGGTCAGGTGTACATGCCAGGAGGAGAGCGGGTTGGTCTGGGCTACAGCACTTGACCTTAAGGTCAGGAAGGTGAGGACCAAACTCATGAATGTCCCAAGCCATAGACAGCCAGGGCCATGTGTGTGAGATTGTCAAAAGGGGGCAGGAGAAAGAGGAAGAAGCCCCAGAAGAAAGAAAGCAAGGAAGACAGGAACAAGGCCCAGAAACCTCTGACTTAAATGGGGCTTTTAGGTCCTAAAAGTCAACAGGAGACAAATGTCTACATTACCACCTGGGAAGAAATAAAAAGGAATTTCTCCACTCAGTAGGACGAAATTTGCAAAGTGAGCCACTGCCATGCAGCAATGTAACATACAATGATTTATGTGATTTGTTAAGGAAGGAAAATCAAAATGTGGATAATTTATGCAACCTGTCGGCTCCAGGCTGTGGAGCACAGTGCTAGAAGCTGTGCATTTATTATAGCCTTCCTATAGAACAGAAGACAATTACTATAATTTCTGTTTTTAAAGCGGAGGTTCCCCATGGGCCAATGGCTCACATTTAAAGTGAAGAGAGGAGCAGGTGTCAAAGGGACTTCATTACATTTATGAGCCTTCAAATGTGGACTGCACGGCGCCTTCTGATGCAGGCCACACAATGGAGGCCACAAAATCTGATTGCTGGGCGCCTGCATTCAACTGAAACGCAAGCCATAGCTTTTTTGGTCAGTTTTCACAAGGAAATTGGCAAGTATTCTGGTAGGTTAAAGTGGCCCTTGGCAATTTGGATTTCCTGCAGATAAATTATTCAAAGCCCAGAGAATAGAGAGAGTTGCAGGGATGTGTGATGGGTGCTTACGAACTGTGAGCTCCCACTGACGAAGCTAACAGCTGTGGCATTCATTTTGCTGAGTACCTTTCCCTTTGCAATTTGTCTGCATTAAATGATCCACAAGCAAGAAGTTCTCCTCAGTGCACGTAGCTTTGATTTTAAGAGGGAAAACCTGGACTTCGGGAGAAAAAGCCAGGCTCTTTAACGTGAGAACAAATTTGTAGCTCAGTGACTTGTGATCTTGACACCAAGCAAGAAACAAGGGCCTCTGGAAACCACTAGCAGTGGCAATGGCTGTGGAGGCATCTGGCAAAGGTGTGAAGAAACCAGCCCCACTCAGTTCACATCATTTTGCTTTTCAGAACTCAAAGCACTGCCAAGGTGGATCTGCTCTCCTCTGCCTTGAGATTATGTCCCCAAAGGGCAGCCATGGCCAGAGCACTACCCAGCCTCACCTACCCATTGGCCCCCAGCACCTCCTTTGAACTCGCCACACAGGGACAGTCCCTGCTCTAAAGATATAAAAGCAATGAGGCACTTCTCAATTTCTCATTGATCTGTTTTTTAAAAACCCTTTACTTGTCCAAAGCACAAACCAACCAGGTCCCTGTTTTTTGCACAGCCCACAAATAACTCAATGGTATCTTGCCTTAAGCATGAAAGGGTCCCTTTGTCAAAACATGCCAAGCTTACCCCCCACTCACTGCAAGCCCAGCAATCTCACTCAACAGCAATGTCTGTTGTGTTTCTCTAACACCAGCTTCATTCTGCCACCCAGAGCACATGTTACAGTCCTAACTAATACTCTAATCATCCTGCCTTCTACAGGAAAACTCTGAGGAGGAGAATAATTTACAAATGAAACACATAATGTTTTGCCATATCTATTAACTGGAGAGAATTGTCTCTTCATCCATCCACTTGACTTGCATTCTTTTTTTTTTTTTTTTTTTTTGTGGGTACCGGGGGTCGACCTCAGGATGTCGTGCGCCAGCAGGCGCCTGTGCTGCTGAGCAATATCACCGGCCCCTTTTTCGTATGTGGGTTCCGGGAGTCGAACTCGGGCCCTAGCGCTTGCAAGGCAGGCGCTTAAGCCACTGAGCCATCTCACCGGCCCTCGACTTGCATTCTTGGTAATGCACAAAAGTTAGTCTCATTCAAGAGAGTGTTTTTGCTTTGTTCTCTTTTGTGTTTCTTTTTAGTAAAGTTAAGGCCACTCATATAAGCTCTTTGTAAACATATACAGCTCTCACAATGACCACCCTCCTTTGGATCTATCTGCAAAACCAAATCCCCTGAGTTGGATGCTACAAACTTGGGTACCAAAACAGTTAAAACCTGCAAACCCTGCAGATTTCTCTTAACTCTGTGACAGTTGTGAGGAATACACTCAAAGCCTGACACACAGCTGAAACAAACAACTCAGGTCTAGTCTTTAAGGGGAAATCATGGGCTCCTAAACCCAACAGGCTTATGCTGACCTTCACTTTCACCCCAAAGACTATGACTGCCCACCCCCTTCCAGCACAAGCTCAGGGGCATCGTGATGGCCCCAGAAGGGTCCCTGTCTTACTAAAGAGCTTCTCCCACAACATTTGCCCTCTGCACTGATGGCCAATGGATGAGGGCTGGTCAAAGGCCAGGACCGGTGCTGAAGCCTGTCGCCAGCAGGTGTCCTGGCCTCAGGAAATACCAGGCTGGGCCTCCCAAAAGTTTGCACATCACTCCAGGAAGGCAGAAAGGAGCACCTTTGGGTGGCCAGCACTATGACAATGGCCAAGCTTCTGCTGTCCTCTCTCTCTCTCTCTCTCTTTCTCTCTCTCTCTGTAACCATCTATATATGAGATGAGTTCATCCCTTCATAGATATGAGGTCATCTCCTGCAGATGTGACTGTCTCTCCTGCAGAAAGCTGCCCAATGCCCATCACAGGGATGGGCAGAAGAAGGAATGGATGAGCAAAATGCGGGAGAGAGTGGGGACAGGCAGAACTGTCTCTGAAATTCTGACAATGGGAGATGGAGAGGCACAGGCAGAAGGGGCTGAGCAGAGACAGCACAACAGCCTGGAATGGGGCTCTGGGCCTGCTGACCCCATTAGGGTCATTCATTCTACCCCTAGAGGAGTGACATGGTAGCTTTCTGTTTTGTTTAAAATGTGGTCCAACAGCCAGCAATCCAGAAAAATTAGAGTGGATTTAGAAATTTTAAATCCATAAGCTTATGTGGATTACAGGGGCCTGCAGAAGGGTTGAGCCTCTTGTACTATGCTTTTCATCACAGAGACCTGGGTGGGGGGGTCTGATGACTCCTGGGAGAATGGGCAGCCCATCCCCAGAAGGAAGGGGGAAGAAGCCATGGATGGCAGGGAACTGGCCATCCTCTGTCCTCTTTGGCCTGGCAGCAACTCACCCAATTGGGGAGGGGAGAAGAAGCACAGGGTTTGTTTTGCTTTCTTCTTTCCTTGTGTGCAGCCAAGAGGGACATCAGCTCTGCTGTCACTGCTACAAATCTCTGACAGTGGACAGTATTAACCTGGTCCAGTTCCTATCAATAGGGAGGAGCTCTACTTAAGAGTTTATGAGCAGCTTTTTAAAGCCTTGTTCCCCTCCTCAAGCATTCCAGTGGGGCACCTCACAACTCCCAACTCATTTGCTGCCCACCTGCACAAATTTGCAGTTTCCTTTCCTTTTGAGCATGAACTCTAAACCAGGTAAGCACACAGAGCGATGCAAAGATCTGCTCCCTCAGAAGCCCAGTGCACATCCTGCTTCCCATTTTCTGGGTCTTTGAGGCCAAACCACATAGCTATTCCACTGGGAGCCATCTCAGCACCTCCTGGTTCCTTTCAAGATGGTTCTGTTCCCTCCAGGGGACATCCCACTGTGCATCTGAACTTCTCCTGACATTCCATCCATTGTGCAACCTTCTTGCAGCTGAGTAGACCAGCCTCTCTTTGGGTATAGAAAAGACTTCCCCACTGGGCATGATTTAACATATATGTTAAGGAGGGGTCTCCTTATAGCTGTGAGCATGGGCTCTTGGCTCACCCCAACTCCCAAATTAAAAATTACAGCCGCATAATGGACACCTTGATAAAGTAGCCACATCTATGTCCAACAGTTAAATTCCATCTGCCATAGATGGAATTTCTCCATATCCAGGGTAGAACCCAACAATATCAAGTGAGGTGGGACAGAAAGGCCACAGCCAGGGTGGTACCTCCTTACCCTGCAGGTGCCTCCATCTAGTTATTCTCACTGGAGGTTGCCACAGGGGCAGAAGAAGGGATGCAGTTGACCTCCTCAGGTCCATAACTTTGGGTATCCACTATTATGGATTTGGGCCCAAATGCTTCATTCCACAGGTCAAGAAGGGGTTCAGGAGGCTGCCATCAATGCTTGCACTTCCCCCAACACACCACTTCCCACCTTGTCTGACAGCCCCTTCCAACAGGGGCTGAGCTGTCCACATCCTTGGTGCTGAACTCAAAGACAAGCAGGCTGCAGCCACCTCCTGAACAGGCCTCGGCTGCTCCACTCCCCACCCACAATGGCTCCTCATCCCACCCTCTATGTCTTAGGCCCTCGTGCCCTGTGCTGCTCCTTCTCTGCCTCTTTCAGCAGAAGATACCACCTGTGGTACCCTCATTCCTGGGCAAGCAGCCCTTTTACATCCTCCTCCACCCCTGGCCCAAGCCATGTCTTAGCTTTCCATCAGAAGGGTAACTCAAGCCCTAGCTGCCCAAAATAGGGGCAAACAGCTCTCAGTGGTGCTGCCAAGAGGACCTGAGTGTGGGCCCAGGCTTATTCATGTCATTCACATTTTGGACAGTCACCTGTAATCCATGCCAGATCCCAAGTCTTCTGAGTGCCTCATATCAGGAGCATGGAGGGGGCAGGCAAAATTCTTTTACCTAACCCTGATTTGGTGCTGGACAATCATAGAAAACACTTCACCCAGAGCTTCTGGCCTCAAGTCAGATTACTTTCATAGTTACATTATCTTGTAACAGTATAGCTCAAGCTAGGATGGGGTGAAGGGAGTGAGGCCAAATACTCAGTGATTAAGATAAAGAATATTTTAATGCAATATTTTATAATATCAACAATAATATTTTTAAATCTGTAACCAACAAAACATGACAGTTCTAGATCAAGACAAGATCAGTATTCTATGCCTGAGGCAACCTCACAGAACCAAGAGAAGTGGGGGTGCCTGGCAAGGTAGCCACGACAGATCTTCTAAAATGCACCTTCTTGTCACCAGATTCAAAAGAAAAATGTTGGATATGACAATAAAGTGCAAGTACCCTCACATGAAGTTCCCACGTCAAGCTGCGTGGGCCGTACGCATCTTGGTGACCATGCCCTGGGTTGTAGCTGGGATGGAAAAGGGTAACATGTCAGAATAAGAGATCAGCATCTAACCTCTGGGAAGGAATGCTCTCACAACTACAGTCCACCTCAACTCCCAGCTTTGGGGTTACCAGGCCTCGGGGAGCTGGTTTTAAAGTGACTAGATGGTCCTACTCTCCATTTACCCTTTGCCCAATCCAGACTCTAATGGTGACCATCCCCTCTGTGCTTCATGCCTAGCAGCTGAGAAGAGGCTGGTACAGGCAGCCTGCAGGTTGGAGTCCTCACCTTGCTGTGTCTGCCCAGGAGGCGTCTTGAGGTCCTGTAGCCGCTGGCCTTGTCTCCAGGAGTTCTGGAATTAGAGGCTTGGCAGCAGAAACAGTGGCCCTAAGCACATGCCCTATCCTGGAGCTGAAGAAGGGCCCTGGGAGGTGGAGAGCCTGAATCACTTCCATCATATGTCTGGGCAGGCCTGAGAAGGGCTGTACCATCTGCCGCATTTAGGATGATGGCAATAAAACAAGGTCAGCAGGCCTCATCAGTTCCTGCTGCAAGGTCCACTGTCAGACTCTGAGGGTCTCTGTAGCCCAGGCGGGAACATACCTCAAGGCAGAGGACTGCTGGAAGGTAAGACTCTGTTGTCATGTGTTAGTTTTACTATATGGAGTCACTTTTCTTCCTTTAGTTTTAAAGTGACTAGATGGTCCTACTCTCCATTTACCCTTTGCCCAATCCAGACTCTAATGGTGACCATCCCCTCTGTGCTTCATGCCTAGCAACTGAGAAGAGGTTGGTACAGGCAGCCTGCAGGTTGGAATCCTCACCTTGCTGTGTCTGCCCAGGAGGCGTCTTGAGGTCCTGTAGCTGCTGGCCTTGTCTCCAGGTGTCCACCTCTGGGTCAGCAGTTCGCCCCGGAACTCATTTTCTGAGAGTTTAAAAAAACACAGAGAAAAGAAAGTCCAGATAAGAACCAAGCAGGCCAGCTCCAGGAAAGGGAGACTTGAGATACTTTACACATCATTTATATAATCCTCTCATTTCTGGAATCCACCAGGAGGATGGGCAAGGTCCTGATCTATGGCTGTTTCAGGGACAAGGGAAATTCCTCTCTGCTTTGGGAGCCTTTCAGGGCCTCTTCACCATCATCCCAGCTCTGGCAGCTGCTTTAAGGGACACATGTCAGCAGGGTACAGATGTGTATGAACACAGCAGTTCCAACCAAGGGTGTAGAGGAAAACCAGGGAAGACCCACCTGGAGATAGCCTAGCATTTGAGCTCTCTTATGTTGAAGATTAGCTAACTAGTGAGTAATTACTGTTACAACTAACCCCCTCGCTGCTCCCAAAAGAATATGCAAACCAGATCCATTTCAAAAAAAAAAGAACAAGAAAAAAAACATTGCTTTGCTCAACTTCTCTGGAGTCCATTGATCAAGGAAAGTGAGGTCCACCCATGGCCCTGAATCAGCTCTGACAACTGCCTCCCACAAGGAACCCTGGGCTCCACCATCACTCTTGGCCTGTTTTCAGAGTCTTTTCTCTCCCTGTGTTGTTTCTTTCCAGGGCAATGCCTCCTGTTAATATTTAATTCCTCACATAAATTCACACATCACAAAGGCTGAATGCATCAACTGGACATGACAAAGAAATGCATTGTGTACTTATTCCCTGCACGTCACTCCGTTTCCATGACAACCTGCTTTCTACAACTGTGGAGTTTCAAAGGAAGGTCATTAGTAACCAACAATAAAAACAGGAAATTAATATTTCTATATTCTGCTCTCTGCTTTTCCTTGGAAGTGAGTTTGGATACTGCTGCAAGCCAGGTCAGCCACACTGTTGTTTTATAAACAATCATCTTTCTTCCCCCACGCATGTTTCTGATACACATCACCAAATGCTGTTTTTCTCTGAAAGTTTGCCACTCCTGGCCCTGGGTAGCCCTGTGGCTCAAACCACAGCATCTTCTTGGTACCTGGAAATGCCTCCATCCTATTAAAGGGCCTTAGGTTTCCTCTGGGAGCCTAGACACAGAGGAAAGTAGTTTGGGTATCAAGGAGACAATATAATGCAAGATGTTCAAAGAAATGGTAAACCCACCAGGACTTAATACCTACCGCTAGCGCTGACTAAGTGCCTTCCCCATCTGAGCTGTGAGTCAACCACAAGGCATGGCTGAGGACAGGCTTTGACCTTCTCACTTTGACTAGTGAAGAATGGCTACAGGACATTTCCCACCCCAAGGTCTCCAGACCCCCAGGTCCCCATCTGGAATGTAAGATTGGTGGTTCTCATCCTGAGCCAGTGTGAGGTGCCTCTAAGTGCAACCAAGCCTACCCCACAGATAGGTAGGTCCTCAAGCCTGTGGCAGGAACAGGACATCGAAAACACAAAACTCACAGGGTAGATGCCACCAAGAGTATGAGGGATCTAAGAAGAAGACCCGGAGCCAAGGATATAGCTCAGCGGCACATTGCCTGCCTGGCAAGCGCAAGGTCCTGAGTTTGATTCCCAGTTCCCAAAAAAAACAACAAAAAAACGCCCTGCACAGGGGAGACAAGGCCAGTCAACTTCACCTGTTGGGAACAGAGGGAGGAAGAACAGGTTTGGAAGGTTCCAGACGTGAATAAGACAACAACCATATTGTGTGCAGCCACAGGGTGTGCATCACACTCCGGAGCTGGGGGTGGAGGGTCCTCTATGGATGTGCTCCACTGTGACCGTGACAGCTGGGAAACCACCAGACCCAGCAGTGCGCAAGCCTCCTTTTCTGAGGATCCATCTGGGAGAAGAAAAGCTGCAGACACCTGTGCACTGGCTAGTCTGCATGGCCTAAGCGAAATTTCTTGTAGCAGGGAATATGCAAGATCACTGGGCGTGGCTTGCTGACAGCTAGAGGGAAGGGCCTAAGGTCTATGCCCTGCGGGGTGTCCCAGAAGCCATCTCCTCTGGAGCTTCTGCTCCAAGTCTCTCCTGCTTCTCAGAACCCTGGCAGGTGGGAACTATCTAAGGAAAGGAACTGCCTAACTGTCTGCTTGATGGGAGATCAGGTCACCTCAGCTTTTCCACTTTCACCATCCCTAGGAGTCTGAAAATTAGCCCTGTGGAATTCTCTATCACCCATGTTCTTTGTGCTCCTGTCCCAAGGTCAGCCTGACACCCCACATCTACTCAGCAAAGGACCTAGACCTTAAGATCATTCACTCCTCCAAGGAGCAGTTCCTGTCTCCTGGTGGCAGCAAAGCCAGTGGGCATTCCCAGAGCAAAGGCCTATGAACCGCAACCCTGCGGTGTACAGCGTGCATTTAGTCAAAGTACAAATCCTAAATTTCACAAACTCATGTAGGAGGATCCAGCTCAACTAAGACATGATTCTGCCTGCTTTTTCCAGGGAATTTCTTGGCAACAACTGAAAGTCACTGCTAAGAGTCCACTAAAGTGTGTAGTTCTCCTTTGGCCCTTGTGGCCCCCACTGGGACCTATATGTGGCCATGTCCTCCCCTGGCTCCACCCTAGACAAGACCCTCCTTTCTGATGCTTTACAAACCTGCATCCTTGGCAGCACACTAAGCCACAGGTACCACAATGTGCAAGATTCACCAGCCAAAAGGCAAGACTTGCACAGCCACATGCAGGAGCCATCCACCCCACTTCCAGAGGCCTTGTTTCTCCTCAGCCATACAGTGTTATAGCCAAGGGGCCCCATTGTTCATGCAGACCCACCCCATGAGTCACCCAGCCCCTTTGAAACTTTAACTTCTTCATTCAAAGTGGGTAAACTCTTTGGAAAAATGGAAGAGCCCTCAGTGAGGCACGTGGCTGTCACTGCTCTTGGCTCCACACCACCTTTCCCATCTGGAATCTGGCTGCAGGGTGTTAGGGTAGTAAGGACCAGGCTTTCTTCAGGGTTCTGAGGTCTCTGAGCAGTTCATCTGAATCCTGCTCAGTGAAGCACAGGGGCCCTGCCTCCTAAGCACATCTCAGATAACAAGCCACTCAGCAGCAGTCCCTGGGGCCAGGATGGTGGCACTGGTTGTGGGTCCTGTTTGGGGACTTTGAACCCTGCCTGCTGAATGTGGCACTGGTTTCTGTCCCCACAGTGACCCCAGATCCACTGTTGTGGGGCTGCAGTGGGCAGGCAAGCTCAGCAAAGCAACCAGGACTGTTTGGCCTAGCCACAGGGAAGGGACTTATCCTCCAGTGGGCCAGAGACCTTCAGAACTGAGCCACAGCCCAGCTGTAACCCTGCTTATGGGGTCCACTTCCTGGAGCCCAGCCACCCTGCAGGCACTAGAGTCCACATTCCCAGGAAGAGCACACAAGACCCAGCACCAGAACCCTGGCCCAGTTGGTACCTGGCAGTACTGCTGATCTAACTCATAGTGTCCTTGTCAAAGAGCAAGGACACTGGCACTGTGGCTACTCCCAGCTGCACAGCCTGGTAGAGGAGCTGTCTTCTCTGTGGCTCCTCAGTCACCTTCACTCTGGCCAATCCAGGCTGCTAGGGGACTATCTTTTTGCCCTGTCAGGGAGACCTGTAGTGATAGGTGCTGGCTCTGTTCCAACACCAGCAGAGTCCTTCCACTGGCAAACACTCCCATCCCCAAAATAAGAATGAAGAGCAGAAGAGCTGAGCCAGAGGCTAGGCACTGAGTGCAGAAATTCAAATATTTTCAGTCTTCACTGC
Organism: Erethizon dorsatum; assembly: GCA_028451465.1. NCBI lineage: Eukaryota > Metazoa > Chordata > Mammalia > Rodentia > Erethizontidae > Erethizon > Erethizon dorsatum. The sequence goes on along the minus strand of CM051840.1, from coordinate 31,172,158 downwards.
CTTTTGCATCTCTGGTGGCTGTGGGCTACCTCTGGGGCCAGTAACCATTACCACTGCAACCTCAGCATGCAAAGAGAGGAGTGGCACCCTCACCCAACACACTCCACAGAAGGTTTCACCGATGTCAATGGGACACATCAGCCTCTACCTTCCTCCATCCCCAAAAGGGGCACGTCCCTCCCTTGGAGCTCACCAGTCCATCTGGGCTTGGTATCTTTCTCACAGCTATTGCACAAAGGGTCTCAGAAATGTCAACACACTCTCATTCCTCTAAAGCATTTCACCCTTCTTTTCAAATCTTCACCAAGCTTGAGGTAGGCACATTTACAAAGCAGTCTCTCTGCACCCCACACCTCACCCCTCCATTCCCTTCCTAGTCAGCTACTACCCAAACAGGGGCCCATGTTGTACAGAAGGGCATGCTGTGGCCACCCCACCTCCACCAGCCTCTCCAGGTCTCCATGCAGGCTCCTCCTAGTCCACTTGGGCATCAGATGTCAGAAGCCCTCTTCTCTCTGATTTTCTCTCTGCCCACAAAGTCTGTTTCTCAGGTGACATGGGCATTTCCTTTCCCCCTTCTCACCCAAGTCTTGCCAAATCTGCCTTCCAAATCTCACCAGAATCTGAACACTTCTGATCTCTCCAGCTGTTTTGTTTGCAAAAATTGACAAACTGATTCTAAAATTCATGTAGCAATTCAGGTACCATAGAAAAGCCAAAACAATTTGGAAAAAGAACAAAGTTGTAAGACTCACACTTCCCAGCTTCAAAATTTACCACAAAACTGTAATAATCAAAACAATTTGGTACTGGTATAGGAAGAACATACAGATAAATAGGACAGACTTAAGAGTCCAAAAATAACCACTTCTATTTATGGTCAATTGATTATCAGCAAAGACACAAAGACAATTTAATGGGAAAAATATCTTTTTAACAAATGTCCTGGGACAAATAGGCAAAAAAATTAATTCACAGTGGATCACAGATCAAAATGTAAAGCCTACAACCCTCAGGAAGCTTAGAAGTTCTAGAAATGACACTCAGTGGAAGAGCTCTTACATAGCATGCTTGAGATCCTGTGCTTGTCCCCAGCACCATAAATAAATGAATGAAAGAAAACACAAGAGTAAGCCCTCCTGATTTGGAGTTAGGCAGTTGTATTTTTAGATATGACACCAAAAACACAAGGCATATAACAAAAAATTGATATATACTAGACTTTATCGAAGTTTAAAAATTTTGTACTTTAATATCATCAATAAGGTGAAAAGAAAACCCACAAACTGAGAGAAAATATTTGCAAATCATGTCGATAAAGTCCTTGTAATCAGAATAAACAACCCTTACAACTGCATAATAAGACAAATAACCCAAGTTTAAAATGGGCAAAGGATCAGAACAGAAATTTCTACAAAGACATTTCTCCATATAAGTGGTCAATAAACACAAGAAAAGATGCTCAAAATCTAATCATTATGGGAATGCAAATAAAAACCATGTGATGACATTTCATCACCACTCAGATGGTTATAATTGAAAATCTGATCATAACAAGGGTGGGTGAGGATATGGAGAAACTGGAACCCCCACACATTGCTGATGGTAATGTAAAATGGCACAGTCGTTTTGAAAAACAATCTGGCAATTCCTCAAAATGTTAAACAGAGTTTCCAAATGACTCAGCAATTCCATTCCCAAATATCTGCCCAAGAGAAATGAAAACATATTCACACAAGGGCTTATAAACAGCCACTTATAGCAGCCGTATTCATACTAGCCAAAAAGTTAAAAAAAAAAAAGTCCATCAACTGCTGGATGAAAATACAATTGCATAATATTTGACTATGAAAAGTAATGAGGCACATCTATGCCACAATGTGGACAAACCTTAAAAACAGTACGATCAGTGGAAGAAATCAGATGCAGAAGTCCATATGTTGTACAATTACAAATTAATGCAATGTCCAGAGAACACAAATCCATAAATCCAGAAAGCAGATTCATGGTTGCTTAGGACTAGAGGGAAAGGTACAAATTGGGAGTGATGCTACTAGTGGGGGCTTTTTCTTGGGTGATAAGAATGCTCTAAAATTAGATTGTGGTAATGGATGCACAATTCTATAAATATGCTTAAACCACTGCGCTGTATGTTTCTATTGGGTGAATGGTATGACCTGTAAATTATATGAAAATAAAACTGTTTTTTAAAAAAAGCCTGTGGCACATACAAGAAATCTGTGCCTCAGTGTCGTAGATATGTTCTCAGACTCAGATCCTCACAGCAGAAGACATTCTCACAAATGTCTGGTGACTCTCAACAATGGCACTAAGACAATTTAATGGGAAAGAACAGTCTTTTCAATGTTTTGGGATAAATGTGCTGGGAGAAATGGACAGCCAAAAGGAACTGGGCCCCTCTCACACCACATACAAATATTAACTGCTGCCTCGATGTCCCTGCCCATGGAAGGCTGGATCCAGGGTCTCTGCAGCAATGAGGGATGGGCCATGGAGGACTGAGGAGGCCTCAAAAACCCACCCCTGCCCCAGGGCATTTGCAGCTTCATTCAGCCAACGCAGGCCACGATGGCTGCTTCTGGGAACGCAGAAACCCACCTGCCCCTCTGTCAGGCCACATCAGGATGGTCAACAGGATGGGCCAAGGGTTAACCTGCAGCTGGGCCAAGGATTGCCGCAATCCCACCAGCCAGCAGGCTCCGGTCACACCTGCCTGTGGGTTTCCACTGCTCTGGAGAGGCCAGGCATCTTCAGCTTTCATCATTACTTATGCAGAGTGAAATTAAAAAGCAGAGCCCCAGAGTTGAATATAAAATTACATCTTGCCACTTGAAAAAAAAATTTCCTACCTTTCATCTCAATTACTCCTCTTCCCCTTTTTGCTGCTGCCTAGGTTTATAGGAAGGAAAGATGGGAATGAAAATGGAGAACTAATGGAAGGACCCACAAAGCCAACAACAGTTGCAGTAGACTTGAGAGGTACCGCAGTTCAGAATTCTACTCTCTGAACTCAGAGAACATCTGACACCCAATCCTCTGAGGTCCAGGCTTCAGGAAGACAAAGCTTTTGGGGACACACAGACCCACACTCTGTCCCCCACTTGCTTAGGGGGAGCCAGGTCTAGCACTCCATGGAGTGGGGCAGAGGATAATCAACCTGAGACCCTTCCCTGACCACTAAAGCATGAGGAAATTTCCAGGAACTCCTCCCACTGCCCATGTAAACAATGGCTACAGCAGGGACAAGGAGGGCCAGAGAGGCTGGACACAAACTGTCTGAGACAGAACAGATGAAACAGCCTAGGAAGAGACAGGAGTTTTTTTGGGAAGGCTTAATACCACCATGGTGTCTCTCTCCCCCAATCTAGAAATAAATTATAAAACCAAAATTAAAAATCCCATAGAAAAGATAAGGAAGAAGGGCAAAGTGAGATCTAATATCTGACTTAGGAGCACCAGAAACAGAGAACAAGAAAAAGGGGAGGATGCAGTATAAATTAAATAACTAAAAATAATCTCCCACAACTAAAGGAAATTATATTTTTATATCAAAAGACTTACCAAGGGCCGGTAAGATAGCTCAGCGGTATAAACGCCTGCCTGGCAAGCGCGAGGTCCTGAGTTCGACTCCCAGTACCCACATACAAAAAAAGGGCCAGTGATCTCACTCAGTGGCATGGGCGCCTGCTGGTGCAAGAGATCCTGAGGTCGACCCCCGGTACCCACAAAAAAAAAAAAAAAAAAGACTTACTGAATGTCCAGCATAGGTAGATTGTGGAGAAGGGAAGGGAATCTGGGAAAGGAGGGAGAGGGGAAGGGCAGAAGGACAGCAGTGTGGCAGATAAAATGATCAAGATCTCCCAAAACAATGAACAAATTCCCCAAAACAAATAGAATTATTATGTATTACAAATATATACTAATAAAAAATTGGATTAAACAAAAATTTTAAAAAGTAAAATAAATGCTAGCACAGTGAATGAAAAAAGACCCACATTCAACCCAGCCCAGTGCTGCAAATTTTTAAAACATCAGGTACAAAAAGGGGCATTAAACACCTCCAAAGAGGGAAAGGTTGCCGACAAAACCTACATCCAGAACAGCACCACACTGCTCAGCGGACCACTCAGGCCTTCCAAACTAAGGGACTAATTTCCAGCTATAGCACATACTTGGTATACCAGACATTAAAATAGTAACTCAGGGAAATAATACAACAAAAGCACTTCCAGATACACCCTGCCCCAAAAACTGCTCACTGACCCTCATAAGGGAGTGGGGCAGAGGACAATCATCTACAAGAGGAAAAAGACTCGTAGGAGAAAGAATTCTGGCATGTGCTCCTTGATCCAGCAGTAAAACATTACAAATAAGTAAGCCAGGTATAGTGGTGTCCACTGGTAATCTCCATACTCTGGGAGGCTTGGGCAGGAGGATCCCAATTTCAAGTCCAATATGGGTAAATTAGCAAGTCCCTGTATCAAAATGAAAAATTTTAAAAAGGAACCTGGGCGTGGTGGCACACATCTATAATCCCAGTACTTGGGAGGCTGAGGCAGGTGAGTTCCAAGACAGCCTAAGCTACATAGTAAATTCAAGGCCACCCTGAACTATATACCAACACCCTGTCTCAAAAAGCAAACAAATAAAAAAGGAGTGGGGATGTAGTTTAAGTGTGAAGGCCCTTGGTTGGATCCCAATACCATAATACATACCTACATACATACATACATACCTACATACACACACAACACTCAGTGCTACAAAGGAAGCAACAGGTCACTGTGTTCGAAAGTTGGAGCCGGTCCTGAGGCCACAGAGGCCAACCATCCCATCATGCTCAGGGCTGTCCTGCCCCACGTCCCATGTGCCCCAGTCCTGGGCAAACTGGGCTAAGTCTCCCTGTTGCCAGATCCCAAGCAGGGTGAGAAGGTACTGCCCACCAAGCTGTCTTGCTGGGAGCAGGGGCTTGTGTCACAGAAGGCAGCTGGAGGGTGGACTGCAAAAGGGGCCTGGTCAGGAGAGGATCACACAGGGCCAGCACTTTTGTGGAGTGAGGGGGGCAGCAGTGCAGGGAGGGGGCAGATCAAGAAGCAACTACGTCAAGGACGATGGAAACCATGTTTCTCCAGGTGGGAGGAAGAAGTGATGGAAAGGCAGAACTCTGGAAGAACCCTGTGGGGGACTAGAATCAGAGGTGCCAGTGTGAATGCTTGGTTTCAAGGTGCCTCAATAGAAGGAAAGTAAACACAGTTGTGAATGCAGCACATGCATGCACGTGTGTGCACAGCACACCTCTCCTCCCCAGCCCCAGGTCACAGGCTGCCCTCTGTTCTCTGGACTGAGGCTGCAGGCATGAGGCAGAGAGGGCGATAGGTGGGGATGTGAGGAGCACCCAGCTCCCACATGCCAATCAGGGACAATCCAAGGATGAAAGTAAGGCCAATAATCCACTGGGTAAAATAAGACATCATGAGCCTAGACAGATGTCCTTAAAAATAAACAGAGTTTGATAAGGAAGAGACATCATGGTTTCAAAGTACTCTCTCTCAAAATACTTAGTAACTGGGGCCGGTGAGATGGCTCAGCGGCTTAAGCGCCTGCCCGGCAAGCGCGAGGGCCCGAGTTCGACTCCTGGAACCCACATACGAAAAAGGGGCCGGTGATATCGCTCAGCGGCACGGGTGCCTGCTGGCACGCAAGGTCCTGAGGTCGACCCCCCGGTACCCACAAAAAAAAAAAAATACTTAGTAACTGCAAAAGGAAAAGACAGACATTGCAGACACCCTGGGATGGCCCATTTAACTCAGTGAAAAGTCAGCTCATCACCTGAGTGACCATCAGCATCAGGTTTGGTTATACTATTAGCAGAGTTTTAGGGTACAAGCCCCAGGCTCAGCCACCCATCCCAAAACACCAGTGAAGGAGCCAAGTAGAGGCGAAGGAGCTTTAATCAGTGCGGCCACGCTGGGAAGGACAAATACAGTAGCTCAAGATCTTTCTTCAAGGGCCTGACAGAAACTTTAGGGTTTTGTTTTGTTTTGTTTTGTTTTGTTTTGTTTTGTTTTGTTTGAGACAGGGTCTCGCTATGTAGGTCAGGCTGAACTTGAATTCACTATGTAGCCCAGGCTGGCCTCAAACCCTGGGCGATCCTCCTGCCTCAGCCTCCCAAGTGCTGGGATTATAGGCATGCACCACCACACCCAGCTGAAACTTCGGGGTTTTATAGAAAACAGGAACAAAGGTAAGAGTTGGGGTTTTCATAGCTCACAGGGAGGGTGTAGGTAGTCTTGGTAAGCTGTGATCTGGTTCCTATCTCAGGACTGGTTCGCCAAAGTGGCTCTGGAGAAGTCCATATGGCTTCCCATGAGATGACAGCTTGTGCTTAGAAGAGCAGCCTCAGTTCCATCATGGGGTAATTATGCCCACTTTGGCAGGGGGTTCATCATAGAATGAGCTGTCTGCAAGGCTCTGCTTTTCCTGAAATCTGAGGTGACTGTAAGTTTAGGACAATGATTATGGTCTTCCAGGCACTGCTCTAGGGAGTCTGGAACAGGACATCTGTGAAGGCTGGAAATTTAATGTCGCTGTAAGTCTTGAAAATGCCTTAGGGCCGGTGAGATGGCTCAGCAGCATAAGCGCCTGCCTGGCAAGCGTGAGGGCCCGAGTTCGACTCCCGGAACCCACATACGAAAAAAGGGCTGGTGATATCGCTCAGCAGCACAGGCGCCTGCTGGCGCGCGAGGTCCTGAGGTCGTCCCCCCGGTACCCACAAAAAAAAAAAAAGCCTTAGTTTCTCTTATCTTGGTGTAAATGTAGGACTAATGAACCAGTTTTTAGGCAGATGCTCCTTCGTGATTAACATGTTTACCTGGAGAGTGGAACAGGGATCTGACCCAAAGTTTTAGGTAACAAAGGAGACAAGCACAAAAGGAAGACAGATGTCAAGCTTCCTCCTGCTGTAGTTGGCCGTGGGGCACCTGCAGGCCTCTAACACCCTGTTATACAATGAACCTCACACTTGGGCACTGTGTAACCCAAACTCAGTCACAGGCAACGTCAGACAAACCCAAATGGAAGGGCATTCTGCGGGACAACTGATCAGTGCTCTTCAAAGACTCGGTCACCAAAGACACAACCATTCCCATGTTGGACTGACAAGGACAACAAGGACTGACAAGGACGAGACCCCAGGACCTGGCCCAGCACGTGGTCTGAGCCCACCCTTTGAAGGGTCTCAGAAAATGCAGGTGAAGGCAGGAAGGGCCCTCTTTATAGGAAATGTCCACCCTGTGTCCTGGGTAATGGCATCTCAGTGGCAACAAGCCCTCAAATGGTTCAGGAAAAACACTTTTGTCCTGTACTTGAAACTGTTCTGCGGGTTTAAGGTTGTTTCTAAAATAATGTTTAAAAAGTAAGGATGGGAGGCCGGGAATGGTGGCACATGCTTGTAATCCTGGTACTCAGGAGGCTGAAGCAGGAGGATCATTGTAAGTTTGAAGCCAGCCTGAGCTACACAGTGAGTTCAAGCCCAGCCTGAACTACATAGCAAAACCCTGTCTCAAAAAGACCAAAAAAAAAAAAAAAAAAAAAAAAGGGTGGGGGATATTATTTAAGTAAGGAGTGGCCAGTGGAGAACTCCATGAGGACAGATTAAAGCAGGGGAAGGAGGCCCCTTAGCTTAGGCCTCCTCCTGGGCAGGACACCCCATGTCCCTGACCCAAAACAACCCTTCCTGCCCTTACTTCCAACACGCAGGCCCCAGACCTCAGAATTTCTCTCTGGGATGACAGGCTTTGCCACTAGAGAAAGCTGGGGACCAGGCCCTGGGATGGTTGGACACCCTGAAAATCTCCATGAAAATCTTCCAGTGCCCAAGAAACAGGGTTCCCCTAGAGAACTGCAGGCTGCTCTGTCCCCAGCTTCCCTGCCTTTCCCTACAGCGGTCTAGGAAACGCCCCACACCTGAGCTCCAGGACTGCAGCCCTTTCCCCCGGCAAGAGCCTGGCTTCCCCCGTGGAGGTGCACAGTTGCAGAAGGGGTTTCTGTCCCTAGGTTTCTGGCAGTCCTCACTATTGAGACCACTTTTGACTGGAAACACGAACAGGGCCATGAAGAAAATGAGGGCAAATTCTGTTCTTTTTCTTTCCTTTCTTTTTTTTTTAAACTGGAATCCAGAGAGAAGTAGAGTGAAGACTTGCTGAGTGGAGCAGACAGACCTGTTTTTGCTGAGTTTAGGTGAAAATGAGAGAAGAGAGAGGTGGGGGCAGGGGAAATCGGCAATTCTATAGCTTTGCACATTTCTCTCATTACTTTGCTTCTAAATCAGCCTCCTTAGTACTTTCTCTATTCAATAAAAGCCAAATGCAAGCCATGTCCCTTAATCTCTCCAACAGCAGTTTACTGCTGAGAAAATAATACAGATGTAATAATACAGATGTAATAATACAGATGTATTTCCATTTATATGCAAATAGTGACCTTTCACCCAGGCTGTCTCAAAGAAGTGTTTCTTTATAAATGCAAATAGCACATTGCAGGCAGTTACTGTGGCTGAGTCTTTCTTATATTATCATTATTTCTTTTAACCTTCCCAATGCTACAAAAACAACAGCTAAACTGCTAGGCAGTAATAATGACTTTCCAAACCAAATCACAGGACTGGCTCTCTAGGCAGCCTGTCATCTGAGGCTGCCAGGGGGAGAGGAGGGTGTCCAGCCCAGGGCGGCAGTGTCGCAGGAGTGACAGACGGTGTCACACTACATCTACCCCAGGGTCAGCTGAGCAAATAGAGCAGGCACGTGGCCAGGCCTCATCCCCACCCACACAAGGTGCATGGGTTCCAGGCAGACCAAGCAAATCTGCTCCAAGCAGGAGCTCCCTTCTGAAGATTCTAGCCCAAGCTTCACCCTGAGGGTGGGCATGAACCCAGAACACTCTTGGTGCCCCAAGGGGCAGCATGCACATCCCACTCCGCAGCAAAGAACTGGAGGGGCTGACTCGAGAAATGGGGGCTCCCAAGAGCCTACACAGGGCAGCAACAAAGGTACTGAAGGAGATGCCAGGGAGTAAAACAGGCACAACCATGTAGGCAGAGCCACTGGGTGAGAAACCCTGCCTGCCCTGACCCAGCCCCCTGTATCAGGACAGTGCCCACATTGTCAGGCATACCCACCTGCTGCTACCCCACAAGGCAACCCTGGACCTGTGCTCAGGAAAGCAAGTGGATGGGTGTTTGGCCAGGGTGACCAGCTGGCCTGCCTCACTGGGCCACAACCAGAGACCCAATCAAAATGATTTTCAGATCAACCACACCTGGACTCGCCTGTGTGAATCCTCGGGGAGCAACGCAGATCATGTTCCCACTCAATCTCCCCCATGCAGTACAGGAGAGGCAGATTTGACCCTGAACTAAGAAGGCAAGGCCGGGAACTCCTCAGAGGACACATTGGTACCTCAGAACTCTGCTCTACTGTTTCTTACCAGTGAACACAAGAAACTTTCTTAGCCAGAACAGTCCAGCTCCCAGTCCAGGGAAATGGGAAACTCTTTCTTCCTTAAAAGCACACTTTATTAAGGCCTTGAGAATCCAACCAGAAAGAGCTATCTCAAAGTCCCTGTGGAATCTATCCACCAACCTCGTCTCCAGCTCAAAGAGGAAAAGGCCCAGGAGCCCCACAGTAAGGAAGGAAGATCCTGGGGCCTCAGAGCACTGGTAGTGACGGCTTGGAAACAACTCCATTTCCTTCTCATCCCTAATCTGCTGATCCTAAAACCCTGCCCAATTCCTGTTTGGGGAGAGAAGAGCAAGTCCCAGGTGGCTGCTTCCATACAGTTTTGGCTGCAGCTTAAGCTCTCAGGCCCAGGGTGGCCCCAGAGTGACAGTTCCATCAGCAACAGCCTGCTGCTGCTCTGCAGGCCTAGAAACCTTGGGCTTGCGGAGTGCTTATTTCCCAGCCAGAATGCACAGTGCTCAGTACACAGAGAGCCCATGACAGATTTGGGGAAAAATGCAAACACTTTATGGATACCAGAGGCATCCTGGCCTCTGGATGAGTGGCCAGGTCATGGCTGCTCAGCATGAAGGCCCAGTAGGGAGAGTCCTACCAGGTCCTAAGACCATGTGTTCTACACTGACACAAGCCCATCAGAGGGTTCTGTAAAGGAAATTTGGACTCTGACTCTATTCTGGTTCCTCTGGATGTTGGAAGTACAGGTTGCTGACCAAGCTCAAAAGCCCAGATCCTGGGAAAAAAGGGAGAACCATATCCAGCAGCAAGTTCTAAACAACAGGTTCATGACCCATTGCAGCTTCCTACAAAACCTTGCTAGAATAGCAATTAGAATAACAAATCCACTTTCCTTTTCCCTTTGGACAAATGTACCTAAGAAGCAGAATTCTGACTTAGCACTAGATAAGCAAGCTGATAGGTCTTCACATTCCTTAAAAATTGGGGAGATGCCTTATCTCTATGTGTTGTGGTGAGGGAAAACCCCACAGCTAACCTGCTAGATGCAGCAATGAGATCTTAAGAGTTGACTGTGTCTAGGCTGTGACTCACCAAGTCTAGGGATAGGTGTGGTCTCATGGAAATAAAATGAAGTACCACAAAAATCTAGATTATCTGCCCCCTCCAAAAAATTTTAAATAACAACAAGAGGTGCCCTTCAGCACAGATTTGTGGTCTGTGCTTTATGTGAGTGGACACTGTCTCTAGTGACTACAAGGGCTTGCCTCAGGGAGCAGCAGATGGTGGGAAAACCCTAAACTGAAAATTCCTAAGCTGAATGCGGAACCCAGGCTTCCTACCAGAGGTCCTCCTATCTCAAAGCTACACAGTAAGGCTCCTGTGCCAGGAAGGCCCTGAAGAGGAGGCCTCTTCCCTCAAGCAGGTGGTGGTCAGGCTCTCCTGGAGGCAAACAGGGAACCCACTCATGTCTGTGACATGACAGCAGAGTCAATGCATGAGAGTAACAGGTCGGTGACCCAAGAACCCATCATGGCATCTGTACTGAGTATTAAAAGAGAAACAAAAATCCAGTGGCAGGGATGACAGGAGATGGGGTCATGTCCAGGGATCTTGAGAATAACCTGGTTTGGGATGGAGAGTAATGACGGGACAGGCAGACCAAGAATGTCTCTAAGTTGTGAAGAAGAGCCAAGAAGGGTGGTGAGGGCTGGGCTCAGGGTACAGGGGCCTCCAAGGCTAATACCACAGTCAGGGTAATACCCTCCAAGGCTAATACCCACCCTGCTGGGTGGGGCTGAGTGCAGCCTTGAGAGAAGTCTCCTCAGGAAGAGTCCCCAATCCCTGCCCGCAGTTCATCTGGGACCTCTGGGTCCTCCCACAGGACACAATGTTTGAAAACAATGTCAAACATGCCTCATTGCCCCTCACAGCCTAGGCCATATTTTTATCCCATTTATGGATAATGGCCCCATTCACTGGAAATATTATTGAATACTGCAAGCCTTTCCAATTAAGTCCCTGCTTATTCCTAAATAAAAGTTTGGTCAGGATAGAATGTGTGAGAAATTGCTCAATTCCATGTGCAAAGTGATAGTATACCAACCAATTATTCAGTTAGCAATTTGGGCACTGAGCAGGCTATTTTGAACCACCCAAGATAGCGCCCTTAGGATGATGGATACCCTCCTGGTACCCAGGCACCTTCATCATAGACAAAGCTATAAGCCTAGAAAGAGCAGGCAGCACTTCAGTTGGGAACTACTTGGGCTACCCACAGAAGACAACTGCAGAGGCCCATTTACTTGCAGAATTCAACAGTCCCAAAGGTGAAGACCCAAATGCTTTGACAAGTCAAGTTATCAGAATGCACATCAGGGATACACCCCGAGAGACCTCAGACCTATACATCCCTCCCTGTGAGGTCATCCAAAGCAACCTGAAACACTGTCAATTTGAGGTCTGAGAGCACCAGAGACCCACCAGGGGCTTCTAAAGTAGCCCCTGGGGGGTGTCACAAAGGATGCAAGCTCCTGTCCCCACAGAGAAAACATGGGTCCCTCCCACTCTAGGCAGGGGCATGGGCAGGTTAGACTTGTGCACCTCAGCTATGCTGTGGGTCCTGGGCTTCAGGCTCAGGTAAGAGGAGCAGGCACTGTCCCAACCCACCCTATGCTCCCTAATGCGTGGGCCTGCCTGAGACCTCAGACCAATGCTGAACACAATGCTAAACATGACCAAGAGGTGCAACCAGGCAAGTGTGAGGCACCTCCCTTCTCCTATGCCTGGGTCAAATGTGCATCTCCCACCTTACCTGGCCATCTCCCCCCCACCCCACAATATAGGCACAGGCCAGTCTCCTCACCATACACACCAGCCCTCCTGGCAGAGGCCATGCTCCCAGCCACAGTTCCTCATAAGCTCAAGGTACTGTGATCATGTCCAAACTACAGCAAGCAACCCAGCAGCTGGCTGAGCACAAACCAATGCTCCCAAAGGCAGGTGCTGAGCAGAGGCCCACAGCACTGCAGGATGAGGGGCAGTCATACATCCAGATAACCACAACTGTGTCTGACAACTTCCCCCTTCCCAAGGGCAGGACTAATCATAGCAAGGCAGATACACTCAAGGCAGATTAAACATCCTCTGAGTCATTTTCATTCAGGTTAAAATAATAACATTGCATTTTTTAAAGTGCAAATTTAAAAATTAGAAAGGGATGAAGTGATAGGTAAAACTTTTCACAAGCAAAGCACACATGGTCCTAACAGCATTAACAGAGAGGAACAGGACTCGAAGCTATATGTCGTGAGTTCGAGCAACACTGAAGATAAAAAGCAAAGTGTCTTCAAACTGCACTTTCTGCTCACAAGTATTTATTAATCTATTCTTCGTGAAGCAGGCTCAGTGGAAGCCTGACATCAAAAACATTTGAATTCAAGTGAAAACATCCCTTGTTCACTTTTGTTTTGGATTCCTAAAGTGACATTTGGGGAAATTCAGAATCTAGGACAACAGAAAATATGCTGAGAACTTCAAGAGGCCGCGAAGGTGCCTTCTACCTGAGGCCAGCACATACTCCGGGCTGGACAGTGGACCCCTGCGGGCCCTGGGGTCTTCTCAGAGCAGAAAGCTCACAGGGACAGCACCAGCAGCAGCTGCTCTTGCCCCTGTGGGAAACATAGCACTTTTGATCTGACGAACCTTCTAATGATGCTGTTTCCCCAAGGCCATTTTCCTGTAAGCTCACACTACAAAATTCCCATTGAAACTACATCTGTAGAGAACTAACTTGTGGTTTATTCATGAGTGAGTCCACAAGAAGAGAGCAAAGGGGTAGCCCTAAAAGAAGGATCCTTGAGAAACTGATGGGAGGGAGAAGAAAGAAAATGCCCTCCCCAGCTTGCCACAAGAGAGGAGCCAACAAAAATGGGCTCTGGGCTGGCTTTCCAGGGTCAGAATACCAAGCACATTTCCAAGATACCTGACTAATGTGCAGGTCTGGCTGGTTGGCAAGGGCCTGGCCTGCCCACAAATCAGCTGACTGCCATCAGGCCAGCACACCTCACTGCTCCCCTCAGCTCTGCCAGCTGGACCAGTTCCCTGCCTCCCAATCCATGCCAGATCCAGCGCTGACCAAGGTGTTCTGGTCGTTCCTGGACCCACCCTCACACCCAACACAGGTCAAGCCAAGCCCTGTTCACCTTTTTCCAGAATAGATATACAAAAAGGCTCAGTCCCCACCAGCCTGCCCAGCACCAGTGAGCAGCTGTTAGAGGCCCAAGAAGTCTCTGATACTTTGTCAGTTTGCAGACCCCTCACCTGCCTGGTCCACCCCATGCTGGCCAGGAAAGCAGCATAACAAATGGTCCAGCCATCTCAAGCACAAGCAACACCAGGAAGGTGATCAGCTGCCTTTCTACCCCTATTCCACTTACTCATACATACTATCACCCATGTCATCATCTGCACATTAGTGACCCCAAACAGTGAAGGGCTGGGGGCCCAGAGAGAAGGGGGTGGAGGTCCAGGTAGCACCAGGGAGAGTCCCCTCCACAGCCAAGGACAGGCTAAGCTCCAGCCATATCTAGACGGACTCTGGGATGGGCATGGTATAAGTCAGCTGCATGGAGTGTCCAGCACACTCCCCCATGTCAGCACCCCCTCTGCCAGACCCTTCTGACTCAGGACTCTCAAGTAGAGGCTGCCCAAACCCAGCACACAACAACTTTGCAGTCCCAAGACTAAAGGGGTCTCCTCAGAGTGAGCTCTCCCAGCTCAGCACCAGGGGCATTTAGGGCAAGGGGTCAGGGCATTAGCTCCAAACATTCAGGGCTTCCTCCAAATACACGGGCCACACTGTGAGCTACACTCTAGACATCAGCCTCCTGTCCTAGGAGAGCACCCTAGCTCACATCTGGACTCTAGGGTCATGAGACACAGGGAAGACCATTTAGGATACAAAGGCCTATTTCTGCAACTCTTGGAGGCTCTATTCAACCACTTGGGACAGCAAACATCCCTGTGAGATCTTGCGCTCTCCAGGTACAACACTGTAGGGGCCACGACCTCCAGTCCATGGGACAGAAGAGTTCATGAAGCTGCCTCCTTCTCTTGGAAAACAAAACAAACTGTCTCTGAGCACTGACCCAGCCTCCTCTTCACAAGGAGCACACCCAGGGGGCCAAGCAGGTCCTGCCTCCATTGGCAGCAGCATCCCGGCCAGACACCACAAGACTGCAATCCCTGCTCTCCACTCTTTTGTTTACCATTAATTAATGGGGCCATATGGAAGGAGGTGATAATCACAGTCAAGGACCAATGGGAGGGGAGTCCTGGTGGCATGGAGCCTGGGGCTGAGAGAAGCCTCTCCCAGCCAGCCCCAGCCAGGGTGAGGGCCCAGCACTCCCACTTCCTGGCACCTAGGAGAAGAGTGTGCCCTTCAGCAAGAGCTCAGCGCTCCCCTCACTCCCTTCATGTTTGCCCCTGCACCCTCCTGCCTTTTGTTCACTGGGCCACCAGTCTCAGAGACATCTTTGAGTTTCTCTATTTTTTTAACTATTGGGGCAAAATCCCTCACCCCTCTCTCCCAAAAGGATAATTAAAATCATCACTGTCATTATTGTCATTATAGTGACACAGTCTGATGCCCCAGGACCAAGCCACATGTAGCCACTGACCTACCTCTCAGATGTTTTGTTTCAGAAATTAAACATCAACTTTACCAGCCAATGATGTCCACTGACTCCAAGGTGAAGCGGACAAGAAAAGCCTTGGTGACTCAGAAGGAGCCAGCAATGAGCACCCAACACCACACAGAAAACCATCAAGTGCTTGCTTATTTCCCTGTTTTATGAAGAAGAGCAAGAATTCAATGGACAGAATCCAGTCCACAGCCCCAAAATATACTGTCTGGCTGGAAATGGCATTATGGTGTTCAAAACTCAAATTGACTTCCTAGTCTTAAATATGCAAATTCAGCTACACTGACACCACAGTTGCACTCCCCAATCCCCCAAACACACCATGCGAAGGAGCTAAGAACCCAGTGACGCTTAAGTCTGCACATCAATCCCACAGGCAAACACACCCTGGATATCACTCTTGAAGTTTAGAAGTACGTGACATGCAAAGACAAACTGCTTCCAGGAGCATCTTGCTCAGTACCTGGGGTGGGGGTCCCACGTGAGATATTTGAGTACCAGGTCCCTGCTTCAGAGAGATCTTCTGCTTAAAGGACCAGCATCCTTCCTAGGAACAGAGCTGCTGAGTCTCATGGCCCAGACACAGGAGAGGAATTCTGTGTTCCTCTTCCAGAATTGCATGTAAAGTTTCCTGTCTTTATTCACAGCATCCCCTTCCACTAATGTCCTTTCCATCTGACGCACAACATGTCCACAAGAATCTCAGAGATGCAGGAGGGGCAGAAAAAGAGGAGGAACACAGAGACCAGGCAGACTGGGAAGAGAAGAAAGCCTCGTCCTTCAGAACAGTTTAAAAAGCCATACCCTGACCTGCTTTTCCTGCAGAGAGAGCCTCCTTAGAAATCAACTCTGCTCTCGCCCTCCCCCATCTCTGTCCAAGGGGAAAAGCCAAGCACTGGGTGTCTGCCTTTGTCAGCAAAAGAACATAACATTGACTTACCTTTCCTCACAGCTATTGTCTGTCCTCTTTCAAAATGACATCACGGAAAGCAATCATGAAATTTACATGGGGGGTGCAGGGTGGACTGGGGGAGGGGAAGGCAGCTGCCTCCCTCGCAGCGGTCACATGTGGGGAAGCCTGTGTGCGGGTTTCAATTAAATATCTTCTCTCCTCCGTGTGCGAACTCCTAAGCCAGCTAAAGGCGATGTCTCATTTACTTAATGACCGCTCTCATTAGCAGCGGTGGCACGGGCTGGCGGAGGAGCCTCCTTTGTAAATACGCTACCCATGAACCCTTGGGGCTCCAATATATCTGTTTACTCTCTGAGGTGAAATAAATTTACAGTATAGCATCAGAAAGATGGATCTGCCAAATTGGGGGTGAGAGGTGTCCCAGCCCAGTAGAGTCCCTGGCCACTGCTCCAATCCACACCAATAGAAGGTGCCTACATCTGCCCACACTGACCCATAATCAATATGCAATTTGATTGGGATCTTTTAAATTACAAAACACGCAAAAGGGCAGAGAGCATTACAACAATCATGCTCATCCCCCTCTGCTTTCTCTGCCAGTGGTTCAGTCCAATAATTCCTAATAGCAACGACCGGAATGACAGATGCCCTGGGTTAGCATGGCTCCAGCGAAAGTGCTTTACAATATTTATTGGTGGTTAGGAATATGACCTCCCATCATAAAGAACAGGCTGCAGAATTTATTACTCAAACAAACCAGGAGTATTACATATGGGTTCATCTGCATATTCAAGTACCAGGAATTTGAATTGATATTTTTTTGAGTTCATAGAAGGTACCTAAGGCCACAGATCAAAAAAGTAAAGTCATACACACAAAGAATAGATCAGAAAATGATATTTTTTTCTGTCTTCAAACTCTACCTTTTTATTTAAATATTTAAATAACAAACCCCTCCTAAGGAGAACTTGGAAATCCTTGTGCACCAGTATTCTGCCCCTAAAAATGATAAATTCATTCCAACCAGAGGGAAGCACACTGCTTAAGTTTTGTGTCCTATCTTTCTCTGAGTCTTCTCTAAACTATCTGCAATGAGCTATACAGTGAACATTGAGAAGAAAAATGAATAACAAGAGAAGCCGCTGTAATGCATGTCCCAGTAGTGCTCACCAGTCTGTATGCAACCTGCCTATCTACTTCCTCATCTGCCCATTTGTGGGTTTTTTTGCACATCAGGGATGAAAGCAGGAATTTCCTCAGTTAAATGTTACAGGTAAACATTGCTTACCATTTTTCTATGTGCTTTTTTGGACCCCAAATTCTTTCTTATAATGACAAATCAGAATCAAGATGTTGGAAAAACAAGGGTGAAAACTAAATTCAGACCCCTGCAAAAACACCACCACTGCTGCCGGCTGGAAGGCCAGCAGCACTCACAGCTCAGAAGTTCATATGGAGATTTCAACAGACAGCAAATATTTTTTTATGGTAAGTCGTGCAGGAACACAACACCCTACTTGATTAGTACTAAAGGGCTTGGGCTGCAAAAGTGTGAATGAGACAAAGTTAGAGCATTTAGCTTTTTCCAAAGAGAACAGGTTGTGAAAATCTCAGCTGATATTAGCTGAAACCCCTCTTCTACAAAGCAATTATTTTTAACATGCAGTTTGTGTTCTACACATTACACACAAATCCAGTTGCTTCATCCCAAAAACAAGTATGTTAGATTCACACACATTAATCTGAAAGAATAAAATATAAAATGCATGCAGGAAAATTATGCAGATGGAGGAAAAGGAAATAAATGAAGACTGCAGTGGTCAAACTAAAGATGAAATATTAATTAGCCAAATGAGAACAGTTTGAGGCTTCTACAATGACTGCCTACCATTTTTCTATTCTTTCACGAACCCATATCCATTAGCATAAAAGGACACATTCAGCTGAGAGCAATCTTGAAAAGCTGTGTCTATCTCCTCTGGACATGCTGTGAGTGCTGGATATTTTACATCCCAAGCCTTTGGCATTCAGAAATTCTATTAAACTCTTATCATCAGGCTGCAGGCTCAGGGCAGTCCTATGTGCCATTGTTCCACAGAGAAGGTGGGATCAAAAGGAGGGCTAGTGCTGAATCAGCCTTACTCCCCAGCAGCATGGAAGGTTATGGGAGAGCCATTAACTTCAGATATGTAATAGTCAAACTTAAGAAACAACACAAACACAGGCAACAACAGGGAAAAACCAATATGTGCAACAAAAGGACCTTATGGGTCATCATTTTTTCAAGGAATGTAAATTGTATTCGCACAAACCTCGGCCTGTCAGCATTTCATATCCCCCTTGCAATGATCACGGGCTTCTGGAAGGATAGTTCTGGTAGTCAGGAATGGGGGCCCAAACTCCACCTGGGGCTACTGGAATGAACACTGAGAACACGCTCAGAAACTTCAAATCAACGCCTGATAGCAGAATCTAGAGCCAGGAGCTCCACTGGGAGGTTAGGGTTGTACAAGCATTTTCAGAAGATGAGTTTTGATGAGTAAAGGTTCAAAAATCTATAACTGACACTGCCAAGAGAACAAAGAGGGGACTGGAAAGGCGCAGGGAGGAGTTTGCCGCCAAGTTTCTCAGGAGTGCTGCCTCCCTGCAGCCCAGGCAGGGAGCCTGAGCGGGTGGAGGCGCGAGGCAGTCTGATCAGCACTTTGGACAGCGTCCCCCGCCCCGCCCCGCCCCGCCCCCGTCGCGCTGGGCCTTTGTTCTCCGCTCGCGGAAGCCTCTCAGCTCGCACCAGGTCTGCAGTCGCTGAACTCCGGCTGGGAGAGGCAATTCCCAACCCAAGGCTCCCAACCAAACAGCCCCTGCTTGTGACAACAGCAAGGTATAACCTAAAACTTTTTCTTACACGGGGTTGGGACTTTTTTAAATCATAAAATCTTTTCCTTAACCAAGTATGGAGCACACCGTTCCAAGTTTTTGTTCATAAAAATCAAAGGGTAATTTGCATGTGTCTCTTTAGTTTTAAGTTTGGGAAGATCCACAGGGAAACAACTGCTGTCTGAGTGGCGGAAGGAAAGGGGAACCTGCAAAATCAAACTTGTGGCTGTGGCCTCGCTCACTAAGGAAGTGCTTTGTGAGGGCTTGGGGGAAGCAGGCTTAATGATCGCTTCGCTGGTAAGATCATTTCAAATAAGGTGTAATTACTTGTGCAAATCTGCACACAGACATTCCAAGTGTCAGTTCATTTGCTTCATAAAAACTCTTTCAAGTAATTTTGGTCTAAACTTTCTTCATCTGTAATTGGCACCACCTTCTCCGGTGGCCAGCTGGGGGTGAGGTTTTCTTGTTTCCTTCTGAAAGCTTCCCCGCAGATGGGCGCCTGCCTTAATGCTGCCGGCGACAATTAGGGCGTTGTGTGCAGAGCTGAGATGGTCAGCATTAATATTGTATAGAACAGCTGAGGGCTGGGGGGTGCTGCCCCAGGCAAGCCCCGGCAGATGGAGCAAACAAAACCAGGAGCCACTTTACCCACACTCTGGGCTGACTTTGTGTGCTTGTCTCACACTCGGAAACATTTGGCATCCAGCTTGTAAGACTCACACGTGCATATACACGCTCACACACAGCAACTGTGAGGATGATAAGGATGTGGCAACAGCATTAGTTGGCCAAAGCCCCTCTGATACTGAAGTCCCAGGTGGACACTGCCACCCACACAAAGAGGCACTCACACACCCTCTACCACCTCCTCACAGGCTCCTAGATGGCCAGGGCTGCTGACAACTACTGCCTACCTTGCCTGCCTGCCAGAAAACCCGAGGGCGAGTAAATTAACAGGAGGAGCCCAACTGCCCTGCCCTCCCTACTTCCAACCTTCTGCAAGGCCAGCAGCTTTCCCAGGGCTCTGTGCAACAGCATTTCTGCAAGCATGAGGTCCTGAAGGAGGAGCGCAGTTGGTTCCCAGGGCCCCTGGCTGGCCTTCAGGAGGGAGCTTGTGTCTGTCACTTCCTGGCTGCCCAGAAAAGAGAACTGAATACTGATGGGGCATCCAGGCAGAAACATCTGAACAGGGCCAGGGAAGGGTGTGAGGGGCTGGGGGTGGTACGCACCCAGGAAGCTCCCACAGCTCGTCATCCTGGCCCAATGGGTGAACCTCCTCTCCAAGACCTGGACACAAGTCACTTCGTGCTGGGAAAGTTGCTGTACAAACTTCTGTATTCCAGTGCCCTGAGAGCCCCTGCCACAAGCCGGCCAATCAAGACCTGTAGCAGATAATAACAAATTGATGCCCAGCAGCCTGCCAATGAGGATCCTTTCCCTACACAATGGGCCTCAGCCCCAGACAATGAGCCCCGCCTGCAGGCACACTGAAGGGGAGTGGAGAGTGCCCCTCCCCACACTAACAGTGAGGGAGGGCAGTGTGGGGCTGGGGCTGTCAGACTAGGTCAAGCTTGAAGCCTGGTGGGGACAGTCACCATGGACTGCATGCCCTGGCCTCTCCCTGACCCTGAACAGTGCCCCCACCCAGTCCCAAGAACAAGCTGCGAGGACAGGGAGGAGGTGGGGTGACTGGATGACCCTGGGAAGTGATATTACTCCCTGGACACCTCAGAAGGCCTTGTAGGCAGAGGATGGGCTGTACAGGAGAAGGGCAAAAGGAGCAGGACTCTGGGGACTTGGACCTCCCAGCAGCTCCCTCAAGATGGGGGGTGAGGGGAGCAGCATGAAAGCTGGGGAGGCCTCCTCTTGAATGAGTTCTCTGCCTCACTTCGTGTCCATAATCCTTTGGAACAATGACCATGGCCACGCTGGGCATTCTCCCAGGCTCCCCGGTGCTGGCAGAGGTTACTGCCCCCACAAGTGGCAGCTGGGGTGACACTGTACCTCTCTCACAGCCTGTTGCTAAGTCCAAGCTGGTCACCTCCGTCCCAGGCAGCATCGGCCATCAGAGAGAAGGTCATGGGGAAGTTCACAGCTCTGTAGGAGGTAGGTCTGGACAGAGCCTTGGATAGTCCCTCAGAGCTGTGCAACATCCCCCAGAAGGCCTTCAGTGAGGAGGAAGCCTAGAAGGCTCTAGGGTGATGGTCCTGTTAAAATTAAGAGATGCTGCTGGGGTCTAGGTGTGGTGGAGCCTGACAAGGACAACGTGGGATCCCAGGGTCACCTGAGACACTGGTGACCGGGAGAGGACAGGATGTGAATAGATGGCTATGTAGATGTAGGGGTACCTGTTAGTCACTGTGGGACAATGTCAACCAAGTGAGGCCAAAAAGTGGGACTAGAAATGAAGGTGGGTCATCTCACCTACAGAAGAACATGGTGGGATGCAGTGCTAAGTGGGGCAGGGGAAGTCAGGGAGCAGATGGAGAAGTGGGATAGCAAAGGAAGTGGATCAGGAGGGGAAGTGGAGCAGGAGGAGATGCAGGACAGGAAGGGAAGTGGATTAGGAGGGGAAGTAAGGCAGGAAGAGAAGTAGAGCAGGAGGAGATGTGGGGAGCAAGAAGAAGTAGAACAGGAAGGGAGTGGGACAGGAAAAGTAGTGGCAGGAGGGTAAGTAGGGAGTAAGAAGGGAAGTGGGGGGCAGGAGAGGAAGTTGGGGGCAGGAGGGGAAATGGTGCAGGGGGTGAAGGGGGGCAGAAGGGCAAGTGAATCAAAGATGGGGAAGTGGGGCAGGAGAAGAAGTGAGGCAGGCAGGGAAGTGGGACAAGATGGTGGAGTGGGGCAGGAGGGAAAGTGAGGAGGGAGTGGGAGGAGAAGAAGTGAGGCAACAGGGAAAGTAGGGGAAAGTAGAGGAAATGAGGGGCAGGATGGGAAGTGGGTGTGGGAGAGGAAAGTAGAAAAATGGGACGTAGAGGATGAGGGGAAGTAGGGTAGGAGGGGAGGTGTGGCAAGAGGGGAAGTGGGACAGGAGAGGAAGTGGCAGGTAGGATAATTCAGGGGCAGAAGGGGAAATGGGGAAGCAGGTGCTGCTGGTGGAAGGATATGTCCCCATCAGTTCACTTTCCCTCAAGTGTGGTGGCCCATGTGTTTAGGCAAAGGGGTTGCATGAGTCAACTTTCAGTCACTGTGCCAAAACTCCTAACAACGTAAAGGAGAAAAGATTTACTTTGGCTCATGGTTTCAGAAGTTTCAATCCATGATCACTTGGCCCCATTGCTCTGTGGCTGTGGTATGGCAGACATTATGGCAGAGAACACATGGTAGAGCAAAGCAAATCACCTCACAGTGAACAGGAGGCAAAGAAAGAGAAAGGGGCTAGGAACAAGATATTGTCCACAAGGGCACAACCCCATGACTTACTCCCTTTAACTAGGCCCTACTTCCTAAGTTTCCATCATCTCTGAATAATGCATTCAAACTATGACTCCATCAGTGGATTAATCCACTGGTAAATTTAGAGCCCTCATGATCCAATCACCTTACTAAAGTCTGACCTCTAACATCACTACTTTAGGGATCAAGACTTGGGGGGTGTGATCGTTAATTGTGGTATGTCAGCTTGACTTGATTAGAACCACCTAGGCAACTAGTAAAGTTCCAGGTGTGTCTGTGGATGATTGACAGAGAGGCCAGCAATCACCCCAGATATAGGTGGAATAGGCTTGCAACCTGGACAGAATATAAAGGGAAAGAAGGAAATGTCTCTTTTTTGGGGAAACTCCAGTCTTCACCATTGCTTTGGGATGTTGGTCTCCAGTTTCTTCAGCCTTCCAACTCAGCCTAGCACCAGTGACTCTACAGTGAGCTTCCAGGCCTTCAGCCTTAGACTGATACTGGTCCCTCTTGCTTTCTGGTACACAGTCTGCCACTTTGGATTCTTCCTTCTCTGACCCCGCAGATGACTGCCATAACTCTTCCACTTCTGATCCTGTAAGCCTATGTAGTAAGTCCCTTTGTATAATTATACATATATGTTATATTGATTCTGACCTTTTAGCGAACCCTGATATAGAGGACATTTTAGATCCAAACCATAAGAGTGACTATGGACAGTCACTATGACTCGGTTTCTTTTCGTGTCAGATGAGGGCACGGGGACTCCAAATAGGATCATTGCACATTCCATACTGCAGGCAGTCATTGCCCTTCACATCCTGCCCTGAGGTGCAGATACCCTGCCAGCCAGCACTCAAAGCTGAGGCCATGCCTGTGTCAGCACATCTGCCTGCTCTGCTGACCAAGGCTCCCTGCCCTCAGGGAAATATGTTCCTTGGGTGACATAAATTAAGATTGGTTATTTGAAGTCACAATGGTAGGAAATCCAGAAAACTCTTCTGCTGCTTCTTTTTAATAGAACAGAACAGCCTGGAAATCTGTCACAGAATGAACACTTGGACTTGCTCAGAACCAGTCAAGAATTAATCAGTGCTGCCTCTGAAGTTCTGCTCATTCCTGGGGGGTCCTTAAGCCCCAAGCTCCGGGACCAGTGGGGCCTGCCACTTACCATGTCAGAACCCAGCAGTCTGTGTGCCTATTAGAGTTTGGAAGCATTTGCCTCAGGCCACTCAGCCAGGGGCTTACCTTGCAGCCTGGAAGAGGTCAATGCTGTGTTTAAAACAGGGCTGAGGCTATCAAGGGTAGTTGTCACACCAGGCTCACTCCAGGGTTTGGGCAGCCACAGCACCTGCCTACCCTCACCTGCAAGCAGGGCCTGCAGCTTACCCAGGGGAAGCATCTAGGCATTACCTGCCACCACTGTATTTCTACTCACACAGGAGCCCCAGCATGCAGCACCACACTGGCTTACATGGGCAGTGATCACAGCAGGGTCCTACTTGCTGGACTCCAGGGGCCACTGGCACTATGCTTTGTGGTTCTGGCTCACTCTCATGGTTCGTGGTGCTTCAGTAAGGCACCCCCAACATACACCAAATAAGCCCTTCTGTTCTGCCCCCTTGGCTCTTCTGCCAGCTCTGCTGCAACCCAGGACCTCTCAGAACTTCATGGCCCTGGCACACCCAGGGCACAGAGACCCAGAAACCTCCTCTGCCTGGGCCTCAGCCCCACCTCCCTAAGGCTGAGAGCTTGCAGAAGCTGTGACTCAAGCCACAAGCAGGTTAGCCCACTACTCTGAAGCAGAGGAGGAAAGCACCTGGGAGTGAGCTCCTGTGGCAACAGCAGAGGCAAGGGAGATGGTTGAGGGGCCACCAGCCAGACCTCTGATCAGATTGCTCTGGGGTGCAGAAGCTACGCCAGGACACTGGTCAGCAGCCCTCAGGCCTCTGAGGCATCCTGCTCCAGGGTCCTAGGGTTTATGGGCAGCCCACAGCAGATTCTGCAGCAGCCCAGGCCCAGGGCCAGCCAGAGGCTCAGGGTACTGTATCAGCAGAAAAGAATGTTGCAGCCAGAGAAGGGAGTCTCCTGTAGCATGAGCGACCTAGGTAAGACATGAGGAAGCACTTTCAGAGAAGGTTTCTTCCCATCTGCCCCTGCACAGGAGGCTGGTGAAGGGTACTGCGGAGCACAGAGCAGCCTGCAGAGCAGCAGCAGCCAAGCAAGGCACATGCATGGACACAAGGAGCCTGTTGGGCCCAGGATGCTACATCTGTCCATGGTCCCCTGGGGGATGTGGAAGCTCCTGACAGGGAGATTCAGCCAGGAGGGACTTCAGGTGAGGGAACAGCATGAGGAAAGTCTGTGTAGCTGGAAAGGGGAGCACATTCAGAGAACAGTGGGTCTAGGGTCAGACAGGGCCTCTGAGTGAGGAGCTCAGGTTCAAGTTGAGGGCACACTACACAGTTGTCAAGAAGCCAGAAAGCTGAAAGCAGTGTCCTTTAGTCCCTGTGACCTGGCCACAGAGGCAGGGGAGGGAGAGAAGAGAATCAGGTGTGTTCAGAGAACTGACCAGGGAGCAGGGAACTGTCGTGTTCTGCCAGGACAGAGGAGTCGGGACATACAGAGCGGCTGCCCAGCAGGACAGATGAGAGGAGGATGGACAGAGATAAAGACCAGAGACACAGAGCAATGGGGCTGGAAGGTTTAACACAGAAATGGACCCAGACAAAAGCAGGTATTGCAACAGAGGACCTGGGAACAGAGAAGAGACAAAGGCAAAGCCCAGATGAGCTGAATAGACAGACAGACAGAGAGAAGTAAGGGACAGAAAGAAAAGGAGAAAGGTTGTGACAGACACAGACACACAGACACATGGATATACACAGAGACAGACACACAGAACACAATACCACAGACACATGCAGCACACACAGACAGAAAGCCCCAGACACACATACATTGACAGGCAAACATAGACACACAAACACACACACACAGACCTCCAGGGCTTCTAGGTATCCCCTCCAGGACAGTAAGAAAATGAGCAGCCACTGGGATCTCTCCAACTGTCCCTGTCATCATTTTCCACCCTGCAGGGGTCACACCACACTTGTGTGTACATGTGCATGTACACACACTTGTGAGGAGAGCTGCCCCACTCCAGGCTCTGTTTAAGTGGCTTTGGAATTGTGCTCCCAGAACAGATGGCCTCGGAGATAAAGCCGCCAGGCGCCTGGACGGAGAGCAAGCTGCAGACCGTTGCCATGGCAGGCTGGACTGGCAGAGCTCGCTTATTAGCCAGCAGAGTGAGGCCCACAAAAGTCAAGACGGACTCATGGGGAGGAACACCCCACTGCAGAGCCCAGGACAGAGAGACCCTCACTTGCATGACCCTGTAGTATCAAGAATGGAGCTGGGCAGTGGGCGCCCCAGGCTGTGGTGCAGGGACAACAATGCTGACATGACCATGTCAGGAGAAATGTCCCTCCTAAGTCTCCCACCATGGTGCCAGGATCCTAGGACATACTGATCAGGGGTGGTTCCAGCCATACCCAGCATAGAGCCAACCCAAGAGCCAGCATGGGGCTATACAGCCCTCTGGAGTTCCAGGATGCCACCAGCATCCATGAAGGAGTGATCCTCGAACTCCAGAGCCTGTGCTCAGGACCCTCCTTCCCAGCTGGGCTGGGAGTCTAGAGAGGGAAGGGGAAGCTGGACCCCTAAACAAGATGAGGAGCTGTGCCAGCTCTATCATCCCCCAAAAATCTTGAGACCTATAAGGCCACATCTGGAGCCAGGTTAGACATCCCAACAATCACAACACCCACAGTCAGCCACCAAGGAGGAAAGACAAGAATATTCCCATCTCTACATGGCACCTTTCTCCAGGGAGCCTCAAGGTGACCCTGCAACTCAACATGCTACGTGGCTCAGAAGGGCAAAGGGCCCACAGCTCTTGGGGCAGAGCTAGGACTAGAGACCAGGACTGCCTAGCACCAAAGCTGGATCTGTGTCTTCTATACCAGAGAGGAGCCTTGGGGTCACTTTCCTCAACTGGGAACTCAGGCGGTGAAGGCCCAGGTCAGGAAGGGTCCTGTGCTAGGCTCCAAGGGAGGGCAGAGCCAGACAGAGGCCCATCCCTGAACTGAGCAGGAGGCATCTGATGGCACACAGTGCAGGGGGAGCTGGGACGTAGAAGGGTTCCCTGGATAGGTACCTGAAGGATGCAACCACCAGGACAAGAGGGAACACTGGCTTCAGGCCTCCAGAGCCTTGGGTCTGGTCAGCCAGGACAGCCCAGGACAGCCCAGACTGTCCAGTGGGCCTGAACTAGGCCAAGCCTAGCAGCTCTGCCCAGGACCCCAAGGCCACACCTTCCCCAGATCCCAAGCCAATACAAGCTCCAAACCAGGTATGGTAGTGCACACCTATAATCTCAGGAGGTGAGGTAGGAGTGAGTTCAAGGCCAGCCTGGAATACGTAGCAAGACCCCGTTTGAAAAAAAAAGCTTCAGATATCCCAGCCTTCATGTGGTAGAATAGCTTGAAATCAAAAACCTCAGAGCCCCATACTGCCCTCCCATCTTGACTACATACACATATATGTATAACATACCACATACAGCATATATATGACACATGCACATATATGGTGGGCATAGATGTATGCACACATGATATGCACACCTATACATATGTGTGTACATATATAGTTATACATCACATATACATGTCATACATACCACATGCACATGTGCATGTGTAGATATACACATACCACATACATACACATGTATACACACTGAATATACACTGCTACGTGCTTATACATACATACCACATACATCTCAGTATGTAGATGTACAAATACACCACATCTGCAGCACATGTAAATATATGTGCATGTACATGTCATGTATATATGCACATGCATCATGCATATGCCCATATACCAGAGCCTGAGCCTGCTGGATGAAGATGAGATGGGGCACAGCAGCCTCGAGCCTACTGAGCACCTGCATGAAAGCAGGTGGGTACATCAGGTTTTCTGATAAAACAAAGAAAATGCAGGAGCCATGGTGGGGTGAGGTTCACTGGGGACCTCTGGTCGAGAACCCTTCACACCTCTCCCTCCCTGATCCTACTCCACTCTCCCCAAATCCATGAATGCTGTCATCTCAGCCCCCCACTCAAGGCTTCTCTGAGTCTGGAAGGAAGAAGGCAAGCGGACAGAACAGGCTCCCCCCCCCCATACACTGGCACAGGAGCAAGACAGAAACCCCAAGGAGGCAGCAGGGAGTGAAGCCTATGTTCAGAGTGGCCATTGCCCCACCACCTGCACCTCCTGCCCTGGCCGCCCCCACACACATTCTACTGTACCAGACACCTGTATGCAAATTCCATGGTGGGAGGGGGGGGTGGGTGGGGGTGAGTAAACCAAACCCAAGCAGGGTGCTGAAGAGAGGAGCAGGGAGATGACCTCAGGGTGACAGATGTGAGCTGAGGGTGGCCACAGGTCCCCACCCCAGAAGAACAGGCAGGACAGCGAGAGCAGGACTATGAAAGCAGGAGGCAAACCTACACCCTGAGCCTAGGAGCCCATGGCCCTCTTCTGAAGAAGGGGCTGCCAGTATGAGGAACAGGACACTTCAAGCACAGCCCCACAGTGGACCTGGGCTCACCACTGTGTGATTCTTGTGTGCTGACACCTACATTCACACAGCAGTGAAGTCTTTTTGGAACCAAGGTGTTAGACCTATCAATTTGCATGGAACAGTAATGATGAGCAATCGTGTCAGAGGAAGTGACAATTAACTGAGCCTCTGGCAGGCAGCAGCTGTCAAGTGTCTCAGCAGATCATCACTGAGCTTCGAGGTATTGACCTGTGCCTGTTTTATGGGCTCAAAGAGGTTAATGGGCTTTTCTGAGGTCCCTCGCATAAGCTATGCAGGAATCAGGCCATAGTGGAGCCCCATCCGTGGTACACCAAGTCCCAGGCTCTATTCCCCATTCACCAAGATGGATTTAGAGGCTCAAAGCCACTAGACATCCTGCAGCAACACACAAAGCACAGGAAGGCCCAGAACCTCCCATAGAGCCCATGTTCAGACCCACAGGTCCACACAACACTCAGGGTCAAGGGTAGCTGAGACCAGTACTGTACCCTTACTGTGGCCACTCCTGCCTTGGGCTCTCCTCAATTTGTCTGACTCTGAGAGGAACCCAGAAACATGGGGAATATCCTGCCACTTGCTTCCAAATCACAGAACATCCTAGACAACCCCACAGGCTCCTCACAGAGAAGGTGGCTTGACGGTGGAGACCACTCACCTGTCTCCCTTTGTTCACTGAATGCTCAATAGCTCCATGTTGGGAAAAAAAAAAAAAAAAAAAAACTGATCTCTCCCATTGTCACACAGAAGGCAGGTGCCAATGGCCTCTGCAGGAAAGAGACTGCAATTTGTGCTTTCAGGTTGAAATTGCCTTGTCTGTCTCCAACTTCAGTACCTCTGGCCTGGCTCTGGAAGGATGAAGGATCAGAACCTACGGGGCACCAAGAGCATCTTATGGACAGAGAAGCCAGACATACTCACACCTTCCCTCAGCAGGGAGGGGCTCTGTGGCTCTGAGAGGCACAGAGAACATAGGTGGAGCTCATCATGCTCTTCCTGCCACCACCCGGGACCTCAGGGACTTCATGCCCTACAGACCCCAGCAGTCACACTAGCCTCCTCCACCCAGATACTCAACCAGCACCCCCAACAGAGCTAGACCTCTTGACCTGCTCTGAGTCCACTTGCTCTGGACCCTTGGATACCCCCAAACCAGCCCTGTTTCCACAGTGCACACTACCCTTGATCAAGGGACAACCCTTAATGTTTGTGTGTTTAGTTTTCTTCCACTGAGACATAAACTCCCTGAGAACTCTTGGACCATTGCAATTTCTGGATGATGCTGAGTAGCCAGCTGGTCTCCTGAGTCCTCCAAGTCACAGTCTGCTCAGGCTGCTCCAGTACCTGCCCACTATGGCTCTTTTCTCACATTCTTCTCAGGCCAAAGCTCTGACATCCAGTTTGTTCTTTCCTCAGATGCCCCAGCCTGATGCCTCTGTCCCTGTGTCCATGCACCATCCAGGCCAGGATGCAGAAGAACCTGACTGACCTTCTGCCCTCCTCACAGCCAGACCCTTCCTCTGTCCTGAGACCCCTGACACCTGGGCACCCACCCTAGTCCAGTGAGGGTGGACAAGTGTGCCAATCACTTTACTACCACCTTCTGCCACAGGGCTCCACAAGGGGAAGAGAAAGCTCTACCCCACAGCACCCCACCTGTTGTAAGGCTTGTTTATTCCCCTCAGCTCTCAGGGTCACCCTCTCTAAGCTGGACTCTATGCTTGAAATGACACAAAACATAAATTCATGTCCCTGTTGTCAGGATCACTCACCCCAGCAATCCTTGCACATCTGTGATCTCACCCACTCCAACCTCTCAGGGCTCAGGGCAGGAATAACCTTGCTCATGGGTATGTGAGATGGCTGCGCCTTGTGGCTGGGGTCCTGGGATGAGGACACAAGCACAAGTGAGAACACCAGCTGTGGGCCAAGGTAGAGCCCAAGTGGACACACTTCCCCAGAGCTTGTCCATGACCAAGTTCAGAGATGGACATTCTTGGCCGTGGGACCCTGCCTGGCTGCCCCTACTGCCCACCTCTCCCCTGCTCAGTCACCTCTCCTCTTGACCAGAGGTCTCATAAAAGCCCCCTGGACATTTCAGTCTCCCTATGGACTCTGCTTGCTGAGGCTCTATGCCCAGCACTGCCAACTGACCTGAGATGTCTCCCACACCCAAAGCAGAGCTCCCCGCCTATCCCCAGGCCTCATAGCATCCACCACAAGGTCACCAGGTAGTACTCCCAGCTGTGCACTAGCCCCTGCTTGAGGCAAGGCTGACATCAGAAGTCTTGCTCCTCCTGCAACCTTGAGCAAAATAAAAATCCAAATTTAATCCAAAATTAAAATTCACCATAAAACTGAGGTCCAGAGAAAAGTCAGGAATTGAACACAGGCCTTCCACTGCCAGAAAGCAAACATTTGTCTGGCTGGCTCCTCAGCCTCAAGGCAGGAATCAACGGATGCCCAGTGTGCCCGTTTCCGCATGCACACTGTTCCTACACCCTGAGGGCGAAGGGGGCTGAGGAAGCTCAGGAGCTCCAGGTCCAGCCCTTCACCACAACAGACCCCTCGGGTCAGCCCTATTAGCAGCCATCTCCTAAAAATGTGCCCAAACCTGGGCCGAGGTGGAGTCTCCACACCCACTGGTCTCCACCTTCCTCTCAGCCCATGGCCTGTCATGCTCCCCTACACTCCTTCTCAAACTACGAGGCTTCCTCAAGGTGGGCTGAGTAGAGCCCCAGACCAGAGCCTCTAGGGACCTCACTTCCTTAGGCCTTTGCTGTTGTGGGCTCTGCACAAGTGCCTTTCCTACAGAGCCCTGCCAGGCTGCCCTGGTAAGGCCCAGGCTGTCTCAGCTCTTTCCACTTCACTGAATCTCTCACCTGCAAGCTGCTGCCACTATTTTGCCCTCTGCAAATGATAATACAAACTATACTCATCTTCCTGCCTCTGTTTGGTGATTTTTCACATTTAGTCTGCAATGTGGGGCCATTAGATTGGAAATGGCTTTGTCAGGAAGTGGACACTGTGATAGAAGAGATCTTGTACCTTCCCCTCATCTGATCCTGGTTATGCAGAGCCCTCAGCAGAGGTAGGGCAGGAGCAAGAAGTGGTCCTATGGGAGGGAGAAGGAAGGAGGGAGGAGGGGTCCCAGCAAGGCTGACCCAGACCTCCCAACCCAAGAACAGGGAACTGGCACACAAGGTGGTGAGAGAGTTTGATGGAGCTGGATGTCTCCAATGTGCAGGTTTCCTGGGATCTTAAATGAGGTCCCTCCCGCTGGGACATTGACAAGCTGTATGTTTTCAATTGGACTGCATCACCCCCTGTTATGGTTTGTGTCTAGATGTCCCCCCAAAGCCTCATGCAGTCATGGGGGGCAGGCTTCTAGAGTTTGTGATTGACTCATCATCTAGTGCTGGGATTATGGGCATGAGTGCTACACCCTCCCTGGGGCGGGAAGCCTGCATACGATATAAGAGGGAAAGAGGCTTGCTCTCTTGCTCCTCCCTTTTTGCTCTTGCTGCTTTTGCTGTTTTCCACATCCCTGAATTGTTGCCCCTGTGCCGCACCACCCTGCCTTGGAGCCAACTAATTATGGACTGAAACCTCCACAAACTGTGAACTAAATAAACCTTTCCTTCCTTAATTTTGGACATCAGTTATTTTGCCTCAGCAACAGGAAAAAAGTAAGATGCCCCCCTCCCCAGTCTGGAGGCCCCTGCCTATCCTGCTTAGCATCCACTTGTTGGGAGACCACTGGGTGCTGCTTGGTAAAGCACAGCATGTGGACACTTGCGTGCACTTGAGCCCAGCATGATGGCCACTGATGGTTCCCTATGTGAGCCGCTGGGGCCTGGGGAAGGGTGCTCTCCTACACCGAGATATGCCACTGCTCTGTCCTGCACCTCCTGTTAGGCCCTTCACTTCAGGAGAGAAGGCCCCAGAACTTCCCCTAAGCTCCCTGAGCTCTACCACAGTCGGAGCCACTCCCTCCCTCCATCCTCTCCTGCTATCTCCTGTGCCAATCCTGCTTTGTTGCTCTTTGGGAAGGTCCTTGCAGTTCCTTGGTGGCCTTTGTCACAGCTGCAACAGCACAAGTCACTGAGTCACCATCTGCCCAATACAGGCCAAGGCAAGTGGCCAGGTGGGCCTGCCCCTCCAGTGCCTCACTTGGAGCCTGCAAGAGAATCACAGCTGAATCCGGAAGGAAGGACACAGGAAGGATGGCTGTCACCCCCACAACTCAGGGAGGCTGGACTGGCGGGGTTGTCACTGAGGAGGCTCAGAAAACAGGCCTTCTTTGAGAGGCTGGGGGAGTAGGGAGGGGTGGGCCGGAAGATAGAGTCCTACACAAAGGGCGGTCTGCACCTGCCTAGAGCCCGAAGTGAGCAAGCCCGGGAGCCCACCCCAGGCAGCAGTCTGGGGTGCTCAAGAGGGGCCAGGGGTCTGCACCCCTGGGCAGAAAGGCAGTGCAGCTCAAGAGCTTGGCATGTGAAGGGCTGAGGCCTGAACATGCTGTAGGCAGCAGAAATACAGCCTCACTGACACCATCTCCCCCTGTTTTGCCAAGATCGCCTGAGGAGTGGCTCCCTGCCCCACTGAGGGTGCCAGGCCCTTACCAAAGCTGTGGGTGGCTACAATACACAGAAGCCAATTGATGCCACTGCTCAAGGCTCTGAATTCGCATCCGGCACCATCACTCATGTCTGAGCTTCTAACCAGCGCCCAGCCCTTGTTTCCTCAGAGTGACCCCGAGCCCAGACCCCAGACCCTCCAGCACCAAGGCCCCTGAGAAAAGGCCAGCCTAGGCTTTTCTCTAGGAGAAAGAATGCAGTGGGCAGAGAAGGATGGACAAGGCTTGGGAGGTCCCCACAGCAGCTGCCAGGCTGCAGGAATAGGGTGTGGGGGTAGGGAGAGCACTCAGCATCTGCCTGCAGTAGTCTTCCCACTACTTCTCCCTAATTGCTTTAAAGTTGTACTAATTGAACTGATTGAAAATGGGAGAGGGTCCTAGAAGCCAGCTGCCCATCCTCCAACTCAAGCAGACAAGGCAGAGTGGAACCCCCCAGCTGCCCAGGGCCCCAGCCAAGGCGGCTGTTTGTGCCCTGACTGGCCCAGCTGATCTCCCTGCCAGATTTGAGACTGGAGCTAGTAGATGCAGCAAGAAGAGGCTAAGTTGAAACCAAGCATCCAACCACAGGATGGGACACTAGAAGGACTTAGGTGTGGAGAGACAGAGCTTTCAGCTCTCTTATACATGTAGAATCCACGCAATGTCCCAGGCCCACCACCAGGCCCCCAGGCTGCCAGCTGCAGAGCCTGCTGGTCCCAATACATCCCACAAACATCAGCCTCGCTGTGCCAGAATCACATGCAACAAGGGACACTGGGTGTAGCTCTTGTGTGCCTGCTGCCTTTCAATGCAATTATGACACATCTGTTCTCTGCCAGCCAGAAGACCCCCAACACAGACTGGGGTCAGGTCCTTGCCTGGACTCTGAGAGGAGAAGGACAAAGTGTAAGCAACCTTCTCCAACTCCAGACAAAAGTAGGTCCTAGGGTCTTGACTCCAACAAAGCAATATGCAAGCTTCCAAACCTTCTGCCTGCGCACAGCCTGCAACGCCCTTCTGAAGCCTCCTCCAACACATACCAACTGTCCAAAACTGCTGGTTTAGTCCAGTGGAAGGCACATCTTACTCCCACAGCTGGGAGAAGCCAGAGGGGTCTGGGCAGCACTGCTGCAGTCACTGCCACAGGGGTCCTGTTGGACACTGGCCCTGAACTGCAGTGACTCTGCGTATTTGCTAACCATCCCTCCAAGCTCCCATGGGGCCTCAGAGATCCAAGGTGATCAGCTTGAGCCTGGTGCAGATCCAAACCATTGGAGGCTTCTGTCATTGGCCCCAGTCTCCCACCCACAAGCCTCCAGCCCCAGTTTTGGGTACAGTCTTTCCTTGGAGTACACCTCTGTGGGAAGACACCCTAATGTTATTTCTCCCCAGCCAAAGTCTATCAAGACACTTGCAATCCATCACAATAGCTGTAACAATGCTTAACCTCAAGAGTGGAGGAGTTGGTGGGGCAAGTATAGCCAAGCATGGAGGGCAGGCCCCTGAGGGACATTTGAGGAGCTCTGTCCACAGGAAGTGATCAGTAAATTTCTCTGTGCTAAGACACTAGAGAGGGCTCCAGATTAGTCAGTCAACTTCAGAGAGATCAGAAACCAAGGCCTAGGGCTCCCACTATCCTTAAGTGACCTAAGAGGCAGGGAAGGGGCCCTAAATAGTCCCATCTCTCTCCCACATTCTCACTTACATGTACAGAAATCAAGGCTGATCCAGGCAAAAGCATATCTGAGGTTAGACTCCCAGATACCTGCTTCATTGCTGTACCTCCAGTGCCCCAGTGGGCATTCCGACACATAGATGCACCACAAAACAGCTGCCAGTATTCAAAGTTGCACACAGCACACCACAAATGTGCAACATATATGCATGTGCATTCACGAACACAAGTACAAGTACATGCAGCCAATTGTAACCCAATACCCCTAAGCTAGAAGCCCAAGTCTGTGATCAGAGCTAATTCCTGGTCTCAGAAGAGGTGAGGGAGTGCAAAAGAGCATGAGCGCACAACAGGCAGCTCTTTCAACTGGAGGGCAAAGCCTCAGCCTGCTACCAAAATCTGATGATGTCTCCTCAGCCTTCCTACCCAGAGCTAGCAGGGGCCCCCTTCCGAGGGACCCACACACAATCACACCCACCACTTATACACATGCATGACACAAGTTCTACATGAACATACATGCCACTGACACACCACTTTCACACGTATGCACATATACACACATGAGTACCCCATATGTACACACACGTGCACCACTCCCACACACACACACACACACACATATATGTGTATACATCCACACACCATGCACAGAAACCTTGTGGATACATATATGTGTACACATATGTATATACATATACATACCACTCACATGCACGTGTGCATGAAAGTATACATATGAGCATATGCATAAACACATATGTGTGTGAAAATACCACACATATGCACATGTGAATATGTGCACATTCACACCACTCATGTACATGCATATATGCACACCATTCATATACACATATTCATTTACATATCCACATAAACATGTATCGACACACATGTATATACCACTCGTACATATGCACGTGCACTGCAAGCATGCATTTACACATGTGAATTCATCATATGCACACATATGTTCATGTGCCTTAGTGAGCACACATATTATGAGTGTGCTCACATGTGTGCACTAACACACATGCCCACTAATGATTATGTCACAAAGGTGGATGTTACTAAGTAGGACAGAAAACCTGAATCCAAAGTCTCTGGTCCCTACCCACCTGAAGTCCTATTGTCTCATGGGTGTCAGGGACCCAGTAAACTGAGTCCAGGGTGTGACTTCCTTCCACCCCTGAGGCTACCCTGCCGCAAGACCACCCTGCCACAGGAACATAGGAGGAAGGTGGCCACAGCTGGTGAACAAATGAATGAGTGCAAGCCCTGTCTCAATACTCTGTGAAGCACAGTGAGCTCGCAAGGAGCCAGGTAGACACCAACAAACAAGCAGCAGGTGCTAAAGATGAGGAAGATGCTCTCACCTGAGATAGGGAACAGCCCTGGGGACACAGGGTTGTTTCATGTAATTCCTGGTCTTGTGAAGACATGGGTGAGAAACACCCAGGCAATCCAAGCAGGCTGGGGTAAAGGCAAGGAGAAGGAGACAAGGCTGCCAGGGTGAGGAGGCTTGGGAGCCAGAGGAGAGAGCTGGTCAGGAGAGCCCCGCAGGGTGGCACAGGCTGCCTGGCCTGGAGGACAGCTGCAGGGGAGTCATCAAAGCATCAGGTTGTGAAGTGGGAAGGCAGGGAGGTGGAGAGAGGTAGCTGGATAATGAGCTGATTGGCAAACAAGTAAACAGCAATTGCCTGATGAAAAGTGTTTATGGTGCAATTAGCAGCTGTGCCATAAATAAAACTTTAACTCTGTTTATTGTGAACTGGTTGAGCCCCAGGAAACAGCTCTTTATGACTGAGCTGGCCTCTGCTGCTGTACACTTCAGAAACATCTTCGCCGATGCATGATTCAGCAGCCTCTCCGGTCCATTTACAATAAGTCCCCTGATTTACAAATAAGTTCCTTCTGGGAGAACATTCGTAAGTAGGATTCATTCATAAGTCCAACAAAGTGAGTCTTATACATCTTTGACACAAATATACAATGTAAAGCATAAAAAAAACAAACCTCCACATCACCACCACTTTTCATTTTGCTTCTGCACATCCCGGGCTCTGACAGAGCAGCGTACTACTATAGACTATCGAACTATACAGTAAGCACCCAGCAGCACAACTCTGGCAATGTCCAGCAGACATGTGAACTACTTCCATGACTTGTGCACATCTGTGTAATGCAAGGTCCATTCGTATCTGTGTAAGTTCACAACTCAAATATTCCTAAGTTGGTACCTGATTCCTGAAACCTGGTGGGAGAGGAAATGACCCCTCCCCAGTCCACATGTTGCCTCTGCCGCCCACATCACTGTAGAGTGGCACTGTTGAGTACATGTCTCAACCTGAGCTCCAGCTCCAAGTAGTGCCCTCTGCCAAACAGAACCACTCAGCCCCGGCCCAGCCTGGACAAGAGAATAGGAGCACCTGCCTCATCCGGTCACCAGGCATGGAGGAAGTGGAGCCTGGAGCCACTCCCTGACTCCACCCCTTCTCTGAAGCTCTCCTTCCTACAAAATGCTGCTGGAGCCCTCAAAGTCCTCCTCTGCCCAGTCCCCCTCCCACCTTACTGTCTACTTGATCTGGGGTGAGCATTCTTCTACACACTGCCTTTTCATCGCATCCCCAGACTCTTTCGTTGCTTAATTTTTAAGCATGAAAATGTTCAGACACATAGAAGGGGCATCCCTGAAATTGGTTTGTATCATCTCTGCATGTTTTCAGAGTTTTGACATCTACCCATGTGTCAAAGGACAACGCTGAACTTGTTTTCAGCTTAAACTACTGCAATCCTACAGAACAACCTCTGTAAGCTGTGTCTATCACTCAATATCATTAGTGAAGCTTATCTGAG
This sequence comes from Erethizon dorsatum, assembly GCA_028451465.1. NCBI lineage: Eukaryota > Metazoa > Chordata > Mammalia > Rodentia > Erethizontidae > Erethizon > Erethizon dorsatum. The sequence goes on along the minus strand of CM051840.1, from coordinate 31,134,962 downwards.
TCAATTTGACCATCTTAACCCTGTGTGCTGAACCCAGGAACAGAGCACACCACTGTGCTTTCCTTCCGAGGGATACAGAAGTCCACCTTTTTGTCATCCTTTCTGTCATTCCAAGCACATCTTGAAGGCAGGGTCTCCTGCTGCTGGGTGCCTCAGACCCAGCACTCACGGTCACTCCCACTGCAGGACAGCTGAGGGACACCATTACTCAAGGACTCACCAGTGCTTGAAGCATTTGAACTCCAGGGTTTCCCATAACTCATGAGGTGGATGACTTTTCATACTATCTAGAGCCGAGACAGCCTTGTGGATGGGGAGGAGATGCCACACACCCAAGTTCCTCATCTGGTGACCAAGAACCTGGAACTTCCAGGGTGGGAGGGTGGGCACTCTTGCTCCCCAGGGCCCCTGGACATTCTCTACAGACACTCCAAGGAAACCTACTGATGTGGCTCTTCCCACCCAGGAAGGGTCACCAGTGCCAAAGTCTCCTGCTTCTCAGACACAGTCCAGTTCCTGTAGGGCTGGGAAAGGTGGACACAGCATACAGGAGTTCCCAGAAATGTTTTTCTACCTCCATTCTTCTGGAGAAACTCATCCTTGCTCAACCCCACTGCCTATTTGTGCTTATTTGGTTGTGGTTTTCTTGCTGATAAATGACCATTTCTCCCCATTATTTGGAGACGAGTCCTCGCTGATAGTGTGCATTACAACCACCACACCCAGCTGTGGCTCTTCCCCCTCCTTCAGTTAGGACCTTCACACCTTAAGCCCTGAAGCTGCACCTCCCATCTCTGCTTGTGATACCACCCCTATCCTCCCACCAGGCTCCAGGCCTCTTCTAAGAAACTCAGCCACTCCCTGATGCAGCTCTTCTCTGTTTCACACTTTCAGATAGTTTCTTTTAGAATTCCCTTTCATCATAGAAAGCACAGAGCAGTGTCATCAACTTAAAAGATGGAGGAAATCATTTCACTATCCCAGCTTTGCACAGTCTGCCTCTGTATTACCTCTCCAGGCAGCCTCACAGGACAAGCCCCTGAGCATCCCATGTGTGTCCATCTCTCCCACCAGGAAGGGTGCTGTTGTAGTCAGGGTTTACAAGGGAATAGATTTAATACAGGACACATAGCTTATAGGATTATTTTATAATATTCACCCAAAAAGTCAAATGCAGAAGAGCGCAAGAGATCTGTCCATGCACTAGAGACCCAAAGAATCCAGCTGAGGGCCTGGATCCCATGGCAATGTCCTGCACATGTCCAGCTGAAGACCTAGAGCCCATGGCAATGTCTTCCACAAGTCCAACTGGAGGCCTGGAGCCCACGACAATGTCTAATACAAGTCTATATCAAGGATCTGCACTGGGAAGGCCCAAAGGCCAGTGGTGGAAGCTAGAAAGTCTGTGCCAGCAGGATGAAGGATCTGTGCCAGCAGGCTGAAGGATCTACACTGGAGCCAGGAAGCAACACTCAAGGTAAGGACCAGAACTCCACAGAAGTGAACCGCAGCCATCCTCAGTGACAGCAAGGACCTGAGCTCCTCTGACGATGAGAATGGCTGAGTTCATATCAGGAAAACCAGCGTGACAATCTTCTCCAGGAGAATCAACAGCACCCCATCTTCCCCTCTAGTTCTTTTATGCTGTTGGCAACAATCCTCAGGTGGCCTTCCACACCCAGCACCACGTTCACTCAGTTCAGCTGGGCGTTACAAGTTGACCATAGGTGTCTTGGGGTCCTGTCCCTCAGAGAGATGCAGAGGATAGAGGAGGAGGAGAAGGGACAGAGACAGACATCAAGAGAACAGAAGAGAAGAAAGAAAATACTCTAATCCTGAATAGCCACATGGCCCCCAGGTGCACCTGCGCTGCCCTCTGCCTGGCATCTTCTGTGGGGTGGAGGTGGCAACAGTCTCAGGAATGGGGGCACAATTATGGCCTCCTCATCTGCCCAGGTCCTGGGCACAGCTGTGGGTTCAAGGCCCAACACCACTTGGAGGGCCTCCCAATGTGGCACCACAAGCCTGAGAATAGAGGAACAAATGTAACGGGGCAACTCTTCAGGGAGTTGCCACGGCAGAGCTCTGTGAGGTTATTACCCATCCCTAATCCCTTAAAGTCTCCCTTTTGCCAAGCATTTTAAAGAGAGGCCCAACTAGATGGTTAAGTTTAGATTCAGAGAGTCCAGAACATCCACAAGCCTTTGAAATACCTGTCTTCTATCTGCAGGAAGTCAAAGATCCTTGTGATGTTACACAACAAACAACAAACACCTCACTGGGCAACAAACACCTCACTGGGCAGGTAGTTGTCCAGTCCTGCTCCTGCCTTCCCTACCTATAAAGGTCCTTTTGGCCCTGGCTGCCCACAGTGGAGCTTGGAGTAGCTAGCCCCTCCATCTGCCTTAAATGAACCTGCCCTCAATTGACCCTGGTTCCTTCCCAACTCTCATCTCCCAAACATCAGCCTTTGAGTGGTGGGAAGCCTGGACATTGGGTTCCAGCTGCACCGAGGTGAGAGATCCCTATAATTTCTTCCCAGGCAAAGCCTCTAGACTACAAAACAACATTTTAATTTAAATTGTGATTGCACATTCATGCATAGAGCCGCTCTGACCAGGGGTTTCACTAAAGCCTTTAATAGATTTTATAGGACATGTCATATCAGGAGAGGTGATGGAGCAAATGCATTTTCTCTGCTTCCAAGATTTCCACAACAGCTCAGAAAGCAAACATGCCATGAAAACACAGCGCCACCCAGCCTGTGGAGCCCAGGGAGAGATGGCCGCACCCAGGTAGAGGAAGCTACAGAGCTCCCTCCCTTCACTTAGGAACCAAAGAAGACCAGGACCAGGCAGTGAGGCAGAACAGGACCTGATGTGGGTGGGTGGGTGTGTGCCCCAGGGGCACCTGAGAAGGGCCTTGCCTTCCCATGGGCTGCTCTGTCCTCAGCTCCTGGGTTTGGGGCAAGGATGCAGTTTCACTTTGCCTTGGATTCTCAGCTGCAGATCAGCCAACACATCAGGAGCAGACACACAGCAGTGAGCTCAGTGGGTCTGCCAGATGAGGGTCCTGGAAACCAGGATGGTAGATGAGGGGTTGGACAAGCAGTGGATCAGCCACCAGGCCCACCCACAGGAAGGCTTCCTCACCACCATCTACACCCCACTCCCTGTGTCCATGCCCTCAAAAACTTTCCAAATTCAACTCACCCACAGCATACTGGTTTCCATCCTCAGATTCCCCCTGCCCAGGACAAAGGGCTCAAGGCTTTGGTGGGGATCTCTTGTGGACCCTGGCCCCTAGCCAGTCCAAAGTGGATGCACTGGCCCAGACCAGTCCCCATCTGGGCCTCTATACCCAGCACCTCTTTCTGCCCTTCAAAATAGGCGCTCCTCTCACCTACATGCCTCAAAGAAACATTTGACAGCTGTCCTGGGCTCCCCAACCCAGTCACAGAGCTGAGGGGCATGCCTTCCGCACACCACATACCCCCTGCCGACACCCTACCTGGTGGCTGCAGGACACAGCCACACTCTTCACCAGGTGTGCACTCCCTTCCCCATCTCCCTGTCCACTGGGACTGACCCTAACAGTCAAGTCAAGAGTTCAAAGGTCAACCCCCGGTACCCACACAAAAAAAAAGAGTTCAGGGAAGCATCAGAGTAGGACACCAAAAACAATTTTTTTAAGAATTTGGCATTTTCAGAGGTGTCCAATCAGTCAACCTGGGGAAAATCAGCAATGTTTTGCACTTTTGTACACTGCTTCTCTGGTTTAATACTGTTTTGTGAGGTTTTTAAATTTTTGATTTTTTTTTTTTTACGTGGGTACCAGGAGTCCACATCAGGACCTCACACTTGCCAGCAAGCGCTTGTGCCGCTGAACGATATCACCGGCCCTTTTTTCCTTTATGTGGGTTCCGAGAGTCGAACTCAGGACCTCGCACTTGCCAGGCAGGCGCTTATGCCGCTGAGCCATATCACCGGCCCGAGTTTTTTAAATTTTTATTAGTACGTTTGCATTACATGATTATATTCACCATGGCCCATGTATATAACACAACTTAATTCTTCTTACTCCCCATTTTGTTTAATTTTGGGGGTTGTTTGGTTTGGCTTGGTTTTGAGACAGGGTCTCTCCATACAGTTTAGGCTGGCCTTGAACTCACTACATAGCCCAGGCTGGCCTCAAACTTGAGAAAATCCTCCTGCCTCAGCCCCCTGAGTACTAGGATTACAGCCTTTATGTTTAATTTTATGTCAAGGAGCATCATAGCTTTTTGGCAAGGGCTGAGCACAATGTGTTGAATGAAGGAACGGACCACAGAATGGATAGATGGGTGATGAATGGGTCATGTCACTACTTCAGCACCCACCTCTCAGCTGTCCTTGCAAACTCACTATCCTGCCCACCCATAAATAAGCTCCTGAAGTGGAGCCAGCCAAGCTTCACTCAGCAAGACTCTCTAGGGCTGCAGCACAGCTAAGCAGAGGGAGTTTTGATCCTGGAGCTGGACGCTCATGGGTTCTCAATGAAATGTGAGTTGGCAACTTAACTTCCCTGAACTCATCTCCTAATCTAGAGGGTGAAGCTGCTGTGAGCTCATGAAGATAATAAACCTGTGAGGCCTGCAAATGCTAAGTGCTCATTAAAAACAACCATTGGTGTCTAAGCCCCCATAGCTTTGCTCCAGGACCTGGCTAGAGCAGGACTCACCAGTGTTTGCTGAATGAATGAGCAGATGGGGTGCATCTGTGGGGACATTATGCACACCAACAGTTTCGCTCACCCTCTGCACCCCACAGACCTTGCCCCACCCATTTTAGCATCCTATATCACTAGCCCCAAGACCAAGGTCCACTGCTTCATCCCATATCGGCCATTCCCCTTGACCTCCCCCAAGCCAAGCTTGAGCCTTCCAGCTCCCAACCCCATCCTGTACCTCAGGGGGCTGCATCCAAGTCCCTGAGGTGCCCCAGAAGCACACATTCCTCAGGGTAACTTGTTGATTCAGCAACTGGTTCATCATCTGCCAGAGGCATCCATGCCCTGTGCATCCTATCCACATACCAGGAGCAGAAGCAAGTGGCCATTGCTCCTCCCACCCTCTCTGCAGGTCCCTGCTGCAGGTCTCAGCTCTGTGGGTCACACAGCCCTTCCAGCTACTCTAGGCCTGAGGGTGAAGAACAAGGCATTATCCTTGGTAGTTAATCATGGGCATATCTGTCTCTACCCTGACCACACCTTAATCCTGTTACTCAGCTCTCCTCAAATTTCCCAGTTTGAGGGTGACATCTAGACCCTAACTGATCCAGACTCCCAACTCAAATCTTATACCGAAATAAACCCCACATAGGTCAAAGATTTTAAAGATTTACAAATAAACACAGAAGTACCACAACAGCAAGCAGAAACACCAAAACGGCACCCAGGATTTGGAGGCAGATTTATTTACGTCGATGAGCACTGATCGGGATCACTCCCAAAATATCAGGCCCTGATCTCTGGTGGTCTAGGGCTTTTATGGGATAAGCAAGCAGGGAGTACAGAGGCGGAATGGCTGGTCGATTCGGGATTGGTTAATACAATGTGCATCACAGTGACCAGCTGTGCATCACAGCGACCAGGCCTTCCTAGGAGACAGGAGCAACCGGAACTGGGGCAGGAACTGTCACCCAGGCAGCTAAGAGACTGAAGTCTACTGGTGGGGGGGGGGCATCTTCTGCTACAGTACTAGAAGAAAGCATGGGAGAGGGGAATATTATGAGCTCACAAAGCACAAACCATAAAAGAGTAATTACCTCACATAATAGAAAAATTTTATATGGCAAAATTCCCTTAATCAAAGGCAAAAGTCAAGTAACAAACCAGGAAAAATATTTGCAATCATTTAGAGAATGAAGCCCTTATATGTGTAAAGAGTCTTTCAAATCAATAAAGCAAAGTCCAACAACCCAAAACTAATGGGTTAAGGATATAGTTTAGAGAACAGGGAAAATGACTATTAAACATAAAAGCTAGGGCCAAGCAAGGCGATGCACCCCTGTAATCCCAGCACTCAGAAGGCTGAGACAGGAGGATCCCAAGTTTGAAGCCAGCCTGGACTACACAGCAAGTTCAAGGCCAACCTAGGCTACATAGTAAGATTATCTCAAAAAGGAAAAAAAAAAAAAAAAAGACACAAAAAACTATTCAATCTGACTCATAGTAGGAGAAATGCAGGTTTAAACTATGCAGAATTTCTCTGTTTCACTCTTAAATTGGCAAAGATCTAAAGGTTTGGCACCACAGATATATCAGGAGGGTGCAGGAGAAAGAACACTGTCACAACTGTAATGAGAGGGATGATGATGAGCTCTGGAGGGCTATGTGGCCCCAATTCCTCCAAGGTTCACGCCAAGCAGCTCCTTAGAGTCCTCACCACGTGGGATGCACACAGGTTCAAAGACACATTTACGCCATGTCCAAGAGTAAGACTGAAAGCAGCATGTCAGTCAGTAAGATCTAAACCAGCCAAGGGCAGGGCCCCATGACCAGGTGGCCTATGCCCCAGCCCCTCCAAGCCACAGTGTTTCATGGAATGCACCCCAGCCAGGAGCATCCCCCCAGAATCCCTGTGAGGGACACAGAAAAGAGGGCCATCTTTTCACTGTGTCTTCTTTATGGTCTGCTTTAAAATTATTTATGTTTAAATATTTTGCTTTTTGAACTTTCTGTATGTACATCCTTTTTCCTCAAAAAAGAAAAAAATACTTAAAATACATTTCCAAATTCCTGATACTGCAGCTCACCCCAAAAATGCTGACTGAAGGCCTGGGGGAGCTGCCAGAGTGATTCTGAAGTGCAGAGGGGTAGGGAACAGCTGGCAGCCTTCCTTTGGGGTTCCAAGACCAGCCTGGGTAACATAGCAAGACCTTGACACAAAACAATCCCCCAGGAGGTGTCCAGTGGCAAGCCTAAGCAGACACTGCCTCCTGCTGGTAGATAGGGGAGAGACACAAAATTCTGGGAGCCGCAAGGTCCTGAAACCATGTTAGAACCTCCGCCACATCCCACAACCACGTTCTGCGTGGGCCTGGGCTTGCTGAGTGTGTCCACTGCTCCACACCCTTGTGGACAGTGTGTTTGTCATGCTTTGATTCAAAATAAATAAGCAAATAGCCAAATGCCAGTCCCTCCCAACCTGCCTAGACTGATTACCATGCTCTCCAAAGGCGCAGCTAGAGCAATAGGTTGGGGCTCTTTTCATCATGGCTGTGGATCAAGACCTGGCTCAAGTCCCAGGACTCTGGAGTGCAGAGGTGGCCCAACCTCCTTGCCCCAAGGTCCCAAAAGGGATGGGGACATGCAGCAGTCCCTGCAGGACCTGAGGGGCCAGAAAACATCTCATGGTGGGAGGACACGACAAGCCAGGTTCCCCCACCTGCTCACCCTCACAGGCTGTCCCCAGCCTGGCCTACCAGGGAAGCCCACAACCCTGTTGGCACCTATCCACAGGCCGCATACCTCAGAGGGGGCTTATGGAGACCAAACAGCCCCTACTCTGCTCTCGGAGACCTGCTTCAAGGGTCCACACCGCCATGAGTCTCCACCCTCCAGTGCACCAACACTGCAGTGTCTCTCCACACACAGTGCACACACATACACACCTGGAGCAAGGGCCCTGCTGGCCTCTTCCACTGGCATTTGTGGGCTGAATGATAAAGTGTCCATCTTCCAGGGAAAATGCACTAAAACGCCACCTTGAACTCCCAATGATCTCAGTCCATGCCCTCCCACAGATAGAACAGCCAGGAGGCCCACAGCCCCACAAGCCTCCTAAGAGGCAGAGTCCTGAGACCACACACCCTGTTCCTCACCCAGGGACACAATGACATAACATGATTTTACCTTAAAACATGTGCTTTAACATTTTGTAGGCTTCCCACTGCCTTTAGGAAAAAAGCCCAAACTGCCGTTTTTGGCTGGTGCCTCCTACCACCCTCATCTTTTCCTGTGCCTCCCCTGGCACCCCTCATGTCTGTGCTGTATCCTTCCCTGGGGTGACTACAGCAAGAACCACAGATAGTGTGGCTTACTACAATAGAAGTGCATGTCTTGCCATTCTGGAGGCCAAGGCCTGGAATCAAGGTGTTGGCAGGGCCACCTCTCCAGAGACTTGGGTCCAAAATGAAAGACCCAATCAAAAAGTGGGCAACTAAAATGAACAGAAACTTTTCAAAGAAGTTGAAATGGCCAAAAAATATATGTAAAAATGTTCAATATCACTGGCCATTACAGAAATGCAAATTAAAATAACACTGAGATTCATCTTACTCCAGAAAGAATGGCCATCATCTGGAAATTAAAGTAAAACCTTGGATTGCAAGTAACTTGTTCTGTGTATGGTCTGAAAGATGAGCAAACATTTCTAGTAAATTTTAGCTTGATAAATGAGTGATGTCTTGCAATAGAGTAGTATATGATGCTAAATGTCACATGATCACAGCTGAGCTAATAGTTTCTCTCTCCTCTCTCCTCTCTCCTCTCTCTGTGGGATTTTGGTTGATCATCTCCCAAAGCAAGAGCTTATAGAGGAGATCTCGTCTAAAGAGAAGGAGGAGAAAAAAAGCACAAGAATCCCCCACTTCAAATGAGATTAGGGAGATGTGTAAATTGTGGGAAACATTGCAAAATTTTTTAGAAAAGCACCACTTGAATAAGGCTGTGGCAGGGTGAGCAATGAATCTGTTTTTTGTTTTGTTTTGTTTTTTATGTGGGTACTGGGAGTCGAACTCAGGACCTCGCGCTTGCCAGGCAGGCACTTATGCCGCTGAGCTATACCACCGGCCCAGATGAATCTGTTTAACACAATACACTGTCACATTTCCACTAAATCCTCAAAAGGAGACAAAAGCAAGTGTCACTGGTTAGGTTCCTCATTAAAAGTTGCACAAACTGGGTGTGGTGGTACACACCAGTAATCCCAGCACTCGGGAGGCTGAGGCAGGAGGATTGCTGCAAGTTCAAAGCCAGCTTGGGCTATAAAGTGAGTTCAAGGCCAGCCTGAACTGCATAGTGAAACCCTGTCTCGAAAAGAAAAAAAATGTTGCACAAAAAGAAAAAGAGCCCATTGAGCCAACAGATAGCAGTGATTCCCTTAGTGACAGTGAAAGTCTCCTACACGATAGCCCTCCTCTCTCTTGTCTCCCTCACACCAGCCACAAAGGTTTTCAAAGGTAAATGCAGGATAAATTGCCTATTTTTCTTTATATTTCATATTTTCTTTTTTATTTTATATTATATTACAGTATTATAACCATTTTATATTAATATTTTGGGTTGTGAAACAAATCATTTGAGTTTCCATTATTTCTTATGGGGAAATTCATTTTGATATACAAGTGCTTTGGATTACAAGCATGTTTCCAGAATGAATTACGCTTACAAACCAAGGTTTTACTGTAATAAATGCTGGCAAGGCTGTGGGGAAAAAGGAACCCTCTACATTGTTAATGGGAATGTAAACTAGTACAACCACTATGGAAATCAGTGTGGTGATTCTTCAAAAACACTAAGAATAGAAATCCCATTTGACCCAGCCATCCCTCTTTTGAGTAGCTTCCCAAAAGAGACAAAGTCATCATATTATAATGATACAGGGATACACATGTTTATAAAGCACAATTTATAATAGCTAAATCTTGGATACAGCCTATATGTCCATTAACAGATGAATGGATAAAGAAAATGTGGTACTCACACATAAAGGAGTACTACTCTGCCATAAAGAAGGATAAACTTGAGGCATTTGTAGGTAATGGATGCACCTTGAAACCATGACATTAAGTGAAATAAATCAGACACACAAGCTTAAATATTGCATGGTGTCTCTTATCTGAAAAATCCCAAATACAGTATAAATAAAGAGCAAAATAAAACATAGATAATAGAAAGTAGGAAGATCTTTCTCAAATGGGAAGAGGAACAAGAAATCAATGGAGGGCCGGTGAGATGGCTCAGCGGTGTACGTGCCTGCCTGGCAAGCGCGAGGGCCCGAGTTCGACTCCCGGAACCCACATACAAAAAAGGGGCCGGTGATATCGCTCAGCGGCACAGGCGCCTGTTGGCGCGCGAGGTCCTGAGGTCGACCCCCGGTACCCACAAAAAAAAAAAAAAAAAGAAAGAAATCAATGGAGAGAGAAGGGGAATGAAAGGGAATGCCAAAGAAATAATTGAAGAAAAATGGAAATAGAGCTTTTGTAAATGGGAAGGGGACTAAGAGTTGGAAGGAGCAGGGACCATGGGGAGGGGTAAGGGATAAAAAAAAAGATTAAGATGTGTTATGCACATACACAAACTCCCCAAAATAAATGTAATCATTATGTACAGCAAACACACAGAAATTTTCTAAAAGTCTAGGGTCAATGCTTCTTCCCCTCTGCCCACTTTCAGGGTGCTGGAATTGCTCCTTGGCTTGAACACATCACTCCACTCTCCCTCTCTTGCATCTTTACATGAAATTCTCCCTGATGTCCATATACAACTTTTCCTCTTCAGAAGGAACACTGCAACCCAACACAGCCCCAAATTAGCTCATTATATCTTCAGAGATGCTACTTTGAAACAAAGTCACCCTCACAGGTGCTGGGACCTAGGGCTTCCATGAACCATTGAGGGGCACGATTCAGCCCACACATTCACCAGTAAAGAAGCCAATCAAAGGTCACAGCCAGAGTGAAAGGAGAATCCAAACAGACACATGCATACACAATCAAGGGTACTGCTATGGTTTACATCTAGATGTCCCTCCAAAGCCTAATGTACTCAGAGGCAGTGCTTGGAAAAAGTGATTGGATTATGGACGCTACAACTGACTTGGTATTAGGAGTTGAGGTCTGGCCAAAAGAGGCAGGTCCCTGGAAGCTGCACCTGGAAGGCCCATGTCCCTCCTGGCTCTGCCCCTCCTCCTGCTCCCTCGCACCATACTGTGAGCAGCTCTCCTCTGCAGTGCCACCCTTCCGTGCAGCCCTGCCTTAGAGCCAGCCAAACATGGACTGAAACCACTACAAACTGTGTTTCAAACAAACCTTTGCCCATTTAATTTTTGGGTGTCAGGTATTGTGCACCAGGACAAGCAACTAAAACAGATATTGAAGTGGATCTGTAAACAGACACAGAACTGATCAGTGTGCACAGCACAATCCCCAGCTGCACTCCCCCGGGCAGAACTCTTTGTATGTTTATGAGCAAGAATTGTCTGCATTACTCTCCATTTTCTACAATCATAGAGCTGTAAAATAGTTCAAAGATACAGAAAGAAGCTTTGTACATAGGGAGAGGAAGATGGGTTGAAGGGAGGAGGGAGGATTGGGACAAAAGAGAAATCAAAATATATCATGTACGGGTACAAATTCCCTATGATGAATATGATCATTATGTATATCTAAAATGTACCCATAAACTTAATTTAAAAAAAAAGATACAGAAAAACACTGTATCTGGAAAGGGAGGTATCTTAGTGACATTCTTCATCACTGAGACAAAAATTCAACATCCACAGCTTAAAGAAGGAGAGGTTTGGGCCGGTGAGACGGCTCAGCGGCGTACGCGCCTGCCCGGCAAGCGCGAGGGCCCGAGTTCGACTCCCGGATCCCACATACGGAAAAGGGGCCGGTGATATCGCTCAGCGGCACGGGCGCCTGCTGGCGCGCGAGGTCCTGAGGTCGTCCCCCCGGTACCCACAAAAAAAAAAAGAAGGAGAGGTTTGTTTTGACTTGTTTCAGTCCATAGTCAGGTGGCACCCAAGAAGAAACAGCACAGGAAAGGAACGTGGCAGAGGAGCTGCTCACTTCATGGTGGCCAGGAAGAGAGAACAAAGGGAGGAGTGGGGGACAGAGATAAACTGTTCAGGCCATGCCCCACTGACCTGCCTCTTCCTCCTGACCAGGCCCCACCTCCTAAAGAGCCCCACAATCCAGTCACCTTCCAAAAGGTGCCTATGAGCATGTGAGGCTCTTGGGGGACATCTAGATATAAACCATAACAGGGAGCCAATACAACACCACATTTTTTTTTTGACATTTCAAAGTCTTTTTGCAATTTTTCCTGACAAAAAAAATTCAAACATAAAAATGTAGAAAGAATACAAAGACTGTCCCTGAGCTCCTCACCCAGCTCCACAAGATCACCTCTGGCCACTCCACCTCCTCTCCTCTCTACCCAACAAAAGCCAGGCAGCCCCTGTCCTCACCTCCTGCCACAAGAGGCCCTGCTGTCTGAGCCCTGTGTCAAGTCAATCACTGTGGGGGAGAGGGGCACACAAGAGGTGGTCAGAGTCCCAGGCAAGGTGAGGCTACTGCTTTAGGTAAACACAGGGGACACAGGCCACCCCCACTATGCCTTCAGTATCTCTCCAGCACCTTGTGGAGCTCAGATTCTGACATACTTAGGTTGGATCCTAAAGACCCCTTTCTCTCTGTTCATCCCACAAGAGCTTGTCCACTCCTGTGTGCCTTGTGGGACCAGTACAATCATCATCCCATTTCACAGATAAGAAAACTGAGACACAGAGCTGATTTGCCAGGGCAAACCCAGAACACGTGGTCTGGACTGAATGGGAGACAGCAGTTTGAGGCTTAACAAATTATTAGTCTCCAATGTGGGTGATAATTAAATTTAAAACACGGAAGTTTGGGGCAGTGGAACAAATAGAACAGTGACAATCATCATCTGTTAACAGCTTGATCTAATATGAAACCACAAAAGAAATCTATGGAGGAGAAGGGTTAGAGAAGCTTCAGGGATTGGAGAATAGCCTAAAATTGGATGAGAATTTCTTCCTTTATCTAGGGAGAGGTCACCAAGCTTTCACTGGACTCTAGAAAGAGTCACCAGCTCCAAGGATGGAGAATTCTGGAAAGGAGGCTCTGTGGTGTAGAAAACACAAGACTCCAGCCATATCTGAAATACAAACCTGTGTTTCCGCCCCCCAAATACATATTAGCAACACTTGGAATTCAAAAGACAATGCCCAGGTACCCTCCCCAAGCAGTCAGAACCCAGTGTGGTCTCTCCTGTCTGTCTCTGTCTCTGTCTCTGTCTCTGTCTTTCTGCCTCTGCCTCTCTCTCTCTCTCTCTCTCTCTCTCTCTCTCTCTCTCTCTCTCCAGTACTGGGGTATTTGATTCAGGGGAAACTGAGCTATACCCTACCCTCCCCATTTGGAGACAGGATGTCACTAAGCTCCCAGGCTGGCCTCCAACTTGCCACCCTCCCACCTCACCCATATCTGCCACCACTCCCACATCCCTGGCTTTTTAAAACACTCCAGGTGATCCTAATGTGCATCCAATATGAAAAACCATAGGTATAAATATTCCATCTATATTCGCACACAGAAGTTTACCATTCACCATTAAGGATATTTGGCTACTGTTGAAATATATGTACACACATTCACCCTGAGCCTAATTACTCTGTAGAATCAACTTACTTCTCTTGCAAATACTGGCAAGTTGGGAAGAAATTGCTGCTTTGAATCCTGTGATATCGTACTACTTTGGTGCATAAATTCACTTAATTCAGGCTGGCTGCTGTATCAGTGGTGCAGTCACATAAAGCAGCTCAGGGACGGCTTTCACCAAGTCTGTGTTTCCACTCTTTGTAGTGGCTAGAGGCCAGGCCCACCCTGCTCCCTGACCTCCTGCTCATGTCACACTCCCTCCACCGGTTTTTCCAAGCTGGCCTGTGTCCCTCTCTCCACAACTCTGCAGCCTGTCCAAGCCCCATGCCTAGACACAAACAACCCCACCAAGCTCCCGGGTCCTCTCCAAACTCTGGCGCTGTTTCTTCCCAATACTCTCCTGGGCGCCTCTTCCTTGACCTGGGTTCCGCCTCGCATTGTTTCCTCTCCCCAGGAGAGCACGCTCATCTAACCCAGAGCACTCTCCACTTCTGGACCTCCAGTCCTCATCCAATGACGAAGGGGATACTCTGTACGGAAGCCCACAGCGCCGTGCCTCAGCACATCCAAAAAGCAAGCGTCGTCTTTCCCAGAGCCTACTGTTCCTTCAGCTTCAGTCTACAGTAACATCCCCGAGGGCTAACCTAGCTTCCATCAAGCATCACTGATAGGTGGGTACACCTGGGCAGGTATCATCAATCTGGACCACCTGGGCCCCTACTGCTCAGAACTGGAGTGAGGTCCCCAGGGTCCCCAGAGCCAGAAGATGGTATTAAGAATGGAACCAGGGCCGGGAGTGGGGGTGCATGCCTGTAATCCCAGCACTCAGGAGGCTGAGGCAGGAGGATCACCTAGAGTTTGAGGCCAGCCTGAACTACATAGTGAGACCCTGTCTCAAAAAACCAAAGAGAGAGAGAGAGAAGAAAAAAGAAATGAAAAGGAAAGAGAAAAGAAAAAGGAAATGGAACCAGGGCTCATAGAGATGCTGGGTGAGGCAATTTGAGTGGGAGAATGAGTGGATGGATGATGGATAGGTGGGCAGATGGGTAGGTAGGTGAATGGCTAGACGGATGAGTGAGTGAATGAATGGATGATAGATGAGTGAGTGGGTGGGTCAGTGAATGGATAGGTGAATGGGTAGGTAGATGGGTGAGTGGATGAACGGATAGATGGAATAGATGGATGGTTTGGTGAAGAGTGGGTGGATGAATAGGTAGATGGACAGATTGGGGATTGGTAGATGGGTGGGTGGGTGGACAGTGAGTGAGTGAGTAGATGGATGAGCAGATGCATAAGTGGATGGGTACATGGATGGATGGGTGGGTGGATTGATGGATGGGTGGTGGGTAGGTGAGGGAGTAGATGGACGGATGAGTGCATAGGTGAATTGGTTGGTGACTGGGTGGGGTGGATGGACAGATGGATGGGTAGATAAGTAGATGGATAGGTTGGTGGATGCATGCATGGATGGATGGATAGATGGATGGATGGATGAATAGATAGTCCTTTCCTGTTTCCAAGGCACTCTAACCCACCAGTATCTCAAAAAAGACAAGGTATTGTTTTTCCCATTGTACAGGTATGAAAATGAGGCTCAGAAAGGGGAGTGACCTGCCCAGTTGGCAGACATGAAACTCCAACCCAGATAGTGCAGCACCAGAGCTAACCATCCCCACTCTTTGGATGCTAGCATCCCTAATTCCTGCCCAAGTCACACCCCCATCTGCATCCAGTCTGTCCTCTCACAGCCGGCTCTGGGGTCACAGCAGTTATACTTCTCACTGGTCACCTGCCTTCGTCTACCTTCTATCCAGCAGCTGGAATGAATGGTCTTAAACACACATGGCTATGTCACACTTCTGCTTAAAAGCTTCTGTGGTTTCTACTGCCTGCAGATAAAGTCCCACATCCCCACAGTTTAGCCCACCAGCCCTGCAGTCTCAGGGTTTCCTGACTCCAGCCTCTCTGAAATGGGACAAAATACCACAATTTAAAGGAGGAGAGAGCCTGGCGTGGTGGCGCACACCTGTAATCCCAGCTGTCAGGAGGCTGAGACAGGAGGATCACCTAGAGTTCAAGGCCAGCCTGTACTACATAGCAAGACCCTGTCTCAAAAAAGAAAGAAAGGGGCCGGTGAGATGGCTCAGCGGCGTAAGCGCCTGCTTTGCAAGCTCAAGGGCCCGAGTTCGACTCCCGGATCCCACATACGAAAAAGGGGCCGGTGATATCGCTCAGCGGCACGGGTGCCTGTTGGTGCGCGAGGTCCTGAGGTCGACCCCCCGGTACCCACAAAAAAAAAAAAAAAAAAAAAAAAAAAACAAAGAAAGAAGAAAGAAAGAGAAAGAAAGAAAGAAAGAAAGAAAGAAAGAAAGAAAGAAAGAAAAAGAGAGAAAGAAAGAAAGAAAGAAAAAGAGAGAAAGAAAGAAAAAAGAAAGAGGAGTTTGTTTTGGCTCATAGTTTGTAGAGGTTTCAGTTACAGTCAGCTGTGTCCAAAGGGTAACAGTGGCACCACGTGCTCACTTCAGCAGCACATATACGTAACAGTGCTCCCACTAGTCTCAGTCGCCTGTACCCCCCCGTTCCTCCTCCCTCCCCTCCACAGCAGAGCTCCATGCCCTAGAAGTTCAGCTCAAGAGGCAGCCTCCCCAGGAACCCTGCCCTGACCCGGTCAGGGTCGGGACCAGCATAACGAGGGTCACGGTGTGTGCACGGGTCTCAACAACAGAACGGATTTCCTTGGGGGCATAAATTCTCAAGGACACAGTGCCGCCCCCACACACACACGCACACAGCAGCCCACAGATGTGTGCTACGTGTCCAGGCCTGAAGCTCCACCTGAGGGCCTTCCTTGAGTGTGTTGGCTGTTCTCCAGCGAGGGCCCAGGGACTGAACACCCTTGTTAGAACTATCTCCTCTGCAGCACTGCTTGGACCGGGCCACTAGAGGGCAGGGCTGGGCTGCAGTGCAAAGAGGCAGCCCAGGCTGGACCCACAGGGGTCCCTGCTCATCTACCAGCCCAGGGGAAAATGCGGCCCTCTGAGGCAGGGTGGAACTGGTCCAGGAGGGCTTCCTTAAAGGGCGGCTGCGAAATGCTTCTCCTCCACAGCAGAGGCCCGCATGTCTGGCCAGCAACCTCTCAGTTCTCTGCACAGCAGGAGAATCACCCTGCACATGCACCACTACCAGGAAGCCTGCCAGCCTCCTGCTCTACTCCCAGCCAATCTGAGGTCAGCTTTCCCTCCAGGCTGAAACCCCACCCTAGACCAGGTGCAGAGCAGCTGGGGGCAGGGGGGTGCTCCATGTGGCAGAACACACACATGTGTACCAGCACTAAGCCAAGCCTTCCACCTGCACCCTCACATCTTCTCATCCTAATCAAACCCTGAGTCAGGAAAATTATGAAAAATAAGGAAATGGAGACCCAGAGAGGTCAATGAATCCAGATAACACATAAAGGACAAAGCTGACTGCACACTGAACTCCTGGCCATGCCCTGGGCTACCCTGCTAAGCACCCTTGACTGGCCCAGGTCCTGCACACAGGTCCATGGGCTGTTTCCCCATGCTTCACCACAACAGCCCCTGGCAACATGCTATAAGCATAGCTTGTGTGGTGAAGCAGTCTGGGCCCGGGCCACAGACAGCACCCGGACACACTCAGATGCCATGCCCTTGCGGCACACAAGATGGCAGGGAAGCCCGACAGGTGGTGCAGGCCTATAACTCCAGCACTCTGGGAGGCTGTGACAGGTGGATCACAAGTTCCACCCTAACCTGAGCAACTTAATGACTTAGCAAGACTCTGTCTCAAAATAAAAAATAAAACCAAAGGCTGAGGGTGTAGCTCAACGCAAACATCCTGGGTTCACTCTCCAGTATTGAAAACAACAACAACGAAACAATGAAAGGGCGAGGAAGATGGGCAGTCTGCCTGATCCTCCAGTGCCCTGAGTGTCCCCTGAAAGTCTGGAGGTGTGGAAAACAGTCCCTAGAGACAGGAAAAGTCACCAGGAGACGCCTAGGGCCTGGGTCTCCCTAGTGGGAGCTCCTCCGACCCACCACCTCTAGAGCCCAGGAAGGAAGCCACAGGCTCAGGGTATCCAGGGAGTTTCCCAGGGCCAGCTGCTGGTGGCAGCTCCCAGGGGAAGCTAAGCCTCCTGCTGTTCTAGGACCAGTGAGTTCATGCCAGCTTTGCCTCCAGGTCACTTATCCAGGTCCAGGACAAAACAAAGCATAGATGTGTCTTTGGCTGTCAGCACCTGCACTTGGCAGGCTTCAGAAGGGAGAGAGCCAAGCAAGACCCACATCTGAGGAACTGGCCACAGTGGTGGCAGAAGGAAGCGAGCGAGCACAGATCCCCAGCCTGGTACACAAGGAGTCTCTCTAACCTAGCAGAGCCTCCCTCCCCTGGGGTGGTGGCCTCTCATGTACCCTAGGCAGGTCTCACTGACACATGGTTTGTCCAGGACCAAGGGGTTTCCTGGGATGTTGGTCATCTTCTTTCCCACAGAGGACATTGGAGGTTATGAGACCACCAGGGTCAGACTCTTGAGAAGGTACAGACAAGGTGGGACAGCTGTGTCCACAATGTTCCTGGACGCAGTTGCCATTACACCAAGGGAACCAGGCAGTTACCAGTCCACAACTGGCAGGGACTTGGGTGGAGGTGCACAGTCCCCTTCAGGACACTTCAGGCCCTTGAGCTCCAAGGAGAGGCTGGGAAAGAAGAGTTCCAGGGTCCTGGGCTGTATGCACAGCCAAGGTCCTGGCCGTGCTCAGGTCACACACATAGGGCTGTGTGGCCAGCGCCAACTCCAACAGGCAAAGAAGGGGCCATGATGCGGCTAGGAGGGGTCCTTAACATGGACAGAAGGCGACTATTACGCTAAGGCCTGGAGCCAAGTAGGGGTTTCTAGGGACCCATGCAATGGGCCGTGCTGACCTCCTGTACATTCATCCTCCAGCCCTGTCTCACTTCCAACACAGCAGACATGAGCTCCTCGTTCCCATGAAGACACTTGTCTCCCTTCAGGGAACCTCCAGTCTGAGCCCCAGATCCCATATCCTCCCCAGCTAGACCACAATCAGCCTTGCACAAGGAGCCCTTGTCCACGTGATGATTACTTCCCATTCTGGTCCAGACTGTGGCCTTGGCTTCTGCATCAAAGCTGTCAAGCTAAATGCTGTCACCACCACCCCACACCCTCCCAAGTCTGCCCACCTGCCTTTTTTTTTTTTTAATTGGTACCGGGAATCGAACTCAGGACCTTGTGCTTGCCAGACAGGAGCTGCACCGCTGAGCTATATTCCCGGCCTCCACCTGCTTTTAAATCAACCCATAAATACCAGCTCCATGCCTACCTCTAGGCAAGGTCCAGACTCCTTCAGGACCTAGAAGAGTTAGCCAGACGAAAGCCTGCATCGCCCTGTAACCAGGAGAAAGCCTAAATAAACCTTCCAGCTTCACTTCCGTTTAGTTGACTTTAAGAAAAACTAATTTTGGAGGTCACACACTCAAGCACTATGTTATTACCTTTGCTGTCCACGAGGCCTTGGCTATGATGACAATGTGGCCTGGTTACTTTCCGGAGACTTGAGGGACACTTTCGCTGAAAACACTAACATTCTATTTGAGCCTACGGATGTCCTACAGCTGACGAGTGGGATGAAAATGTTTGGCAGCTCTGCCTCCATATTGTGTCTGTCTCTTTGCTGCCCTAGCCTTGGGGTCAGATTTCTGCCCAACTCTACATGTAGACATATTTATCATTTAAGAAATATTTTGTCTGAGCTGGGCATGGTGACACACATCTGCAACCTCAGCTACTCAGGAGGCTGAGGCAGGAAGATCACAAGTTTGAGGCCAGCCTGGGCAACTTAACAAGACCACATATCAAAAGGGGAGGGGAGGCAGATGGAAAGAGAAAAAGAAAAAGAAATATTTTGTCTAGAACTATATAATATAAGATTGATATGACCTAAACGTAATTAACTGCTCTCCTCCCCCATCAAGGCAAAAGACATAGGGATAAGGGTAAATAAAACAACGTCCTATTCCAAGCCACTGGAGCAGTATCTAAGTCTCCAGTCATCAGTTCTTTCCTGCCCCTCCCCCCACTCCTCTCCCTCCCTATAAAGCCTTTTTCCCCACACCTGATTCCCCTAGGATGGCCTTTGGTACCCGCAGACTCCCATCTTCTTTGGTTTGCTGGTTTCCAAGTAAACCTTTCTCCTTGCCCCAATAACTTGTCCTTCAGTCAATGGCCTTTTACAAACAGCAAGTGGATGAACCTTAGTTCAGTAATAACCCCAATAAGCCCAGATCCTCATTAGCTCAAGATTCCAGAAGTCAAAAATGTAGCCACACACTATTAAAAGTATGTGCTACAGTTGCCAGCATCAAGGAGCTGTTGGAAGTGGGCAATGTCCCCCTACCCACCCTCTCATCTCTGGCTCAGGGTAGCAGCTTGAAGAACACAGGATCAGCAGAGGGCACTGTGTCCTGACTTGGCTGGGTCCACTAATGGCTGAAGCTATGGGCTGAGGTAGAGCAGTAAGTGGACTGGTTCCAGATTCAAACTTTGCCTCACATCCTTGGGTACCAAAAAATATGATGACCAGGACCCTGCACAACTGGACTGTCATCACAGACCCCTCTGTTGCAGGGCCCAGCAGAACAAGCAAGGCCCAGGGCAGCACAGGTGAAGGCAACTGTTCGGCTCAGGACTGCCCTGCCCTGCCCTTCACTACAGACACTGGCTTTGGAGCTGCGTCGGGGACCACGAATTATAAATTGAGTCTAGGGAATGTCCACACTTGTCCTTGTCCTGCTTGTGAGCCAGATTGGAATGAAGAAACACCCTGCTCTTTTCTGGTCACAGCTGGAAGCCCTAGGGCTAATGACTGCTGTGATGCTCACAAAGCAAGATAAGACCTGCTGAAGGTTGATAAGGCACCTGGGGCAACTAGTTTCCTCATTGCCCAATGTCTCATCATTGTCCTTGCAAGAATGCTTTGTTCTTCCTAGCCCACCTTAGTCACCATTACTGTTCCCAGAAACACCCACTGCCCTTCACCCATTGTCCTTGACTCAGATGTAATGAATAAATACCAAGGTTCTGGATGCCTCATGGCCTTTCATTTCCTAAGAACAATTGGTCATCCCAGATCCCTGCCTGCACCTCTATTTCATCTCTTGCTCTTTCTTCCCATCATGTGCCGTAACACTTGGCAGGAGACTGGGGACTCACTGCAGGGGTCCTGATAACTGGCACCGTGGAAAGGGTCTCTGATAGAGCTGGGTGGAAGCAGACGCCCTGGGCAAGGAAACCTGAGCCCTGACCATGCCACACACTACATTTGCACCATTCCTCATCTGTACTTGTCCCTCGCCTGTGCCACACCTCATCTACACAAGGCACACCTGTGCTACACACATCTGTACCATGTGTCTGCACCATAGCACACCTGTGCCATGTACACCTATACCATACTTCGCCTGTATCACACGCCTGCACCATGAACACATTTACCACACATGTCTGCACCATGCTTCACTTGTACCACAGCACATGTGCAACAGAGCACCAGCCCAGAGTGGCCCACATAGCTTCCAGACACAGCCAGCACAGGAACATCACATCCATGTCTGCATGGCCACCCAACCTCAGCAGGGATGCAGTTGCTATAGCAACCTCAAGACCTTGAAACTGTGTTTCTGCCAGCTCTTCCTCTCCTGTCTCTCTGCCCACTGTCCCTGGGGATGGAGAAGGGAAGCCATCTGAGAGCCTGTGTGATATACCAAAGCAGGCTGAGCACAGTGGGGTAGGGATAGGGTGGACCCAGGACTCCATGGAGGGAGGGCAGGGAAGGCAGATGTGTGTCCTACAAGACACGTAACCGAAAGGGCCAGGACAAATGGAGAAACTGAGGCTCCTCCTGATCCATCTGGGCTTCTCTGCTTTCCAGACCTGAGCCTTTACTCATGCCCATCCAGCCCTGTCCCTCAGATAGAACCCCCACCCCAGACTCTGGAAGCAGAGCCCACCCCTGCCTGGCCAAAGGTTCTGCCCTGGGCAGAGGTACAGTTCTCAGCTTGGGGTGTGAGAGTGGGGGAGTCCCCAGCCACAGTGCCCTCTCCTGACTGCTGCAAGGTAGTAGAAGGATCCCTTCAAAAAGCCAGGTCCCGGCACACTGTGGCCCTCCAGTAGTGAGCCCCAGAGCCTGGTGCACAATGGGGACTTTGATGTCTGTTACTTAGCCCAGCAGAGGTACATGGAAGCCAAGGGGTGAAGGTGGGGCCCAGGGTAGCCCCACTAGCCAGAGGCCCAGGTTGGGGCAGGAGTATGGCTGGTGTCCCCAGGGCTGAGGGTGTCTCCCTTAGTTGGCTTGTACCACAAAATGCCCAGCTCCGTGCAGAGGATAGGAGTTCTGAGGAAGAGGCCTCTGTAGGCAGAAGTCAGCGTGCTGCCCCTCCTGGCTGCACTGCTGCCCCTGCCCAGGCACAGCTCCCATGCAGCACCCCAGAACCCTCCCAGTGTCAGGTCCTGTGGGGTCCTTGGCATACAGACCCTTTCTACAGCCCCCCATCATGGCCTGCCTGAGATTTCACTACAGCAGGACCCCCAGTCCCTGGCTGCAGGGGCACAGAGAAAAGTGGGAGGTGAACAACTCTTCCCATGTTGCCAGCCCAGAGACTCTCGCAAGGTCCCTTGGCCCAGGGTGACCAGAGGATGGTGTAGGGATAGGCTCCCTGAGGAAAGAGGTCCCCAGGCTCTGAACCATGAGAGGGCACATGTGCAACTGGTGTGTGTGGGCCTGAGGTGGGCATGGAAGTGCATCAATAAGACATGAGTGCGAGTGTGTGCAGACATGGCTGTGACAACCTAGGCAAAGGGCAGGATGTGGCTGAAGCACAACATGTGTGGGCAAGAGGCTGAGATCACAGACAGCACACAAACACACATGTGTGTGCCAAGGCCTGTGATGGGGCCACAGGGCAGCAAGCATGTGACAAGGGACACTGAACCTGTCCTGGCCACCTCCCCCATCTCCTGCATCCCACTCAACACCAAACCCCTACAGGAAGGTCTGGCCACGCTGCTGGCTGGCCAGCCTTTCTGCATTCTAATTAATCTGGAGAAGTTCATGCAACACGGGTGTACCAGTGTGTGCCTGTGTTGAGATCTATGTAATCTAAGCATGGGTGTTCAGGCATGTGTGTGTCCTGGGATCTGTGTGCAGCCATGTGTGTGCATGTACTGGGATCTATGTATAAGTGTGTGCGTGCAGGCATTTGTGTGTGTATGTGCTGGGATCTATGTACAAGTGTGTGTATTCAGACATGAGTATGTGCTGGCATCTGTGCATAGGCATGTGTCTGTGCATGTGCTGGGATCTATATACAGGCATGTGTGTTCAGGCATGTGTGTGTGCTGGGATCTGTGTTTAGGCATGTGTGTTCATGCGTGTGTGCTAAGATCTGTGTGAAGGTATTATGATTTTTTTGTGTGTGTGCGGGTACCGGGGTCAAACTCAGGACCTCGCACTTGCCAGGCAGGCGCTTATGCTGCTGAGCTATCTCACCAGCCCAGTATTATGATTTAGATCTAAAATGTCAGGCTGGGGATATAGCTCAGTGACACAAGTGTCTGACTGGCAAGCACAAGGTCCTGAGTTCAATTCCCAGTACCAAAAAAAAAAATAAAGATATAAAATGTCCCCCCAAAACTCTTATGAGCTCAGAGGCAGGGCTTTGGGAAGGTGTTTGGATGATGGGGGTGCTATTCTCATCAGTGAATTTATCCACTAAAAAGTTCAGTGGCTGAGTGGGCTGTAAAGAGGTGGGGCCTGCTTGGAAGAGGTGGGTCACTGGGGCATAATCTAGAAGGGTCTGTCTCCTTCCCCAGCTCCTCCCTTTCCTTTCTGCTCCATAGACACCATGATGTGAACAGCTTTCTTCCCCCAGACCCTTCCATCATGCTATTTCTGCATTTGAGCCAGCCAACCATGAACTGAAACTTCTGAAACTGTAAGCCAAAATAAACTTTTCCTCCTTTAAATTGTGACTGTTGGGTATTTTGTTCCAGTGATGAAAAAATGACTAAGATAGCAGGTAGGTGTCCATACATGTGCATTTGCCAGGATCTGTGCACAGGTGTGTGTATATGTACTTGTTCAGGGTACTGGATCAGCCATCCTAGTGAATAGCCAAAACTTCTGCAACAGGCTGACACCAGCACCCATCTTCTGAGCTCAGGTTGGTGCCAGGCAGGTGGGAAGGGGAAGAGATGGGCAAAGGCAAGAGCTCCCTAACTCCCAGCTGGCCCATCATGCCAGTCTTTCTGATTCCCAGCCCATGTCTGTTCTACCAATGCTAGGAGCTCCAGGACAGGAGGATCCAGGAGATGGGGCTGCCTCCCCAGGCTTTGTCCTCCAGCCTTCCCACTCCTGCCTCATCTGCCACAAATGGACAGCCTGGTCTGAGGTCTATAGGTGTGGCCACTGGAGCATCCAAGAGCAATGCCCACATAACCCAGACCCAGAAACCAGCCATATATGGTCATGATCTCCATGGGCAGGGATAAGCACTGACCCCTGGAAAGTCACAACTCAGCAGGGGCCTCTGAGGGCCTGAAAGCCAGAGCATGAATTGCCTTCCCTGTTCAAGGCTCATTCTCAGAAATGCAAGGACTGAGGAGAACACCAAGCTCATGAACATTCCCTGGCCCTTCTCAGGGTCTCTGGGTGCCCTGCCACTGCAGACACTGCTAGAAGGTGTCCCATGCAATGACATGCTGGGGTGACCCCTCCCACTGGAGATTTAAGACACCTGCACACTCCCTGCTCACCTTGCCTGTGCTGTCCAAGCGACCACAAGCTGCCCCAAGCTGCCCCAAGCTGGGGACAAGACCCCTCCACAGCCCTCTCCTGATCAGAGAGGACTCTGCATCTCTGGCCATGTGCCCTTAGACCCCCAGGGACATGTTCCAAGGCCCTGCATGGTGACCCCTTCTCAGTGAAGCCCTCCAGGATTGAGCTGCCTTTAGGAGGTGAGAACACTGCAGGCTTCAGCACAAACCTGGCCCATGCCCAGGCCTGTTCTGAGCTGGAGGCAGCTTCTACAGTGGGAAGGCAGCCTACCCCTGGGAAAGAGTACCCCTTGGGGCCCTACTGTGCTTACTCCCAGGCCCTACCTCTTAACAGCTCTTCCACCTAGATGAGGCCTTAAGAGGGAGTGAAGCTGCAGGAAGCATCACTGAGATGGGCCTAGGCCCTGGGGGAGCAATTGGCTCCTTCCTGTTTGTGCTTAGCTCAAAGCTGGAAGCTTTGCAGCCAGATTTCCTGAGCTGGGACCTGCCACCTACATGCATCTGCAGGGCATGAAGGGGCAGGCAGCCAGTAGCTTTCCCCACCCCCGGCCTCACCACGGCAGGCTCCGAAACCAGGGGCAGGCATCAGTGCCCAGTCCCAAAACCCTGCCTTCCTCCTGAAGACCATGGTCAGGGTTGGTGCTGCCCCAGGCCACAGGATTCAGGACTAAGGGCTTCCTAGCCTCTGATCTTCCTGTCCCCCACAGCTTCTGAGGGAGGTCCCTACAAGGCCTCTGCCCCACCCTGCCCAGGCCACTGCTCCCCACTCCTCCCTACAGAAACCCTGGGCAGAGGACCTGGCAGGCAGCCTCCCCCTCTCCTGGACCTTCCTGCAAGAGCTCTGGCCCCACTTGCATAGCCTTCCTCACCTGCTTCAGGCAAGGGCACCAGCAAGTCCGCTCCCCAGATCACCTTCCACTAGCATACACATGCCCGTCGTCCCCACTCCAGGGTCAGCATCACTGCGGGCAGGGATTTTCTCCTCCGCTCACTGCTGTGGGTGAGCTCACTGCTGGGCACTGAGTGTGCCCAGCAGAGGCCCCTCTCCCTAGGCCTGGCTCCTGTGGCCCCTGACATCAACAGGAGCCCAAATGTGTCTGCCCCCCAACAGTTGGGTGCTGGCTGGATGGGGGAGATGTGGGCCGCCAGAAGCCTAGCAGTAGGGTGGACGGTCCTGTATCTGTGGTCAGCATCAGCCCCTCCCAGGGTACAAGCAGCTGCTCTCCTGCCTGCCTGAGGGAGAATGTGTCCCCATCATCCATCCCGGGGAAGCTAGCCAGAGTCACTTGTCTCCTCCCTGGGAGCGAAGCCTCCAATCAGTTACCTCCTGGTCTTCATGCCTGGCACTCATGGGAGCACTTACCCCACAGCGCTTGGAAGCACAGCCTTCCTGAGGAGCTGGGTGAAGGAAGCCAGGCAGATAGGCCTGGACTCCCACCTGCAGGGCAGATTTGTCTACTCCACCCCCGGGGGTCCCCTGGATGGAACCCAAATGGGCAACGTGCTCACACCAGTGTAGGTATACCTGTACATCTGCTCTATGTACATATGTGCACACGGGTGCTTGTGCGAAGACCTGAATCACAGCTCACTCAGTGCCAGATGGAAGGTGACTGCCGTACCTACATGGAGTGACAGTAAAAATAGAGCCCCCCAGTGAACTTGCCTCTCTCTCGACTGGCTGTCCCAGTATTCGCCCTGTCCTTGTCCCTTGCCCTGGAGGACAATGTGACTGGGCATGAATGCAGGACTGCTTCGTCTCCTGGTCCCTGCAAGAACCTCTCACACAACAGCTGCCCTCAACACCCAAATGCACAGCACTCAACCCATGTTCCCGTCCCTGTCCCTGTTAGGGTCAGGACGCCCGCCGCGTGAAGGAAGACTCCAAGAAGCGTTCTCTCATGCAAAGGGCAAGGGGTTTTATTATCCAAGCATGCGTGGGGCTCACCGAACACGCAGGAACAGTGGGCCCCGAGGTTTGTCTGTGCAGGGCTTATATGTCTATAGAACCAAGGGAGGAGGGGTCTTTGCAAGCGCGGTTACAGAAGCAGATAGCATTGGTTAGTTTAAACAGCTTTTTACATTCATTGGGAGAAGACACTCATACGGGAGTTTTTAGGCTGGCTGACCCAGCGGGGAGGATGTTTCCTAATATGGGCAGCAGGTGTTTAGGAAAGGGATACTTTGTAAATTCTTTAGCCATGGAGTTGTTTTTATCTTTTAGCCTAGATCCCTGGTTGCTCTGTTCTCACTCTTATCTAACTTAGGCAGCTTTAAATTGTAACAGCTCAATTCCCGGAACCTTGGGAGGAGGGGGACAGCATGGACCGTGCATTCCCAGAAGGGAAAATTTCTCTTACATTTCCCCCTTTTTGTTTTTGTGAATCTCTAATCTTAGAGATTGGAGTGTCCATTTTTAGGATCATCTAGAGCTGCATATTGTTGTCTAATGAGCATTAGTTTTACATTGTCAATCTGGTTATATATTTGAAGCTAGGAATAGGTATGGGTTTATCTCCTGAAATAATGTCTAAATCAGGCAAAAGAGAAGTTAAGGCACATAACCCAGTCCAGTTTACAGGAAGGAGAGTGAAAGCCAGATTTTTGGCTTTCAGGCCACTCATCACAGGTGGGGGCAGCAATATTAATAACATCAGTGACATTAACACATACGTGGTCAAGCAGAACATTTTTTAGCTTAATCTTTAGGGTGTTGGTTCCCCTTTCCACCGTCCACTTATCTGGTTCTGTGGGTGGAGAGACTGAGGTCGGCAGCACTTTGAAGTGGCTATGGTGGATCCAGGCAGTCTTTCCAGAAATCACCTGAGGAGTACCTGGGTACCTGGCTCCACCGCTTGAGCGGGTTCTGTGGTCGGTGGGTCAGGTGGTGGGTGTTTTTGGCAGAACACCCGATGGACAGAGGAGAGCACGGGCTGTAGAGCCTGAAGGTACTTAACGAGATCCTGATTAGTAAGATCTGTAATCTCTAGTTTAGGTAACGGAGGGGTAGGTCAGCCAAACATGGCTTCAAAGGGGAAATTCCCGATACATAGGGAGTGCATCTGGCCCGGAGGAGAGCAAAGGGGAGGAGGCTACACAGGGTGAGGGCGGTGACCAGAGTCATGTTGGTGTTTAGCTGCAGCAGCTTTTGCTGAAGTCTCTTGGTGCATCGAGGTCTGAAGGTCTCTGGGGCAGACGGTCGCACTTCTGCAAGCTCAGGTGTCCACATCTTGATTCAGGAGCATTGAATCCATGGAGCACAGCCTGTAACTTTAAGAGCAGTGGGAGTGGTTAGGATCACCTCGCTGGGTCCCTCCCACTTTGGTTGGAGAGGCTCCTCTTTTAGGCTGTAATCAGGACTTGGTCTCCCGGATTTGAAGGAGTGGACTGGCATGGGCATGGGGCTCAGATGTCTCCATAACAGTCTGTTGGAGTTTCTGAAGCGTCTGGTGCAGCGCCTTTATCTGTTGGTGCAAGTTCAAAGTTCCCATCTCCTGTAATCTATTCAAAACAGGTATCAGTGGGGGAGGCTCCCAAACATTATCTCGAATGGAGTTAGTCCACCTCAGTACAGTGTGCACCGCAACTGCAAGAGGGCCGACGGGGAGCACAGTAACCCAGTTAGCCCCAGTCTCTTGGCACAACTTTGTCAGGGTGGTTTTTAAAGTACAGTTTTGTCCTTTTATTTGACTTGAGCTTTGTGGCCAATATATAGTATGGAGTTTTTATTTTAGCCCCAGCACTGCTGTAAGGCTTTTGACCATTTTACCCACAAAAACAGATCCATTATCTGAACCTACCGTTATGGGGAGCCCATACCACAGAATGATCACCTCCATCAAAGCTTTTATCATCTTTCTTGATGTTTCAGTCTTAGTGGGGAGGCCTCCATTCATCCTGAATAGGTACAAACCAAAACTACTAAGTGTCTCTTATTTCCGCCGGTGGGTTTAATTTTAGTAAAATCCACTTTAACATCTTTAAATGGCACAGTCCCTTGTCTCCGGACACCTGGTCGTTGTGTTGCCAGGAGACAGGGTTGTTGTGGGATCAGTTAGTGTACCTCTCAGTCACCGAAGCACATCAGGTCCATATCACAAACTGTCTCAGGAAGCAGAGCCTCTGTCTGGATGGTTCGCTCTAAGGTGACAACCGTTGCTCTCACCCTCCAAACCCCATCGATTACCATGCTGTTGCCATCTGAAAAGAGGGTCAGGTCCGGGTCCTGAAGGGGCACATCATGCAAGTCTGGTCGGGCTGAGTACACCATCTCAATGGCTTCAGCACAGTCATGTTCAGGTGGCTCCAGGAAGTGGGCAAAAGAGAGGCAGGATTAATAGCTTGTACAGTCTTGATAATTAACTTGGGGTCTTTTAACAAGGTCCCTTGGTATTGGGCCAACCTTGTTCCTGAGAGCCATTTACCTCCAGGTCCTCTCAATAAAGTCTCTATTGCATGGGGCACAAACACACTTAGCTTTTGTCCCAAAGTCAATTTGTCAGCTTCTTTTACTAGAATGGCTGTGGCGGCAGTCGAATGCAGGCAGGAAAGCCATCCTGCTGCCATGGAGTCCAGTCTCTTAGCTAAATATGCCACGGGGCATTTCCAGGGTCCCAGTGTTTGTGTAAGAACACCCCGAGCAATGCCGTCCTTTTCATGGACAAACAGCTGGAAGGATTTCGTGATGTCAGGTAGTGCCAAGGCGGGGGCGCTTACCAGTCTGTCTTTCAAATCCTCAAAAGCAGCCTGTCATTTAGGATTTTACTGCAACAGAGGGCTATTTCCTCCTTTTAAAGCCTCATAGAGGGGCTTCGCTATTGCTGCAAAATTAGGGACCCAAAGGCGACATTACCCAAAGGCGACAGTACCCAATGGTTCCCAGAAATTCCCTCAACTCCTTTCTGGTCACCGGCACTTGGAGGCCCTGAATGGCCTGAGTGCATGAGATTGGCAGAGAGCGTGTTCCATCCTTTAATATAAATCCTAGAAACTTAGCAGTCTGCAAGCAAATTTGAGCTTTTTAGTCAATTATCTTTATCTAGTACATAGGATGCTTGTATCTAATTTGTCTTTTAATAGGACATCACTGAAGAAATTTTTTTTTTTTTTTTTTTTTTGGTGGGTACCGGGGGGTCGACCTCAGGGCCTCGCGCGCCAACAGGCACCCGTGCCGCTGAGCGATATCACCGGCCCCTTTTTCATATGTGGGATCCGGGAGTCGAACTCGGGCCCTCGCGCTTGCAAGGCAGGCGCTTATGCCGCTGAGCCATCTCACCGGCCCAGAAATTTTATGACATTATCTGGACTGTTTAATATCTAGGCATCTCTAAGTACTGTGGCATATATAGCATATACATCACATAGGTCTTTTTGTTAAAAATTATCATTTGACTGGTGACCTTATATTAGTATGAACCTCTTATCATAAATATCTGGAGCACAAGCAAAGGCAGGTGTCTGAATCTGAAAGAAAGAAAGAAAATGTTATCTCTGTAAACAATCCCAGTTTTTATATTTCAGAAGACCTGTACATCTGGAAGGTATGAATACACTTAATATACTATGAGATCAGCAACACTGAATTGTCATAGCCATATAAAAACTTTTGTTTCTTAATTTAGTTTTGTACCAGAACATCTTTAAATCAGAAAACCTCATTGTCCTGTTTTAGAAAATTTAACCTGTTGATGATGACCAATGTAAACATATCACAATAATACATTTTGTCTAACAATTTTTGATGACTTATGAAAACCAGATCACTTAACACATTATTTTGAACAACAAGAAACTCTCAAATTATAATACAACAATAAACAATAAACAAAACATGCATTACATTTATAGAACCAATTTTAACATCATTTTGGCCAGCTGGCAACTTTTGGTGGAAGCATACCAGACAAATGTTTCAAAAATCCAAAATGCAAAAAGAAAATTTGTTGAGCTCAAATAAAACAGCTGTTTACAGGTTGGGCACACAGAAAAACAAAACATACAGACAAATTTTAAAAAATCAGAGTGCACTCATATATATTGGTCAAATTAAATTATAGTAACTTATAATTTTAGAAGTTTGTAATTACAAACAGACTAGTCAGAATTATTTATAGGTCAATAGCAGAGATCTCTCATAAGAATTTGGAAGAAACAAAAAATAAATTCCTTCATAAAAATACTGACAACTTTCATGTTTTCCTTCTATGTAGCTTCCAGCTCAGTCATCTTCATACCCTCCGTCACATATTCAAACCTTTCTTTTACTCTCTTAGCATTCTCTCTGTAAGAATATCATTTATATAAATTTCCTTGATATATCTTTGTCAAAACTTATTTTGACCCCTTGTTCCTGGGTTGTTACAATTACGCCCAGTTTCCCGCTAGCTGCAAATGCTGCAGCCATTTGTGATTTAAGAGCAGAGACCCTCTTTGTGTGCAGAGAAAGAGAAAAGCGTGCTTCAGGATAAGGTTTTTGTCCCAGGTGTTTTGAGCCAGGGCACCCAGCTTGTGTTTCCCATTGTGGCTTACTCAGCTTACTCGATGTTTTGACAAAGCAGGCATTTATATTTCTCCTTTTAGATAGTAATTTTGATTAATCGTCACTCAGGAGTTTGTAGTGCACAAGAAATGTTTTATGCACATCAGTTTAAACTGAAAACCAAAAGTATAAGTGCCAATTAGTCAAAATTTGCAATTAGATTTCTCCTGTAAAACTTTCCTAGATGCTTGCAGGCAGCGCCAGGCTGGTGACGTCCAGGCTGGCCATTGGGGCAGCACTTGCACCACGCACAACCAGTTTATATATGGAAACTAATTTGGGTGCTCAGGCTTTCCGGTGACAATATTTCATACTCCATTGATTATCTGGGGGTCGAGCGACCCTTTAGCTAATCATCCCACATTGAATGTGGGCCACTCAAGCTCACAGAAGTTTTGGAGCTTTACTTTTTATCTTAACTCTATAATCCACTTTGAACTTATCAAAATTGTTAAGCATACATTTTAAAAGAGTTGACTTACTACCAGCAGAACCCATTATGTCAATGACTTGGACAACACAGTAACCCACAATTACAATTTATCTAAGCAAGTCCTGTCCCCTCCACTTAATCTGAAATGCAAACAAAATTTTGAGACTAACAAATGGTCTCCTGCCAGCAGGTTGAATTCCTCTGGTAACAGTGACTTGGAAGCGCAGGCGCAGGGGGGATAACAGATGCAACACAGGGGAGGAACACGCACACACACACAAAAACAGACAATCCCGGGAACAATAACCACACCGCTCCCGACCTCAAATTTAGAACAGATTCAGAGGACGACCTCTGACAGACGGCAAAACATCGCGTCCGGTGGCCTAGCTCTCACAGGTTTAAACAGAACAGACGCTAGCACAGACCAGATACCTGGATGAGACTTGGGCAAATTGCCAAACCAGAAACCGAATTACAAGCGCGCTTATCTTGGTTGGGAGGCAGGAATTCAGTTGTCTCTGTCTCATAGCCTTGCGTCCTGCCTTGCAGCCGATCTGGGGGGGCCAGCTGAAGATCAGCTTTTTGGCGCCTTGGCCCCCCAAGGGTTAGCTGCCAGGCAAGGAGGCATTGAGGTCCCCTCCTTATTGCCTATGGTGGGTGCTGTGGAACAAAAGAGGTTAGTGGTGCCAAACAAATAAAGACAGACAAACACTAAGACTAGTACAACAAACAAATGCCAGTGTACACGACTTCCCCAGAAGAGGAAGTAAACTGAATCTGACGGGCGGCAAATGGTGGCCGCACCAAAAACAAAAATTCTGAGACAGAATCCAAATCGGTGACCCCACCGCTAACCGGTCTGCTAGACTGAGAGTGCCCTGGGGCGTTCCCCAAGGAAAGTGGCCTGTGGCTCAAAAAGGATGCCTATGGCATTCACCTAAGGACTCACGTCCTTAGGTGCAAGCCACGTGGATCAAGAAGCTCACGCTCCCCAAAACCGACCACACTAAGACACAAGAGATCAGGATCCAAGTAAAACAAAGAATGAGAGATAGGAACGGCCGTACTTACCCCGAGAGGCAGCTGTTGAGGTCTTCCGATGCAGGGGGCAATCCCCGATCTCGCTGGGGCCTCCAAAATGTTAGGATCGGGAAGCCCGCCGCGTGAAGGAAGACTCCAAGAAGCGTTCTCTCATGCAAAGGGCAAGGGGTTTTATTATCCAAGCATGCGTGGGGCTCACTGAACACGCAGGAACAGTGGGCCCCGAGGTTTGTCTGTGCAGGGCTTATATGTCTATAGAACCAAGGGAGGAGGGGTCTTTGCAAGCGCGGTTACAGAAGCAGATAGCATTGGTTAGTTTAAACAGCTTTTTACATTCATTGGGAGAAGACACTCGTACGGGAGTTTTTAGGCTGGCCGACGGAGCGGGGAGGATGTTTCCTAATATGGGCAGCAGGTGTTTAGGAAAGGGATACTTTGTAAATTCTTTAGCCATGGAGTTGTTTTTATCTTTTAGCCTAGATCCCTGGTTGCTCTGTTCTCACTCTTATCTAACTTAGGCAGCTTTAAATTGTAACAGCTCAATTCCTGGAACCTTGGGAGGAGGGGGACAGCATGGACCGTGCATTCCCCGAAGGGAAAATTTCTCTTACATCCCCAAGCCCTAGACATACCCAGGCCTCACCACTGCACCCGACAGAGCTGCCCCTGGCTCCCCACAGGCCTCTCCTCACACCCCAAAGGGCTGGCTTGAAAAGGCCAGTTCATTTCTGAAAATGGAAATCCTCTCACAGAATTAAGCTCTCCAGCATCTGGGACAAAGCCCAGCCCACGGGCAGAACAAAGCTGCTCTCTGAGCCTGAGGCTGATGGACCCAGGCATGGAGCTGCAGTGGGCATCAGTGAGCCACTTCTGGAAGCCTCATGCCAGGATGACCCAGCACCAACACAGCCTCCCTGGGTCCTGAAGCCTAATGGGTCTATGAGCTTAGCACACTGTCTCCAGGGTGACAAAAGGTGGCTGCAGACCCAAGCAAGGAGCAAGAGGTACAGACCCCCACCCATGCTGGCACTCAAGAGTACACAAGACACTGTTCTGCCTTCATGTGGCAAGACTCACAGGGAGGAGGCCCCAGCACCTGCCCAGGGAGGCCCTCTGTATGCAACCCCACTCTAGGACAGCAGCTGGGTGGCAGGGCCCTGGCCAACTCCCACGTGCATGTACCCAGTGCTGAGGGTAGGATCCGTTATTCACTCCACAGCCAAGACTGGTCCAGGCCCAGCCCACACCCTTGCCACACCTGGACCCCATGGGGTCACCATTCACAGGCCTGACCCTCTCTTGTTTCTAGGAGCTGTGAACTGACCCAGCAAGTATATCCCACACCACAAACACCCTAAATTATGAAATTCGGCCCAATGCAACCTTTCCTCATGGTCACTGACTGCCATCCCCTGGTATTGTAGGGCCTCAGTCTCCTCCTAGGTAAGCTCCCTCTGGGCACAGATATAGACCCCATCCAGTCCTCATCCTGGCACCCTGCCAGCTATGGCTACCTCATGGCAGAGTACAGGGGTAGGATAGGAGGCCATTCACAGTGCCCCTGGATACAGCCTCAGGCTTGGCAGCCTCTGGGCACTCAGGGCAACTTGCAAGGTTCCTGCCCGGACCCAGGCTGGGGAAATGGGCCAAAGAAACCAGCCTGTTAGTATCAGGTGACAGTCTTGGAACCCAGAGGGCAGTGGGCACAGCTTCCATGGACAGCCTCACCTCCCAGACTGAAAACACCCTCCAGTCAGCAAGTCACACTAGCAACTGCCCTGAGATGTGCTGGCCACACGTCTTAGCTCCAGCACTGTCCACGAAGGGCCAGAGCCAACCCTGCTGCCCAGGAGTTGGAGGTAAAGAAGCCAGGGGAAGAAAAAGTGGGGAGTGGAGAAGGATGTGAAGATCATCCCAGAGAAGAGTGCAGCTCTTACCACTCAGCAATCTATCTGAGGCAGGACAGTGGACTCAGGGAAGGGACAGGAGCCAGCAGAGGAGCAAACTGCCCTTCTCCACAGCCTCCCATGGCTTGCTTGGCTTTTGTGCATGTCTATGTTCCTCTTTTAGCAAAAGACAAAGAAGTCAGGTTGTCTGCGGCCAACAAGCTGTTTCCACATGTGGACATACAGTCCCCTAGTCCCCACGCCCTGCCAAGGACACACACAGACCCCTCAGACCTCGTACAGAGCCCCCACAGAAACCCCCACGCAGGCAGACACAGGCACACATGCACGTACACCCACAGGCACGTACCATGCACACACACAGGGTCAAGCACAAGATGCCCACGTGCACAGATAAGGGAGCTCAGGTCCACAGTGACCCATGGACAAAAGCACCAATGTCCAGACTCCTGCAGCATGCAGGTACACACGTACACAGACATTCACACGCTCCTCGGCTGCCTGCTGGAAAGTTGCTGGGGGAGTGGATGCCAAGGAGACCCTGGGATGAGCCGATGACAGGCATCGCAGTGCTGTGAGGGGAGCCTGATGAGCTCCACGTCAGCAAGTGGGAGCTGCCTGCCTGCCTGCCTGTCTGCCTGCCTCCCTCCCTTCCTCCCTCCCTCTGATGAGCAAGCACATCAGCACTGCCACAGGGCTGGGAGCCTTGCTGGAAGCCAGCTGGGGCTGAGGCACCCGACATCTAGGCAGGTCCTGGAAGCCCCTTCCCACCAATGAGGACTGGCTGGGATCCCTGCTGGGCGTCTATCAGTTGTGTCTGCACCTCCACCCTCGAGTCTGCCTGTATTCTGCCACAATTAAGAGCTCACCCCGGCCACCAACTTCTAGCCACAAGGCACCAGACAGGTCAGTGAAGAGAGCAGCTGGGTGGGTGGTGGTCTGCAATGGCACTAGGGTGGGAGAGGGCTCTAGGACACTGCAGGAAGGTACTTCAGACTCAGCAAAGGTAGCAATGCACCTGGGAGTTATGTTTGCAAAGGGAAGACAGACTCAACTTGACTTTGTGTGTTGGGGGTAGCAGGATGGGGCTTCCCAGGAGGTTGGCTTGGCTGCCTTCTGAGGAGGGGTCTTAGGAAGAGAGATTATCTGCCCCAACACACCTGCTGCCAACAAGGCCAACTCCCGGGGCCATCACAGGACAGGGCTGCCATGGGGCACTTATCCCTGGACTGGAATGGGTGGAGTGACCCTATATGTCCTTGGCCTGGCAGAGTGGCCAAAACTTCTTCACAGAACTTGAGGTGGCCACTCTTCCAGCAGCCAAATCACAATGCTTTTGGTTGTTTCCTTCCCGGAATCCAGCCCAAGGAAATCTCTGCCCAGACACCCACCTCCAAACCCCACACGATGCAGGCTTCTACACACCCAGAGCCAACTGAGAATGGAAGCACCTCCTTCCTCCCCACCATGGGTGTCAACCTTTCCCAGGAAAACAGCACCCAGCCCAACACCACCTCTACCGAGCCACTATTGGCACTCTATGTGCTCCTGCCAGCTGTGTACTCTGTGATCTGCGCTGTGGGGCTGACTGGAAACATGGCTGTCATCTATGTGATCCTGAGAGCCCCCAAGATGAAGACAGTGACCAATGTGTTTGTCCTGAACCTGGCTGTAGCTGATGGGCTCTTCATCTTGGTGCTGCCAGCCAACATCGCAGAGCACTTGCTGCAGCGCTGGCCCTTTGGGGAGACTCTCTGCAAGCTGGTGCTGGCCATCGACCACTACAACATCTTCTCCAGCATCTACTTCCTGGCCGTGATGAGCGTGGACCGCTACCTGGTGGTGCTGGCCACTGTGCGATCCCGCCGTGTGCCCCGGCGTACCCAGCGGGGAGCGAGGGTTGCCAGCCTGTGTGTCTGGCTGTGTGTCACCATCATGGTTCTGCCCTTCTTCTCCTTTGCTCATGTCTACAGCAATGAGCTACAGGTGCCCAGCTGTGGGCTGAGCTTCCCACGGCCGGAGCGGGCCTGGTTTCAGGCCAGCCGCATCTACACACTGGTGCTGGGCTTTGTACTGCCTGTGTGTGCTATCTGTGTGCTCTATGTGGATCTCCTACGCCGGCTGCGGGCCATGCGGCTCCACTCCGGTGCCAAGGCCCTCGGCAAGGCCAAGCGGAAGGTGACCATCCTGGTCCTCACTGTGCTGGCTGTGTGCCTCCTCTGCTGGACACCCTTCCACCTGGCCTCTTTGGTGGCCCTGACCACAGACATGCCCCAGACATCCCTCGTCATTGGCATCTCTTATACCATCACCAGCCTCAGCTACATCAACTCATGTCTCAACCCCTTCCTGTATGCCTTCCTGGATGACAGCTTCCGCAAGAATTTCCGCATCTTGTTTCTGTGCCGAGGGGCCTGAGCACCGCCAGCCATTCCTCCCAGGTCAGGGGACATCCTGCCTGTTCACGTCCCATCCCTGTGTTCCCTACACAGACACAGACCCTACAAAGTGTCACCTCCAAAAAGGACCATCATAGTGTGATCCTGTCCTTGTCTCTGCTTCATGGATACCTATAGGGACTCAGATCCTAGTAGCAGGCACAGGGAGTCTAGTCACCCAAAAAGGATGGATAGACAAATGCCCCCTTAGACAGTCCCTTTCATGTCCTCTGTGGAACCCAGGATCCCTGACAACAGAGGTCTAGAAGGGAAGGGACCCAAACTGTGACCTTGGCCTGGAGCCAGTGTTGTGTTCTACACTCAGGA
Source organism: Erethizon dorsatum (assembly GCA_028451465.1). NCBI lineage: Eukaryota > Metazoa > Chordata > Mammalia > Rodentia > Erethizontidae > Erethizon > Erethizon dorsatum. The sequence goes on along the minus strand of CM051840.1, from coordinate 31,097,960 downwards.
CCCCTTGGGCTCCCAGACAGGACAGGGAGGTGACAAAGGTGTGGGTACCTCGGAGAGCAAAGTCAAGTGTCGCTGATAAGGCTGAGATCATGGGTATCAAGTAAAGCCACAAAATGCACCAGCGGCCTGAAATGCAGTGACAGCTCACCAGGAGACCCACGCCCTTGCAACCCACCCCATCACCCATGGCCTCTTCATATCCTACTGTAGGACACAGGGCCCTTCTGCCAGGACCTCTGAGCCCCAATACTCTAAGGACTGGCTGTCCCTTGGAAGAGCTGGCATCTGAAGCCCCCTCCATCCTGGGTGGGCCTGGGGCCTGGACTTAGCCAGCAGGAGCTGGAACTGTGGGGTAGGGCAGTAGGTGCAGGCTGCTCAGAGACCACAGCTGCCAGGGTGGGCCTGGCCTGGCTCCCAGCTGTTCCGCATCTACCATATCTCTCTCACCTCACCAAGTGGCAAGTCACCATGTGGGTTTCAGACCTGGGGCCCTGACATGCAGTCCCAGCATTGGTCACCACTAGGTACCCAGGGCGTGCGCCGCTGCCCCCACTCCAGGCCTCCTGGGCATGTAGGCCTTTGCCTGAATCCAGAACAGCGCCAGTCCCCTGCCCACTGTTCCCTGAATACCTCCAGTCAACTCCAAACAACTCAGATGTCGCCTCTGCCCAGCATCTTCCCTGACCCAGCACTGTATTAGTTGCCTATTGCTGTATAACAGGTTTCTCCAAAATTTAAGAGCTGTAAAATAATAAATGTCTTAGATGCTGAGAGTCAGGAGCCTCTGGAAGAGGCTTGGTCTCCCCTGAGATTTCATTCAGGACACTGGCAAAGCGCAGGTCCTCTTGTGGCTGCACAAGTGCTAAGGATCACCTCCAAGCAGGCCGACTCCCAGGGCTGTTACAGGACAGGGGTGCTGTGGGGCTGCGTCAGTGTCCTCTCATTGTGGTGCTGGCCCCAGGGCAAGGATCAGAGATAGCCAGGCCTCTCACCACCCCTTGCACCCCATGCTGCTTCCCCATTGCTGAACTCAGCCCACACTGAGGGGGCTGTGGGTGCTTTGAAATCACCACCCAGACCCACAGCTCTGCAGAAAGAACAAGCTGCCCAGGGCCTGTTCCTTCCTGCAGTGCAGTCACACCTCGCAAACAGCCTAATTACCAGTCCACACACTGTTCCTGTACCCGCCAGCTCCTTCAGGTTGAGAGCCAGGGCTTGAAGCTGACAAGTGGCAGAGCCAGGTGCATGGCATACAGTGTGTGAAGAAGGGGAGTGGGTGAGAAGAACAGGAGGCAGGGATGCACTGGGGAGTGTGCCAGGCTTGGAGGCTAAGGTGCCCTTGGGCTGGGCTGGGCCCCCCACTGTGCCCCCATTTGTCTTTGGGCCCCAGCAGCCTATCTCCACCACAGAGCAGGTGCCCACCAAGTTTCCTCCTAAGACCCCAGACCCTTGATTCCCTCAGGTGGCTTCTGCCCCCCATCCATGACCTTCCATCCCCTCTGCAGCTCCCTGGGAGCATCATAGGGGACCAAGACTGGTACAACCAGGCCCAGAACAAGGGAGGACAGAGGCAGAGGTACTTCTCCTGCACTGTGAGCTCCTGACATCGAGGAGAGGCCACCCTGAGAAGCCCACCCTGCCAAGTCCCCATGCTTTGGCTCCTGGCCCCCCTTCAGTACCCACATTTCACTGCCGTAGCAACCGCCGCCCCTTGGTGGGGGCCAGCTGAGCCTCATGTGGGGCCACAGCGCCCCCTAGTGGGAAGAGTCCAAAGCAGCCCTGAACCGGGCTTTCCGGAGGTCCCTTTGGGCCTTGACTACCACTCACTCCAGGCCCTCCCCCAACCCCTTGAAGAAGGCTCCACAGTCCTCGGCACAGGGAAGGAAATCATGGCTTAGAGAAGCCAGTCGTGACCAGGCCCAGCAGCAGATAGAGGCAGAGATGCAGGCAGGGGTGCCAGGGGCCGAGGAAGGGGCTAGAAAAAGAGGGGCCCAGAAGGGGGCCTGTCCTGGAGGGCCAGGGAAGTGCAGCCTCTTCTAATGCCCCTACCTTGATTGGGAGGGGTGTTGGTCCCAGACATACACCCAAGACAGGAGGGCCTCCTGCACAGGACCGCACATACGTACCCTCTCCACTAGGACCACATCATCTTCTGAGCGCCAAGGAACTGTAACTGCCCTAGTGGAGCCTGTTCTTCCCAAATTTTTCCTTGATGGTGAATTTTTGTTTGAATAGCAATGTATCTGTTAAGGACTATTCCCCCCCCCAAATTCATACACTGAAGTACTAACCCCTGACCCATAATGGCACTGGGAGGTGGCATTAGGAGGCGAATCTTTGGGAGATGAGTAGGTTGTGAGGTGGCAGCCCCATGGAAAAATCAGCAATTAAAAGTATACCTGAGGCTCTGGAGCCCCTTCTCACCACTGAGAACAGAGTGAAAAGACAGCTCTCACCAGAACCGGATGGCATAGTCTCCTTGCACTGGGGCTCCCAGCCTCCAGAACCATTAATAAACTTCCAGGCTAAAGTGCCTTGTTATGGCAGCCCAAGCTAACAATCCATCATTAAAACATGCAGAAGCACTGGCCCCTGTCCTGCCCTGCCCTGGAAACCAGTGCTCTGGCCCAAGCCACACCCTGCCACCCTCTCCAAAGCCCCTCTGCTAGGGTCATCTGCCTGCAGGTCATCCTGAGCTGAACTGGGCCCACACAGCAGCCAAGAGGCAGATTCCTGTGGCACAAGTTGGCCTGGCCACCAGGACAGGCCGCTGTCTTCAGGCATCCCAAAACTCCAGTCAGATCTGCTCCAGGAAGGGGAAATGAACAGGGGTGGGATCTGCAGAGGTGAAATTGGTAAAGGGAGCCCTACTGCCCAGGAGGGGCACCCACCCAGTAACTCTGGCAGGGAGAGGTGGCACTCAGTTGTGTAGGGACAAACCATGCTAAAGGGAAGGTGGTACGCCCTGCAACACGCCATGAGCTATCTTCTTTCTCACCATATCTGCACCTCGCAGGGGCTGCTCCATCAAGGACAAAGCCATCCTGTGAGATGCACAGAGCAGGCAGGAGGACTCAGTGTCCTTGGCTGTACAGTCCCCTCCTCCCCCAACATGCCAACCCAAGAAATTACCCCAGCAGCCAGTTCCCACATGTCCAGAGCCAGGATCACCTTCTAAGAAAAGGGGCCAGTGAGTGAGCAAGTGTTTATTATGGCCCTCCTTCATTACCCCCAGAAACAGGTTCAGGGCTGGCTACATGCGTGGGAAATGACACGCATCACATGCATAAATATATAAAGAGGCATGTTACACCAGCACAAATTCACAAAGTTTTCAACCTTGGCAAGAAAACACTGCAGCCAGGCGGCTCCTGTCATAGCCATCACAGAAAGAGTCCCACCCTCCGCAGGCGCAAGACCTGTGGCCAGGGCTCCCTGAGATGGAAGCCTGACCCAAGTCCATGTCCCTTGAGGTCCCCTGACCAAGATCTCAGTGGAAGAATAGTCTTTCCAACGTTGCAGGTACTTCAATAGTTCATCTGCAGGAAGAGCATTTGCAAAACTGTATGATTTTCTAGGTGACCACAGCAGGGAGTCCCCAAGGCACAGAGACTCCTCCAGTGGACCCAAAGCCCACTTGCAACTTGGCTCAAGTAAGCCCTGCCAAACTCCACCCCTCACACCAGCAGGCATGTAAAGGCAACCTCTGATTTGGGAGCAAGCTCAGGCCTTACCCAAAGACTGGTAAGTGAAGTAGGCAGTCACTGGGGGTGTGAAAAGAACACACCTCAACTGCCACCCTTCCCAAGGTACTAGGCCTCCTTCCAGCTGTATTGCTGCTGCCCCTGGTTTCAAGCAGAGCAGGGACTGTGAAAGAGAGGCCCTGGGAGATCATGGGAACCTCTAGACAGAGCATGTTCCCCTACCCTGCCCTGAACAAGCAGTCAAGATCAGGCATATAGAGCCTCTGTTTTGTGAGCAACAGAGCAACCCATGGTGGTCACCCGGCACCTTCCTCCTCAGCCACCTTCTGCTTCCCAAGAATCAGAGCCCACTGCATGGTCTATGCATGATAGTTCTTCACACTTCTGCAGATTACAGGGTCCAGGGCCTGAGCGTCCTGTGGGCTCCTGAAGGGAAGAAGTCGGGCCCAGGGCAGAGCCAAGGTCAGGCAAAGCAGGCAGCAACTGAGTGGTAGGTCCACATCCACAGGCTGCATAATGCGGGAGGAAGAAAACCTTCAGAAAGCATTGGACCCAGGACCCACCCCAGGCCTCAGCAGGGACTATAGGTAACCCTAATAGGGTAACCCTGGCTGCACAGGTAAAGTCAGAACAGGCAAGTGTTCTAGGGGGGCAGCTCCAGGCTCAGGGACAGTGCCACCCCAAAGAAATGCTGCCCACTCTGCTCCTGGACAGTGCCAAGCCTGTGTGGCTGCCCTGAGGAGACATGCAAAGCTGAGGGCAGCTGATGCCCTGCCATGCGGACCACATGCAGCGCACACTGTTCACACCACTGCACAGCTGCTGTTACACCTCTGGCAGGAGCCACTGAGAGTGCAGAGCTCAGCTGGCTGAGACAAAAGATAGGGAAGTCAGATGAAGCAGCATGAATGCAGGCCCCAGGCAGTTGTATCCACTGAGTCCACAGAGACTGCAATAGGTGCTTCCAGGCAGTGCTCTTAACATCCTCTCTGTCCCTGACCCAGGGCGGCAGCTTTAGTCCTACAGAGGCCAGAGGCAGCCCTAATGCTTTGACCTGTCCCGTGGTGCACTAGATCCTCCTCTGGGACTGAGCATCCCTGGGCCAAAGGGAAAGCTATCCAAGGCTTCAGAAGCTTGGGCTCAGGTGTCAGTCTAAAGAGCAGTGACTTGCGTGAGCTCTGTGTTCGGAGTAGATGGGCTCTGAGGACTGACAGGCACCATGGGCAGTTCCACGCCTAGTCATGCGGGCCGTGGTACTGTCTCAGTGGTCTTACAGCCAAGCGCCACATCCTTGGCAATACTGCGCACACGGTCAGACACCTGCATCTCCCGGTGCAGGGCAGATGCACAGCAGAACTTTCGGAAGCAGGCCTTGAAGTTCTCATCCAAGAAGGCATAGAGGATAGGGTTGAGACAGCTGTTGACATAGCCCAGGGCTGTGCAGAAGCGCAGAATGGCCACAGTGGTCTCACTGCCTGGCTGGACACCCAGACCTTGGACCAGGACAAAGACCTGCACAGGTGTCCAGCAGCCCACAAACACAGCCACCACCACCAGCACCAGCCGTGTGATGCGCCGCAGGTTCCGATCCTTCTCTCGGGAGCCTGAGAGCAGGCGGACACCACGGAGCCGCCGGATCATCAGGCTATAGCAGACAGAGATGATAAGGACAGGAATAATGAAGGAGAAGAGGAAGATGCAAACGGCAAACACAGGACCCCAGTAGTCCTGGGGGGCTGGGATCTCCACCAGACACTCGATCTCTGTAGGGAGAGAAATGGGGTCAGGAGGGCTACTGGGAGCCATAGGAGCCTGGTAGAAGGAGAAGCCCCACCCCACTGACCTTCATCCTCTACCTGTGCTGAGCCCATGATGGCAACGGGAACACCAACCACAGAGGCCAGGGCCCAGATGGCCACATTGACTGCCTGGGCTTTGCTGGACGTCCGGACATCAAGAGCACGGATCGGGTGGCAGATGGCTACATAGCGGTCCACACTCATGGCGGTTAGCGTGAAGGTGCTGGTAAACATGTTGTAATAGTCAATAGCAATGACTGTCTTGCACAGGGCATTCCCAAATGGCCAGAAGCCCAGCAGGATATCTGTGCCCTGGAAGGGCAGTGTGAGCAGGACCAGGGTATCTGCCAGGGCCAGATTAAAGATGTAAATATTGGTAGCTGTCTTCATCTTGGTATGCCTGCAGAGAGGACAGAGAGAAGAATGGTTCCATTTGTCTACTCTGAATGAACAAGGCAGCAAAAGGCAAGAAGCTCATTTTTTAGGACACCAACCCTGAGTTTTTCAACATCAGAGTCCCCAAGGGAGCTTGTTAAATGGCAGAGTCCTGGACCCAGCCCTAGGCCCACTGAGTAAGTCATGCTGGATGCAGCCTGGGGCAAAGGTTTTAACAAGCTCATCAAGTGATCCTCACATATACAAAAGGGTTCCAAGCCTTAAAGGCTGGTCTGCTTTGGAAAAGCTGGGCCATGTGGGATATCAGAGCATGCACTGGACTGCAAAGGAGCAAAGGGGTAGGAATCACAAGAGAATGAGCCCGCCTTCCTCCTCAAGTCTCCCTTGAGACATCACACAGACTCACCTGCTGGCCCTGTGGCTGCCAGAGGCTTCTAACAGCCCCAAAGTTTATAAAAGCTTAACACAGGCCTTCCTACTCCACACTGCTATCTAGGGACAGAGGGGCACTAATAGGGTCTGACTGCATTCAAGCACCTGGAACATGGCTAGAAAACTGCAAGTAGTTAAAAAATATGTGTGGTGGCAGCAGTTGCAGTACCAAAGATGACAATTTTTTGTTTATTTTGTTTTTTGAAACAGAATCTTGCTACGTAGTCCGAGCTGGCCTTGAACTCACAATCGTCCTGCCTCAGCCTCCTGAATGCTGGATTTACAGTTGTGTCAGAGATGACTATATCCCATGTCAATTTAGTTGCCATAAAGGCATCTGCGGTTTAGTTTTATCTCTTAGAGAGAGATTAAGAATAAGCCCAAGGGCTAGTGATATAGCTCAGCGGCATAAGCGCCTGCCTGGCAAGCGTAAGGTCCTGAGTTCGACTCCCAGTACCCGCATATTAAAAAAAAAAAAAAAAAAGAATAAGCCCAAAAGCCTTAATTGCAACTAAGTAACAATAATGACAATGGCAGAATTATGCCACTCTCTTCACATGGATTTTATCTTGGTTTGAGATTCATAAGTGCTATTTTGACCCTCACTCTATGAAGGAGGAAACTGGGGCTCAGAAGATCTAAGTATCCTTTCTTTTTGGTTGTTTTTTTTTTTTTTGCTTGATTTTTTTTTTTTTTTTTTTTTTGTGGGTACCGGGGGGACGACCTCAGGACCTCGTGCACCAGCAGGCGCCCGTGCCGCTGAGCGATACCACCGGCCCTTTTTTCATATGTGGGTTCCGGGAGTCGAACTCAGGACCTCGCGCTTGCCAGGCAGGCGCTTATGCCGCTGAGCCATCTCACCGGCCCTTGTTTGAATTTTTGAGACAGGGGCTTGCTATGAAGTTCAGGCTGGCCTTGAACTCACTTATATAGCCCAGGCTGACCTCGAACTCACTGCAGTCCTCTTGCCTCAGCCTCCCGAGTATTGCGATTACAGACAGGTGCCACCACACCCAGTCCAAGTAGCCTTAGAGTTGGTAAAAAGCAAGAGTGAGGCTCAGAACCAGATGTTTCTGATTCCTAGCAGCCACCGAAGTCCACTGGCTCAAACTATACTGGGTACTGCCTCTTGAGCCAACATGCCCACAGCAGTTCCTGAGCATCACTCTCTGGGGACACTGGTGGGCAAGATGGCCTTTCTTGTTTGCCCCAGTCCAGGAAGTAGCTCTGAGAGTTTCAATGTTCCAGTGCAGAAGAGACACAGGAGAGAAGCGCCTGTCATAGGAGAGACAGTCATGGCACATGGCTGGCCCATGGTACATCCTCCAGCCATGAAGGGGTATGTGGGTCTGGGAACAGTCTCCCTAGGACCCTTCCCTGGAGGGCAGTGCTGGGGGACACAGCTGCTCTTCCTACCATCATGCTGCCCCCACACTGTCTGCCACAGTGTACCCCATAGTGTCCCTCATGGTACACTCCACAATCATCCCCATGATGCTTCCCGCAACTCCCCCCACTCTGTTCCCACCACCCCAGCTGCCCACCACCAGCCTTTCATCTGAGTGCCAGCTCACGGGTTCAGCCAGGGCTGACTGCCATGAGCAGGGAGCCCTGCAGCCAGAGAGAAGGGGCTCTGGGTTCATCCTAGCATCCACCCTTGTGCCTCCCTTTGCCCATCTGAGAAAAGAGGTCACAAGAGCCATCTTCTTGGGGTCATTGTGGGATCCCATGAGGCAATTCACACCACCAGCTGGCATGGAGCCTTGTTGTGGTTTAAACCAGGGCTCAGGGTGGTGATGTCTCAGCCGGGACAGACGGGCAGAGCAGATGACCCTCCAGGACCTCAGAGTTGACCCTGCCCCCTGGACAGGGAAGAAAGAAATTTAACGGGGGAAAGCAAGAAATCTCCACTTGTTCAAATCCAACTAGAACAGCCTCCTGCCTCAGTTTCCCTCTCCACAGCTGTGTAGGACTCACTAGACAGGGACCTTTGTGGGACCCAGCCTACCTGAGGATGACATACATGACGAGGCAGTTTCCCAGCAGCCCCCCGATGCACACGGCCAGGTAAAGCCCCACGATGGTGACCTTGAGCCCAAGAGGCAAGAAGGCACTGTGGCTGGCATTGAGCAGCAGATGGGGGGGCAGCACGCTGTGGTTGGGGCTCAGAAGGGACAGGTTGCCCTGAAGGTGGCTGCCGTAGAGGACCTCCCAGAATGGGGCAGGAAAGAGAGACTCCATGCTGTCACCCTGCAAAGCTACTTAGTACAGAACCTGAGACAGGGCACAGAAACAAGTGACCACAGTACTGGACCACACCTGCCAAGTGCTCAGAGTGCAGCCCAGCAGGTACTGGGACCCCCCACAACAGGCACCTGCAGACACCCAAGCACTCATGTAAGGACACAGGCACACATACACACACACAGAGACACAGACAGGAGGGCATATGCACATACAGGGATTCATGGAACACAGACACACATGTACCCAGCTGGACACCTCACATCACATCTACAGACTCACACGTGGGCTATGCAGACCTGGTTACACAAGGATGCGCATCCACCCACTGAGACTCAAGGACACACAGTCACCGGATGCTCACAGAAGCAGGGATGCACACATGTCAACACAAAAACGTCCAAAACACCCTCATGCACACCCAGGCACAAGAGAGCCTGAGATAAGCTCAGAGATGCCTGGGGCACAGGCAGCTGGGCACAGCTTTCTCCTGCCCCTCCCAGCCCTGCGGAACAGCCTAGCCACGCCCGCAGCAGCAGGACCCCCCTTACCTCCTGCAGCGTAGACCCTCACCTCCAAAATGTCCTTGGGCAGTAGGACTGAGGAGACCCTAACCCTCAGCAGGGAGGACAGAGGGGCAGCTGTGGAGTAGGGCTGGCCAGCCCAGAGCAGGGTTGAGATGGAGCTGTGGCGGTTGCTCTTTCTCAGCAGATGACAGACTAGACGCAGCAGCAGCAGCAGCGAGTGCGGCAGCCAGGAGCTGGGGGCGGGGAAGAGGCTACAGCTCCAGAGTGGGAGGAGCTGCGCAGGCTGGAGGAGGGGGCCTCAGAAGGGAGGATCACCCAACCTAGGCCACCTGGGCCCCACACAGGATGAGACACAGACAAGATCAGGGCATATGTAAAAATACGAACCCAAGCACCCCAGACAAAGACACCCATTGGCTGAGGCATATGACAGGGATGTCCACAGGCCCGCGAATACAGAACTGGAGACACAGACAGGAACTCAGACACACACACACAGGTCACAGACTCAGACACAGGGACAAGACTCGGAGATGCACACAGAGACGTGCTCACTCAGAGGTAGATGCAGGACACCAATACACACAGACACAGCTTTGGAGAATCTGTCCCAGTCCAGCCTTGGTTGGACTTCCCTGTCCACAGCTGACCCCTCAGCCAGGCCCCCAGGGTAGCCAAGCCACAGCAGGTGGACAGATGATGGTGCCCTGTCCTGGCCAGCTATCAGAGGGTCAGAGTCTTGTAAACAAGCAGGAGGATGCCTGAGCCCAGGACCCAGTACTGCTGCCACATCTACTTTGCACTGCTTGAGCCTACTATGAGCCACAAAACCTCAGAGATCTGAAGCCACCTGTCAACAGAAGGGGGAAAGCCACACCAAGGGCACCTCTATAAGGAGGGCCCCAGAAATGGGGCCTAGCACACACACCAATAAAAGGCTCCTTCAGGTGGACCTGCTATTTGCCAGCACAGAGGCTGCAAGTACAGTCCACTGAGATGGAAGATTACAGGTTAAAGCCACATGGGCAACCCCTGCATTGGTTTCCAGACCCCACCTGGTTGTGGTGTTGCTCCTCTTGCAAGGGCTGTGACACAGAGCCAGACCTCCCCCTACCACCCAGACCCCTGTTCCTTCTCCAAGGATGGGGACCTGGTTGCTAGGCAACTGGCAACAGTGTTGCTAGGATACCTGTAGAATCAGGAAAGGCTGGAGCAGGCAGATGCTCCAGGACTCAGCATCCCAAGCTGTCTCGGGACTTGTCTCTGCATCTTCACTGAAGCTAAGACTCAGGGACACATGGACACTCAGGAGACACCTTCCTGCAAACACACAGAGACGCCCAGACAGGAAAAGGTTGAACTCAGATGCAGGTCCATTTTCAGGGATGCACACAGGGGCCAAACACACACACAAACCCATGACAAGGTGCACGAAGGCACATGGGTAGACACAAGAGAGAGCAGTTGTGGTAGATTAACTAATGGTCAATGTGGAACACCCAGCTGAACTGAGTCAGCATCGTTCTGGGCATTGAAGATCCACCTGAGGATTGTTGCCCAAAGGAGAACTGAAAGGGAAGATGGTATGCCGCTGATTTTCCTGGAGAAGCCTGCCATGGCTGGTTATTCTGATACAAACTCAGCTGTTCTCATGATCAGAGGAGCTCAGGTCCTCGCTGTCGCTGGGGATGGCTGATGTTCTCTTCCAGAGAGCTCTAGTTTCCACCACTGGCCCTTGGGCCTTCCTGGTGCAGATCCTTGATACGGACTTGCATAGGACATTGCCATGGGCTCTAGGTCTTTAGCTGGACTTGTGCAGGACATCACTGTGGGATCCAGGCCCTCAGCTGGATTCTTTGGATCTCTTGCACTCTTCTGCCTTTGACTTTTTGGGTGAATATTATTAAGTCCTATAAATTATGTGTCTTATATTAACTCTGTTCCCTTGCAAACCCTGACTACAACAGCAGGGATGCCTGTGAGAAGAGGCAGACACAGGCCCAGGCTCTCAGACACCAGGGACATGCACACACACACACACACACACACACACACACACACACACACATATACTCCAGACAAGCTTGACCTATGACCTCAGGAGCCTGGGGAGGCAGGAACTCTGGAAGCTCTAACTCCTGCAGCCCCTTCCCCAGGCAACGCTGGGGCCCCTGGCCAGGCTACCGTTCCCTACCTGCTCACTTTACAGCCTCATTTCCTAGCAGCCTTCAGCTGCCTCCCAGCCCAGGCCCCAAAGTGGGGGAGAGGATGCTGTGAGGGTAAGCAGAGCCACAGAGGGAGCTAGTCTGTTCCCTCATGTGGCCCTGAGCCTGCTCCTCTCTTCTCTGTGCCTGCCCTGCCCCACCTGCACAGGTCCCAGCTCCAGTCCTGTCTCTTCTCTGCCCCCAGCCCCACCCACATGGCAACACAGTTACACAGCTGCCGGGTGGGCCTGTGAGCTCTGGACTGGACAGATATCCATGAGAGTGGGTCAGCAGGCCTGGCACAGAGACCAGGTGGAGGCAGCTTCTCGACCCCTCAGCTACAGTCTCAGACAGAAAGACAGGTCACCTGGTCTCCCTGCAGGTGAGTGGCCAGGATGGGATACTGACTCCCGTCCCACAAAAGGAGACTGACAGTGACAGGAAATGGCCCAGGCTTCTCTTGACCCCTCACTGGAACTCAGCAAGGGCAACTGGCCCCTCTAGAGGGGCAGAGGCAGAGCCAGGGCCCACAAGGGTCAGCAGAAGAGAGAATGTATCACCGATGCACACGTCACGGGCAGGCAAAACAAAACATGCAGGAACAGCAGTGACAGCCCAACACACGAATCTCACACCAGTGACAGCATACAGCACACATCCACAGACTGCAGTTGATGCTCACAGGGCTGCAGTGGACGTCATGGGCAGGTGGGCAGGCCTGGGTCCCAGAAGGAGACTCACACGCACAAACGGGGCAAACACCCAGAGCCTCACAACCTCCGAACCAGACAGGCTGACTGGAGTCCTGGCCCTTGCTGCCTGGGTAGGGATGCTGTCTGCCCATCCCCGTCCCCACATACTTCACCAGAGAACAGGAATCAAAGCAGAGGATGTGGCAGCTCCACACGGGACAGTCACTGCCTGGGGAATTCAGTCACCACACCACACTCCGTTAAAAAAACAAAAGAATTTTAACAGTTCTGAGTGTCATCAAAATAAACTACTTCATCCTTTGATTTTAACTTTATAAAATTTATATACAGGGCTGAGGGTGTAGCTCAGGGGTAGAGCATTTGCCTAGCATCCATGAGGCCCTGGACTCAATCCCCAGCACTGCAAAAACAAACAAAAGTTATGTACAACAACAAAAGAATTGAGTTGCAGCTTTTTAATATAATGTTAAATTTTGTAATCATTGAATACAGCTCATTAATTTAATTTTGGGGTTTTATTTTTAGGACTTGGTGCCAATAAACATGCATTTAGATGTCCATTGGCCTTCAAAGAATACAGGAGGCCTGGGCACAGAACAGTGGCTGGGCCCCACACGTGCAGGAGTACCTCCCACAGGCCTCCGCTGTGCCCAGAATGCACTGGGCCTCTTAGAGTCCCAGCAGGATGAGGGGAGGAACCATCAATGTTTTTCAATGGTACAAAAACAGAGGAAGAACTTGATAAACACATGGCAATTAAATAACACCCTCCTGAACAACCAATGGGTCACAGATGAAATTAAAGAAGAAATTAGACAGTTTCTATAATTAAATGATAAAGACAATACAACATACGGGAACTTGGGACACAATGAAAGCAGCCCTACAAGGGAAATTTATAGCAGTGAATACCCATATCAGGAAAACAAAGCGAGTTCAAATAAACAACTTCATGTTGAATCTCAAGCTTCTAGAAAAAGAAGAGCAGGCCAAGCCCAAGGATCGTACGAGGGAAGAAATTATAAAGATCAGAGCAGAAATTAATGTAATGGAGACTAAGAAAACAATACAAAGAATCAATGAATCGAAGAGTTGGTTCTTTGAAAGATTAAATAAAATTGACAAACCCTTAGCCAACCTTATCAAAAAAAGGAAAGAAAACCCACACAATTAGGAATAAAAAGAAATCACAGTGGACCCTGCAGAAATCCAGATCTATACCTACTTCAAGAACTTGTATTTTAATAAGATGAAACAGAAAATGCAGAAGAAATAGACAGATTCCTAGATATATATGAATTACCAAAGCTGAACCAAGAAGATAAAAAATCCTTAATAAACCAGTATCAATCAATGCAATTTAAGATGCAATTAAAAACCTACCAACAAAGAAAATCCCAGGTCCTGATGGATTCACTGGTGAATTCTGTAAGAAATTTAGAGAGGACCTAACACCACTACTTCTCAAACTCTTTAATGAAATTGAAAGGGAAGCAGTACTTCCAAAATCATTCCTGGAAGCAAGCATTACCCTGATACCAAAACCAGAGAAGGACCCAACCAAAAAAGAGAACTACAGACCTATCTCCCTAATGAACATAGATGCAAAAATCCTCAATAAGATACTGGCAAACAGAATGCAGCAAATCATCAAGGTTATACACCATGACCAAGTTGGATTCATCCCAGGGATACAGGGATGGTTCAACATATGCAAATCAATACATGTAATACACCATATTAACAGAGCCAAGGACAAAAACCATATGATCATCTCAATAGATGCAGAAAAAGCTTTTGACAAAGTCCAGCACCCATTCATGACAAAAACTCTACAGAAAATTGGAATAGATGGTCTCTATTTCAGTGTGATAAAAGCCATCTATAACAAACCAAGAGTGAACATCATACTAAATGGACAAAAGCTGAAAACTTTCTTTCTAAAATCAGGAACAAGACAAGGATGTCCACTGTCACCACTCTTATTCAACATAGTTCTGGAAACTTTAGCCAGAGCAATTAGTCAAGAGAAAGAAATAAAAAGAATAAAGATAGGAAAGAAAGAAGTTAAATTATCATTATTCGCAGATGACATGATACTCTACATAAAGACCTCAAAAATTCCACCAGAAGACTTCTAGATTTAATAACCAAATTCAGTAGCACAGCTGGATACAAAGTCAACACTTGAAAATCAATAGTCTTCCTGTACACAAATAACAGACTCACTGAGAGAGAAATTAGGGAAACAACTCCTTTCACAATAGCAACCAAAAAAATGAAATACCTAGGAATTAATCTAACAAAGGAAGTAAAAGACCTCTACATTGAAAACTACAGTACTCTGAAAAGGAGACTGAAGAGGATATCAGAAAATGGAAAGAGGGCCGGTGAGATGGCTCAGCAGCATAAGCGTCTGCCTGGCAAGCGCAAGGGCCTGAGTTCAACTCCCGGAACCCACATACGAGAAAAGGGCCGGTGATATCGCTCAGCGGCACGGGTGCCTGCTGGCACGCGAGGTCCTGAGGTCGACCCCTGGTACCCACAAAAAAAAAAAAAAAGGAAAGATATCCCTTGCTCTTGGGTAGGAAGAACCTATATAATGAAAATGGGCATACTTCCAAAACTTCTATACAGGTTTAATGCAATTCCAATCATAATTCCAACAGCATATCTCAGAATTAAAGAAAACAATCCTAAAATTCATTTGGAACCAGAAGAGACCTAGAATAGCAAAGACAATTCTGGGCAACAAAGGCAAGGCAGGGGGTATCACGATCCCTGACTTGAAGTTATACTACAAAGCTACTGTGATAAAAACAGCATGGTATTGGCAAAAAAAAAAAACAGACCCGAGAATCAATGGAACAGATTAGAAGATGCAGAAAGAATTCCAGACATACTTAGCCACCCTATCTTTGACAAAGGTGCCAAACACCTTCACTGGAAGAAAGATAGCCTCTCTAATAAACAGTGCTGGAAAAACTGGATTTGCACATGCCAAAGATTAAAATTGGACCCATATCTTTCACCATACACTAAAGTCGAAATGGATCAAAGGTCTAAATAGCACAAAGAATCAACAACTGGGATCTCATCTTATTTAAAAGCTTTTGCACAGCAAGAGAAACCACCAACAGAGTGAAGAGACAACCCACACACTGGGAAAAAATTTTTGCCAGCTGTTCCTCGAAGAATTACCATCAAGAACATATAAAGATGGGGCCGGTGAGATAGCTTACCAGCATAAGCGCCTGCCTGGCAAGCGTGAGGTCTTGAGGTCGACTCCCGGTACCCACATAAAAAAAAAAAAAAAAAGAACATATAAAGAACTCAAAAAAATCAGATCCCCAAAATTTAAAGACCCAACCCAAAATAGGCATCTGAGATGCACACACACTTCTCAGATGAAGAAGTACAAACAGCAAATAAATATATGAAAAAATGTTCAACATCAGTGGTCATTCGAGAGATGCAAATTTAAAAAATGCTGAGATTCCATCTCGCTCCAGAAAGAATAGCTATTATCAAGAAATAAACCAATAACAAATGCTGGAGGGGCTATGGGAAAAAGGAACACTTCTCCACTGTTGGTGGGAGTGTAGACTGGTGCAGCCACTGTGGAAAGCAGTGTGGAGATTCCTCAAAAAACTAGGACTAGAGGTTCCATTTGACCCAGCTATTGCCCTCCTTGGTATCTTCCCGAAAGAATTAAAAGCATCATACCACAGTGATATATGCGCACCCATGTTTATAGTGGCACAGTTTGTAATAGCCAAATCTTGGAAACAGCCCAAATACCCATCTACTGGTGAATGGATAAAGAAGATGTGGTTTTTTATACAATGGAGTACTACTCCACCATAAAGAAGGATAAGCTTGAGACATTTCTAGGAAAATGGATGCATTTTGAGACCATACTCTTAAATGAAAATAAATCGGACACACATGTGTAAATATTGCATTGTTTCTATGATGTGAGAAACTGAAAGTATAAATAAGGACCAAAATATATAATAGGTATTGTGAAATAGGAAGAAAATGTTCAAATGGGGAGAACAAGGGAGGGGGAGGGGGACAGGAAAGAAGGGAAAAGTAAAAAAATGAGAAAAGGAAAGTGGAAATGAAGCTTTCGTACATGGGGAGGGGAGGAGGAATTGAAGGGAGGATAGAGGAATGGGGAAAAAAGAATCAAGCTATATCATGTACAGGTACAAATTCTCTATGATAATGTGATCATTATGTATATCTAAAATGTACCGATAAAATCTGATTAAAAAAAAAAGAGAAAAAGTGACAAAGTTCCTTCTCGCAGGAGAACAGAACACTCTCCTGCTCCTTTTGTGACGCCACCACCACCATATCAACAGGAACCTGCAAGCCTCTCATCCTTCTGTCCCCCTGACCTGTACCCTGGGGAGGCTGGGAGAAGGGCCTAGATCCTGGCTTCAAAGGACTCACCCAGGGGACCAAGGTAGGCTGCTTGGAGAAGGTGGCCTGTGGGTGGGCCTCCCCTACTCTCTGTTTCCTCTTCTGCCCAGGAGCGTTCCTCAACAGGTCCCACCTCAGAGGCACATTAGGAGAGAAGGGGGCACCATGAAGAAAGGTTTTCTGAGCACACTACTTGTGTAAGGCTGGGGAATGGAAGGAGAGGTCCTTGTCCCACCCAGCTGTGGCATGGGCGTGCAGGCTCAGGGATATGGGGTACGGAGTCACAGTTTAGCCTCTCACTGAGAGGCCAGGGCAAGCTTCCAAAAACAATGAGAGGGCCAGGCTCAGCAGCACAAGCGCCTGCCTGGCAAGCGAAGGTCCTGAGTTCGATTCCCGGTACAAAAAAAAACCAAAAAAAAAACAATGAGAATAGCGTCCTGCAGAAAGGCCAGAACCTCTGCTGAGACCCAGCCCTCCGCCAGTCACCTGCAGGCTCAGGCACCGAACTCCCAAAGGCACCACCCACCTATCTAGAAATGAGGGTAAGAGTTATAGGATCTGGAAGTAACATAAACATTAACATATTATGGACTTAATGTTCCGATTTTAGCCTAACTTGAACTGTGAGATGACCATGTGAATACACTGATTAATGAATGAATGTAGGATAAATTGAATTACAGTAGCTATTATATAGTATGAAATAAGAAACGCACGAATGAATTAGAGAAATCTAGGATCACAACCCAAGCCCCAGAGATTTAGAGTTTAGAAAAACCCAGGTCTGGTCTAGGGGAACACCTGGACCCGAGATCCCAAAATTGCCCTAGAGGAGGTAAGGAGTCCCCAGCTCTGTCCCCCAGCGGGCCGCCTGAGCATTCCAAAGAGAAAGGGCCTGGCCTCCTCGTAGCTGCGCTCCTGTCCCATAGACCAGCCCCAAAGATCTCTCCAACCAGGAGCTCGGGGTCCACACCCCCCAGAATGGTGCGCTGCGAACCACCCTGGAAAGCCCCACAGTCACTCAGGTGATCCCGACGGCCAGGGCGGGCCTGGGGCGGTCGTCTGGAGCTCTAGGCACAAACCCGACCTAGGTCGGCCCAGGCCCCTCCTAAGGGGCTGCCGGGACCGCTCGGGGTTGGGGGAGGGGCGGGAATCCAGGTTGCCAAGCAACCGCGTTGTTGGGGGGGCCGAGAGTAGGGCTGAATTGAAGGTTTTCGCGGAGAAGACAGAAAGTATTGCGGTGCGCGGGCGAGGGCCAGGGCGGCTTGACTGTTGGAGCTGGCGATGGGGTGGGAAGCTGGGGTTCGGTGGAGGGACGCGTGACCCACAAAGAAAAGGACTTGGCCTGAGGGTGAGGCGGGGGCACTGTGGGCTGGTTCCAGAAAGGACGCTGGGCTGGGTTCCTTTTTTCCCCTGCCCCTCCCCGCCCGGACTCTGCTCCCCAAATCTAGACCTAGAGGGGACAGGCCAAGAGATGGGGACGCCCCTGAAGCGAGCCAGGCATCGCTGGGCCCCGAACCTGCCAGCACACGTGTGCACCCACTCACACAAACGCAGACCCCACACACACGCACACCCACCCACACGGATAGGCACAGACCCACACGTAGCACCAAGCCCTCCGGCCCCACCCTGAACACGAAGGCTGGGGTCCTGGGGCTAGGACGGAGCAGGACAGACCCGGTTGTGAGGGCGACTGCCCTGTGACCACCGGTGTCAGCCCTGAAGTCTGGCCTCACGCACAGCAGTCTCATGCGGTCCCCTGCCCCCGTAGGGCCTAAAATCGCCTGAGGGGATCTCGAGTTTTCCCAGATCAATGGAACGCGGGGGGGGGCAATTTCCACAGCTTTGAGTGCGTCTGGAAGTCCTAGCTGACTGCAGGACTGAGGTGTTAGGCACATGTGCGAGGGCGCCCGCAGGGACAGAGCTGGAGGCGAGCGTACCCGGCGAGGATCGGGCCCGAGCACGTCCTGTTCCCTCCGCAGGCGGGAAGATGCTGCCGCCTGCAGCGAAGGGCACGCCAGGAGCGGGGCCCGGCAAGCAGCGCGCACAGAGGGCGGCTGCGACGGAGTCCCCCAGGCCTGGCTGGGCGCTGACGCTGCAGGAGCTGGCGGCCATGCCCCTCACACAACGCCGCCACCACCTGCTCTTCAGCGACCTGCTCGAGGACGGGGCCGCGGCCGCCTCCATCTTCCCGCGCGAGTCGGCGGAGTTGGCATACCGCATGCCCGACCCGCGCGCCTGGACGCGGCCGCTCGACCAGCCCGCGGGGCGCGCGAACCCGCTCCTGGGTGTGCTCAAGGCGGCTGAGGCCCGCGGACGCGTGCGCGCCCTGCGGCTACGCTATATCCGCATGCGGGTAAGCGCCCGGGAGCACCGGGGCACTCCAAGTGCGGCGAGCGCTGGGCTTTCCGGAAGGCAGGTGGGGGGCGCAGGGGAGCTCCGCGCAGCGTAGCTCACCCGCCCTGGCCCGCAGGCGGAGGAGATCACGCTCCTGATCCGGCAGCAAGGCTCCGCGCGCGCTGCCATCCGGCTCGAGCTGTTCCTGCCGCCACAGCTGAAGCCGACGCGGATCCCGGATCCTCTGGACCGGCAAGAGGTGCAGGCAAGCCCGGGGAGGGGCGGGAGGCCCGCGTCTCCACACACACTTAGCCCCAGCCCTGTCCCTGCAGAGGCGGCACGTGGAGACTATCCTGGAAGAGACCGTGGATGGCAGCATTTTACCGCGGTGACAGCGACCCAGAGTGCGCGGCTACGCCCCACCCTCGTACATAAAGTTCTCCTCTAAGGGCTCTCTGTTCTTTTCCCGCGCAGTCCCCAGGACCCCCGCAGAGAAGGGGCGAGTATGGGCCGTGACTCTCCTACACCAGCAGTCACGGACACCAGGGACAGCAGAGGGGCTCCCCGACCAAGTAAGGAGATTGAGAGGATGGGTGTCAACGTAGTATGGTGCAGACAGCCCATCCCCCAACCCCAGCCTGCCCCATCCGGTATCTGGTGGCCTGGGAGACCGCCAGAGGCCCCAGTGCAGAGGAAGACGGGAGAACCTGCCTCACACCAGTGCCCCCAAAAGCCCAGAAAGTCATTCATCCCATGCACACGGTGGTCCTCTGGGAGAAAGAGTGTCTACACAAGCCAAAGCTGGCCTTTGGGGGATCACCACCTGTGGCTAGAGGGAGAGAACCACAGACAGTGGAAGGGGTGCCCCAGGAAGGGGACAGAAGACCCACCCTCTGGTCTTCTTCTCATCCTGAATAATACCCTCCTGTGCCCCACTCAGCACCCTGCCTTCCCCAGCACACACACACACACACACACACACACACACACACACTGAGGAAGGAAACCGCCTCATCCCATTCTGACAAACAAGCCTGAGTCCCACAAGACCGCTAGACTCTGGAAAGCTCCTGGTTTCTGGGCAGCTCTTACTCTTTTCTCCAGGGTGGGCTTTTTGCAGAACCTGGGGCTCCTCTTGGCCCTTCCTCCCCGCCCCTGTCCAGAAGGCTACACAGCTGAGAGCTACAGGGAAACACAAAACCCCTCCCCCTGCCAAGAGATTCCCACTGGCTCTGCCTGGAGCAGAGGCCAGATCTGGAAGAAAAGGCTGAACTGAGAGCTGGGGTCCAGCAAGGAATACGTTCACTGCTGGCCATCCCCCAGTCCTCTAGAACCACTGTCCCCTCAGCCAGCCCTGCTCCCCCTGTACTTGACCCTTTGCCCTTTGCTGGTTGTTGCTGCCCTGGCCTTGATCCAAGCCCAGACTGTGCAGAGAGCGCAAGTCAGCAGCAGTTCCCAGGGGGAGCAGAGTGTCTGGGAGAGGGAGGTAGGATGGGGGGCCAGAAAGATGGTGGGCTTGGCAGGGGCAGACAAGGAAGGGGAGCAATCTCGTCGTCCACGAGTAGCGGCCACTCACACCCTGATGTGGGCCTCCTGGACTTCTCCTGCCAAGCTCCCTACCATCTGAACCCCAGGATTTTGTCTCTTGGGTATTTACAGAGTGCCTAGAAGAATTTTATCTGCTTAGTAAAGTGAATATTTATTTTATCACTTCTCTGGCCCTGTATTTCTTCATCCTTAAAGTGGGGGTCACAGAGCTGTTCGAGGGTGTTGGGGCAGTGCTCCGTACTCCACAGAAGCACATGAGGACAAATGCTGAAAACAAAGCCCAGCACCCTTAAAGGCCACAAAGACAATGGCCTAAGACAATTCTGCACCAGGACTGGCACAGGATACCCTGTGATCCCCATGCCAAGGAAGGGTTGGCTCTGCAGAAGAGGCTAGACAAGGTGGCAGAGGATGCTTCTGCCTGCAAAAAGGTCTACAGAAAAGCAAAGCCTGTGAGCTAAGGCCTAATAAACGGGGCCTAATGCAGACCGGGGGCTTGTGTTCTGGAGTTACCTGATACTCCCAGTTCAAGTCCCATTCACCATCACCACCCACCCAGCCTTCCTGGGCTCCTCCTTGAATTTGGCGAATGCTCTGTTGCAAGGGGCAGACAGCAGGCCTGAGGTGCCAGAGGACAGCGAAAATGGGGCCTGAGGGGGGAGAAAAGTGTGCTGACCCTCACCCACTGCCAGCTGCCCACACCTGCATTTCCCCACTGTGCTTGCAGAGCAGGATTAGTATGGTGCTGTGGCCTTGTCTGGGTGCTGGCCCATCTCTGCAGGGCCTCACTGTCCTCACCCATACCTACCTTTCAAGACTGTTACCTGGACTAAAGCAGCTGCCTCCTGTCCACATGGGCATCCTGGCCTCTCCCCCACTTTGTCCTATCAGTGTGGCAGCCAGGGGGTTCTGTGACCAAGTCCCTGGACACACAGTATCTCAGGCAGCCTGGCAGTCCCCAGGCCCTTGCCCAACTGCTCTTTGCTCAGCCAAGCCTCATGAGCACCATGGAAATGCCTTGCTCTCCTCAACTCTTGCCAAGTCCATTTCTTGTCAGCCCCCTCACCCCACCCAGTCCCTAGCAGTCAGCTCCAGGCTGTTCTGTCTGGCTCGCTACTGACACACAGGGACCCCAGATAGTTGCCGAATGAATGAGGAGCTTGTGTGAAATCTCCACTTTGCCTCTCTGAGTTCTGTTCAACATATGCACATATGGCTTGTGCAGATAGAAGACATCTTGTGAGCTGCCCGCGACACCTGCATTTGCCAGGCTTTAAGTGGTGCTGGGAGAGCAGAAGCCACGTAGCTCAGGGAGACAACAGACTCCCCAGACCAGATCCAGAGCAGACTCAGGGCCCCTGGACACTGGACCAAAGCCTGCTGGGATAACCAACAACCCACATCAGGAACGATCCAGTCAGAAGGGACAAGAGAGTGCGCCAAAGGGACAGAGGGGCTTTAAACTTCAGGCCATCTTTGGCAGTTTGAGGGGCAGGGAATGAGTCAGCTACACACACACACACACAGGGCATGACTGGTTGCAAGCACCTGCACCACAGCGCCCTCCCTCCCTTCTGGGGAAAGCCCACAGCAGGGCGGCAGGCTCCTGACCCCATTTTACCGTTGAGGCTCAGAAAGGCAAGGACCACCGGTCACTCCTCCCCAGGGACCTCTTCTTGCCCAACAGAACAAGTAGCGCCTGGAGTCGGCTCTCGCGTGATGGAAAGGCCAGAAGAGCCCTCTGAGGAGAGTGGGGCTAAGCTTGTGCCGCCCCCCGAGTGCCTCATCCCGCGCGGGCCACCCGGGCTAAGGCTCCGGGCACGGGGCGGGGCGGGGCGGGGCGGGACGGGGCGGGCTGGCACCTCCCGGCCCGAGGAAGTCCCAGCCCCTCGCTTTGGGGAAGTGCCACCAAAGCGCCTGCGCACTGCGCCCGCGCCCCCTCCTCGGCGGCGGGCCGGACCTCGGAGCGCGCGGGCGGAGGCGGCGGCGCGGGAGCGCGAGGGTGAGTGCGCGCGCAGCGCCGGACTGCGGGCGGGGAGCGCCGGACTGGCGGGAGCCTAGGAGCCGGCGCAGGGATCCGTTCCCGGGACTGCGGTCACGGGCCCACGTGGACCTGGGTCGTGGTGGGACCCGAGCCCGCCCCCCTACGTGGGGGAGGGGACGCGCAGCAGGGTTCCCCTTTTTCTGCAGCTCAAAGCCTGAGGAAGTGATTGCTCAAAGGTGGGGGCCGGAAGAACCCAGGTTTCCGCGTCTCCTACCCCCAGAGCCTAGTGGGGAGGGGCCAGGCGGGACACCCCGACCGCCCCCGCCACAGCCCCACGCCACTCCGAGGGGTCTGGCACCCACTGGGCCCTACGAGCTGCAAGGGAGGCCCTGCACCCTGGGCCCCAGCCTTCCTCCAGAACGCCGCAGGAGTACCTCCTGCCGTCTGATCTGAGTCCCTGCTGCTGCAGAGCACGCCCCTTCGGCAGCCAGGGTGGGGCCCAGACCGAACCCGGCCCTCCCGCCCCCGCCCCGCCTTTGGGTCGCTGGTGAGTGGGGCGCCGTGGCGAGTTCCCTAAGGGAGGGGTGGGAGCGTGAGAAGCTGGAGGAAGGGGTCCTGCAGACGAAACAGGCCCCTCTAGATACCCCTACAGCAGAGACACGAGAAAGGCCGTGGGGGGGCGGTGCCCTGCCGTCTCAGGTGAGAGGCAGCAGGACTAGGGCCTGGCCTGTCTAGGAAGGGGCCCGCTGGGGTTGCAGTAGGAAAGGTATGGGTAGGATAGCAATGGAAATAGAGCCCCTCTGTCAACGCCCCTCCCAAAGGTTATGACATTTTTTCTGGGATTGTCACATTTTTAAATTCTTTTTTTGGACTGGGCAGACTCCAGGACGTTCCTTTTCCTTCTGTGGAGCAGAACAGCAGGCACTCCCCAGGGAGCCTCTGTCCCCAGAGATCAGACTTGCTGCCTCTCTGGCCTCTCCCAGCCTGAGGACCAAAGCAGGCGGGGCTGGGGAGTGGTGGGAGGAGCCCCCCAATAAGGGGTAGGAGGACCCTAATTCACACCCTGTGCCCTCGCGAAAGGAGGCATTCCAGGCCAACCTGGGGACATGGGTGGCCCCACTGCCCTGAGAAGGTGCAGTGAGCCAAGTCCAGGGCCTACAGCTGGAAGGAAGGGGCTGTTTCCCATCTCTTTACCAAACTGGGCACCTCACAGAACCTCACACCATCTCTGTCTCCAGTGCAGAACTGGTTGGAGATGGAGGCTCTGAAGGACACTGCAGGTGGGGGTGTGGAGGAGGAAGAATAGGCTCTGGGTACTCCACCAGACCTCAGGCTGCCACGCCCTTCCTTTCCCTAGAAACTTGACCCCAGAAGAAAGCCTGGCTCCAGCTACTTCTGTATCCCCAGCCGCTTGCAGGGACCCACGATCTTAGAGGAAGAGGGGCAGGTGGTGAGGGACTGAGGCCTTCAGTACGTGTCCCAAGTGTGCAGATCTCGGCGATCTCGGCATCATCCCCTCTTACCACCACTCAGTTCTCAGAGGCCTAGAGAGGCCAAGTGGGGTGAAAACAGGATTAGAAGGCCACGAGGGGGAGGGGCAGGAGGAAGATGGAAAGTAAATGAGAAGGGACCAACTTTCAAGACCTCTGCCACTGAGAAGAATGGAGGACTGCAGAGAGGGCCTCACCTGGACAGAGGGGGGCACGGGTTGGGGGCATTCAAAACTGCCACCAGGCACTGAATGGCCACCTTGCTCCAATGCCCTTGGGATTTCTGGGCTTAGCGGGTGACATGTTCGCTCCCTGAGAACCCTGCTGTCAAGGTATGCCCCAAACGCTGTTTGGGAAGGATGAACCACCGGTACATCCCCCTTCTGGGCCCCCCATGCTGCCCCTTTCCCTGGCTAGCAGGCCTCAGGGTGTCTCTAGCTGGAAGGTCTTGAGCATGGAGGGAGAGAAGCTAGGGTTGGCATGACAGGTGTAAGAGCACCTGAGGACCACAAAAACCTTGTTCCCGGGCACAGGTCCCTCCTCACCGGTGCACACTCCACTCCCTGCACCTTCAGGAAGTCTTGCCACAAATCAAGTCCTTGCTGTTGGCCTTGCCTACCGCCCCTGCCAAGTGCAGGGGGGAGTAGTAGCCCCAGCCCCTTGGGAGGGGCTAGGCACAGGAAACCAAGAAAGAGGAACCCAGGCTTCCGGCTTCCCTGGCACTGAGCGGATGGGGGTGTCCCCGAACTACTTCTGGGGGCCTCACTTGGGGACCAGCCTGGAATGAAGGGCCAGAAGCTGCCACAGCTCACTCCTTTCTGACCCGGCCACCCCACCCCCTACCCCCGGCCCTGGGGTTGGAGGCAGAGAGCCCACTAGCTCAGGCTCAGGCTGGGAGGTGGGGCAGGGCTCAGAGGTAGAGCTGTCCTCTTAGGACCCCTCCCAGAGGGGTCAGTCAAATGCTTACTCAAAACTTTGGCTCCTGTTCCCAGACCCCCAAGCTGTGGTGAGGGTCCTGGAGCTGGCACCACGGAGCCTGGGCAGCCCCTTCCACCCACCCATGCCCACCCCGAATGAGGCTGAGAAGCAGGTATGCCATTTCCTTCTCCCCTCTTCCTGGGCAATGGGGCAGGCAAGCTGGGGAGAGTTGCTGAGAGATCCCGGATACCTGCGGGCTGAAGGGTCATGCCCATGGGGCTGCAGCAGCGCTGCATGCCCAGTGAGCTCTGGCCTGGAGGCTGAGGCAGCTCCATCTTCCCCAGCACACAGGGCCAGAAGAGGCGGACAGGCCCCCCTCAATGTCCAGCCATGATGCGCCCCCCCGGGCGGCCCCCAGCCGCAACCCCTGCTGCTTGTGCTGGTGCTGCTGTTGCAGCTGCTCCTGGTATGTGAGCCTGGGAACATAGCTCGCTCGGTGTGGGGGGCAGACCCTGGACCCTGCTCCCCAGGCCTTCTGGTGGCTTCCAAGGCATCACCTGTGGGCAGACTGCCCCTGCCAGCTCAGCACCATCCTGTCCAGGAACTGCTGGGAGAACTATAGTGCAACAAGCCAGTCCAGATCCTCCAGACTGTGCAGTGGGGGGCACATTGGAACAGAGACCCAAAAGAGAGAGCATATGGCCCTGGGGCACACAGGCACTTGTGTCTTTGGGCATCTGCTTGAGACAAGAATGGGGCTTCAAGGTATGTGGCTTCTAGGATTTCCTAGGAGGATGAGGAAGCTGGCAGGGCCTTAACAGAGAGGCCTGGTCCTACCCACGCTTGGGAACCCCAAGGGGTCTGCTAAACAGTAAGCAGCTGAGCCCTGACCCCAGACAAGATAAGGGATGGAAAGCAGCAGCATGTGGAGCAAGGGTTGTGTTGCTGCTAAGAAGGAACAGGGTGTGGCACAAACAGTCCTATTTAGACTTTTGTCAACTGACAGATTGGTCAGGTGGACATGGACTTGGATCCAGCCCTGACAGGGAAGAAGGTTCTCTTAGAGCCAGGGTCAGGATCTAGAACCGGACAGGTACAGACACAGGATGGGGGCTTTTACCCTGCATCAGCCAGCAAGCCATGTTGCTGATATCGGCCCTACACTATGGGTCTTTTGGTGGCCTCTTTAAGAAAGGGATGAACCAAGGACAGGTGGAGGAACAGGGTCTTACACAGCAGGCCAGGGAAGGGGAGGGATGCCAGGAGCCTGCAGAGTCCCAGAAACAGGAGAAAGAGTGCCAAGGCTGTGTCCTGGCTGCTTTGGTCAGGACAGCAATCTAGACAAGCAGAGTCAACAGGAAGACAAGGTGTGAAAAGGGCCAGCTCCAGAGGCTACCCTCCCTGTAGCAGGCTGACATGTGTGCCAGGCTCCCCTGTGTCATGCTTGCCTATGTGTCAAGTCCCATGTGTGGCCCTGATGGTGCCCAGGTGCCCGGGTGCCCAGGGCATCCCCACCTTCCTCTGCTGCCAGGAACCAAGAGCGGCGACGAGCGTGGCAGGCCTCCCATGACAGCAAGCTGCAGCCCCTCTCCAGCTGTGAAGCTTGGTGAGTCTGGCTTCTGTGTGCGAGCGTGTTGGGGAGTGGGGTGGAACCAGATGTGACACCCTTGTCCCAATGCCGACAGTGCCCCACCAAGCCCTGAGGAGGTGCAGAGCTGGGCGCAGTCCTTCGACAAGCTGATGCATAGCCCTGCGGGCCGCAGCGTGTTCCGAGCATTTCTGCGCACGGAGTACAGCGAAGAGAACATGCTTTTCTGGCTGGCCTGTGAGGAGCTGAAGACTGAGGCCAACCAGCACGTGGTGGATGAGAAGGCACGACTCATCTACGAGGATTATGTGTCCATCCTCTCCCCCAAGGAGGTGTGCTGGCTGCTGGGATGGGTAGGACGGGCTTGGGGAGGGCATCTCCTAACCTCAGTGCCCCATCCCACAGGTGAGCCTGGACTCCCGAGTACGGGAAGGCATCAACAGGAAGATGCAGGAGCCATCTGCACACACATTTGATGATGCGCAGCTGCAAATCTACACTCTTATGCACCGGGACTCCTACCCTCGCTTCCTCAGCTCCCCCACCTACCGTGCCCTGCTGCTCCCAGAGCCCCTACAGTCCTCTTCT
This sequence comes from Erethizon dorsatum, assembly GCA_028451465.1. NCBI lineage: Eukaryota > Metazoa > Chordata > Mammalia > Rodentia > Erethizontidae > Erethizon > Erethizon dorsatum. Next base: position 31,071,054 of record CM051840.1, on the reverse strand, counting down.
GAGGCCTAGGCCACTGCCATGGCAGATACTCCACCTGCTCATGGGCAGAGTCCAGGCTCACACCCATGGCTCCACCTGGCTGGATGAGGGTCCCAAACCCTGCAACCAGACCCAGTCCCAGTGGGAAGTGCCACACTCCCTGGCTCTGTCTTCCCTGGTCTAACAGGAGCTCCAGCCACAAGGCAGAGCCGAAGGCCCTCAGCAGCCCAAGGCTGCCAGCCTAGTGCTCCCAACAGCCCTACGATGTATGCTGAGCCCACAGCCTCGGTGAGGCCTCCTTCAGGCAGCCGTGTACCCAGGACATGCCTCTAGGGGAGAGCAGAGCCTCTACACCATTACTTTGTAGCAGAACACACTTCTGCTTCAGCTATCTGCACCTCAGAACCAGATGTGGAACCTCAGAACCAGGCTCAAGTGACAAGACCTGATTATATTTTATATGTTCATGAACTTTAACCTGGGAACATATCTTTGCTGTATGTTTTATCAAAAAAAAAAAAAGGAAAAAAAATACTTTCCTCATTACTCTGCTTCCTAAAAACAGATGTCTTATCCTTGAAGATGTTTTCAAAGTGGGAGCCTGTTTATTCCCACTTTTGGGTTGAATAGAGAAGAGGAATCATCCCAGATTCTGCCCCTACCTTGGGCTCCACCCGAGCCCTACACGACAGTGGCCCCAGTGGGTGACTGCCCAGCCTGCCCAATGAGCTGTGTAACCTGGCCTCAATCTTCTGAGCCCTGAGGTGGGGCCAGCCTTGTGAAGACTTGAGATGTGACCAGAAGTGTTGCCACAGAGTCACTCATGGTAGCACATGTCTGTAAACCCAGTATGCAGGAGGCTGAGGCAGAAGGATCACTGCAAGTTCAAGGCCAGCCTGGACTACATTGTGAGTTAAAGGCCAGCCTGAACTACATAGTGAGATCCTATCTCAAAAAAAAAAAAAAAAAAAAGTGCTGCTTTAGGTATCAAAGGTCTCCTGGGGGTGGGGGGCAGCTGGGACAGGGCACTGATGAGATAGCCTTCCCTGGGGTCTCCTGGAGCTGGGCACGATGCCATCTTCATCTCACAGGCCCCATGAGACAAGCACTTCACCACGCATTCTCCTGTATTGCTGGGACCTTAAGTGACCTGCAGCTGAAATTAGCCCAGGGGCCTGAGACCCCCACTCCCTGAGCAGAGGCAGGATGGGGCAACCCATCCCAGAGGAGAGGCCAGGACCTGGCCTGCTTGTGCCTGAGGAGTGCTGGTAGATGCTGGGCAGAGTGCTCTGAGACCCCTCAGAGGACCCTAGGTTGTCTGTATCTGCACAAGGCCCCTTCCCCATCTGCCAACACAGCCAGTTTGGTTGGGCTTTCCCCACGTGTGTGCACATGCACACTTGAGACACACACACCCCAGCATCCTAGAATCACAGCACAGGTGATCTCTCAGTGCTGTCCCTCCAGGGCTAAGCCAAGCATTGCCTGACCCCAAGGAGGAAGAGTGTTCATGGCATGGACCAGACACAGGATGGGGCCCAGCTGTGTTCAGCCCACCAGGAGTAAGGTCCGAGGATGGCAAGATGGCAAAACAAAACATTTAATAATGAGGGGCAAAAGGCAGAACAGTGCATGCCAAGCAGGCAAGCTGGAGCAAGCATGCCACCTTCTGGGGGTCTCCAGAGAAGCTGCGTCCACCAGGAATGTGGGAGGCCATGGCCTGGCCTGGGGCTGCAGCACATCTGCATGAGGGTTTAGCAGAACTGCAAGAAGGTAGGGAAGAGCATCCAGCTGTGGCCCCACTTGACCCCCAGGGCAGAGGCAGGGCAGTCACCCAGGGTTAGGGTCCCCACCCACTATCCTCCAGACTCCCAGGAGGATAGCTGGGCATGGCTAGCCCTGGTCCACACCATAGGGTCCCCCTGCGCCAAGACTCCAGAGAATGGGCTCGGAGGAGTCAGTCTGAGCCACCCACCTACCTTCCAGCGGTTTCCACACTCATTGCAGACAACAAAGGTGGTCATGGGCTCATCAGAGCTGCGGGTCTGCACCTGTGGGAGGGTGGTGGCACACTGGGGTCACACCAGGCTCTGCTGCAGAAGGCTAATCCCTAACTAGGCAGTACTGGCATTGCCAGCTCCTGAACCTTGGTGCATGACCTGATCTCAGGCTGTCCAGTGACTCCAACCTTCCAGAGTTGGCCCTATAGGGTAGGTGGGCCACCACAACATAGACCCTTGTGTGGGCCTGAAGGGTCTATGCAGAGCCCAGGCTGGAGGTGAAGGTAGAAAGGACCCCAACAGTTGAGGTCCTGGAGGGAGGACAGCAGGGATTCCAGTGGCTGTGCCTCCTTTCCAGAAGGACCAGGGCCAGTCATAGCAGACACTGGGTGCTGACCCAGCCCTATACACATTCAGGTCCCCTACAGCCCAAAGAGGGAGACAGCAGTTTCCACCATCTCTCCTGAGAAGCTTCATCAGACACAGCCAACACCTCCACCCACTCCTCTCTTCCCAAGCCGCCACCATCCCTTAGAGTCCAGTCTCCCCCAAGCACCTCAGCATCCACTTCCACAGCAGGGCTGGTGGCCACTGTTGGGCAGCACACACCACCCTCCTGCCTACGTTGACACCTCATCTGTGCTAGGCAGGATCAAGCCCCCAGCTTTAGCACCCCAGAACACATAGGATCCACCACCCGAGATGCTGCTTATGGGCAGTTTGGGGTCCTGGGTGAGGGGGGTGATCCCTTAAGGCTCCAAGGAAAAACCAACACTTGGGACACCTGCTCTGGCACTATTTGGCAGTTATAAGGGTGGCTCCTGGCCAGACAGAGGTGGGTTCAGGGCTGCAGGTGCCCTAAAGACATGGGCCCAGGACAACTTGCCTGTGTGTAGGTGCAGTTCTTCTTTCTGCACTTGCCACAGGTGAACAAGTCCGTCTGTGTGCCACCTGTGCGGGCCATCTGGTGCTCCCGGATGGCCTCCTTGGTCATGGCCTTGCGGATCTCCTTCAGCTCATCACTCGCCATCTCCTGGGGTGAGGGGCCAAGTACTTAGCCTGCAGCTCTGCAGAAGCAGCCCCCAGTCCCCTCTGTGGGGCTCACCTCCGACGTCATCACCGCGATCTGCTGGGGTGTTATGGCGCCACATAGCACATTCCTCCGAAGCTCTGGGTTCTTGGCATCCTTCAGGTTGGAGATGCGGCTCCTCACACGATTCTTGTACTTCATGTCTGTGTTTCCCACATCCCGGAAGATGCGTGCAGGTGTTTAAGGACCCATCTGAGGCCACTAAGCTGCACCCACCCTGCAGGGGCTGTGTGGGGAATGTTCTGCCCAACCATACAGGGGTCAGTCCCCCAACCCAGGCCTGGTGCAGAGCTGGAGGCTACAGCACCTCGCTTCCCTACACCTGTTCCTGGCTGAGGCCTAGGCCTCACCAGCAGGCAGAACTGGCCCCTTGGCCCGTCCAGGGAGGGCCCTGCTGGGGCAAGACATCCCCTTCACACGCACGCACCCTAGGAAAAGGCAGGATATAGCCCAGAGAGGGTACTGGCAGCTCAGCAGTGGTGTCCAGCAGCCACCAGAGGGAGCCAGGCCCAGTGGCCTATGGACTCCAATGAAGCCTTGGCCCCACAAGCCCTACACAAAGGATATACTCCTCGATCTGAGCCGACAGACGCTCACAGTCCGCGCCGACTGCCACATGGTCATCTGCAAGAGGGAGCCCTCACTAACAATCCCACCGGCTTCTCTGTCTGCTACCCTTCTGCCTGTACAGCACCTTGGTGACTCCAGGGGACACTCACATCCCAGGGAGGCACTGCCCAGGACCTGACAACCCCAAAAAGCCCCTGCCTACTCCCAGGGGCAGGACAGCAGGCTGGGGAAGGAGGCTCTGCAGCGGCAGGTGGTGCTGTACGGCAAGGCCTGTCAGGGGCCAGGGCTGCTGGGCACTCACGGTCTGTTTGCAGGGCGGTGGTTAGCATCTCACGGCACTTGTTGCGTACAGCATCACAAGTAATGGGCACCGGAGGAAATGTGGTGATCCTTGGGGTAGATGGCATTCTGGGCAGCTCCAGCCTCTTACGGCTGAAGAGAGACAGGGCACACTGGGCTCAGATGCAAGGCCACAGGCACCCCAGTAAGATGCCAGTCCCCAGAAAAGCAGGTGTCAGAGCACCTTCCCTACCTCCACAGCCCATTTGTTCCACCCTGACAGATCCCAGCACGGCTGGTGACTTTGCTCATCTTCATTCAAGCCCAGTGTGCCCATGAGGTCTGCCCAGTTAGCCAGAGGGGAAAGTGGGGCCTGGGGTCCCCAGTGGGTCAGGGCTCGTTCCCCAAATGAACAGGGTAGGTTCCCTCATGGCTGTGTGGACATCAGCAGAAGCAGGTGGCTTCCTGGAGCAAATCAACCACGCAGTGTACAGATGAGCTCACGCTGTACATCCACACCAGAAGTCCAGAGCTCAGCCTGGCCTGGCCTGGGCCCAGCCACTGCTACCCAGTTTGCTCAAGAGCAAAGTGGCCTCTCCACCACAGCCTGTCACCGGGAGCACCCTGGTCTGCACAGCAACAGGGCCCTGAACGCCCTTCCTGGGGCAGTGGTGGTCACACGTGCATGCAGGGCGGGAGAGGGAGCCAGGCAGCTGCCTTTGGTTCTAGGCCGGACTTTGTGGGAAGGCTCCCATCCTTGAGTGACACCAGGCTGAGGGAGACAGGCAGAGCAGGCCAGTGAGAACCAGATTCAGGACAGGGTCACAGGAGAAGTAGGCAGAGGATTTCCTTAGGCCAGCTCAGGACCTGCAGCAGCTCTCTGCTGAGGAAGATGGCAGGGGTCTCCCTGACAACAAGGCAGACATGGCCACCTATCTCAGATGGTTGGCGTAGGGGATCTCAGCTATGAGGTTGACCAACCCAGTGTATGGTCCTCTGGAGAAAGCCCCTCCCTCAGAGAAGTATCCAGGCACATGGACATCAGCTGAGGAAATGGAGGCCAGTAGACAGGAGAATGTGTCCCTCCTTCAGGTGTGCTACCTGGGATCCATGGCCTCTGAGGCATTCTTTGTGGATGATGTGGGTAGAGGTGTGTCCCTCCCTCGATCCCTGGCTTTAGCATCAGAAACATCTGTCATTGTCAGAAAACAGGAGGACAGGTTGGTCAAAGGCAGGAGAGCAGGGGGTAGGTCACCACCAAGGCCCAGCCTCAGCCAGACGTGCAAGGTGCCATGCCACCAGGCCCTCCTACCAATGGGTCTCTCTCCCCTCATCAAGCCCATCAGACCCTGCCCCTCACACACCCCACCCAATCAGGCCACCCTTGGGGCCTGCTCTCCTGCCCCTACCCCCAACCAGAAAGACCAAGCATGTGCCCCATAAGGATTCTCCCGAGCCCAGACTTGGGCTCCTTGGATGGAGCCTGCCCAGGCCTTCACAGGGAACCAGGACATGCATGTGCCACTCGCGTCCCAATGGTCACACCACTGGAAAGAGAGGCAGGTCCTGTGGCTGTCCACAAGGGTATGGACAAAGCCCAGGAGAGGCTGGGACCTTTCCAGAGTCCAGATGTAGAGTTGCCTTCCCATCCCACCCAGATATTTGCAAACCAGCTTCCCTGTCCCCAGGATGGGGGCCATCTCTGCCAGTCCAGCCCTTCCCTGTGTGGTAGCCCTAGCTCTTCCCTCTCTCCTATCCCCATGCATTTCCTGCACATACTGGCCTTGCCATTCTCCTCTGTGTGACATCCCACCATTTGGCCCCTCCCCCCAGGGCTTCTGATGCCCTTACTACTGCAGCCCAACTCCTGGCCTCAACTCTTTTTCTCCCTGTTTTACATGGAAACTTCTCCAGCACATGTCCTTGCCCCACCAGTCATGCCTCCCCAGCCACCTCTCCCAGCTGTTGCTGATGGGCACCCATCCATCCACTTCCAGCCCCAAGCTGAGCACTTCTTGACCCAAATTTGTCAGGGCCCACTCCCAGGGAGCCAGGCTCTCGGTTGTATGACCAGCACCATATGCTGTGCCAACCAGCAAAGGCCCCACACTTTTTAGGTGTCCACTGCCCTACCACTCAGCCCCCAAGGCCTGACCCGCACCCAGGAGCTTCTTCCAGGACTTGATGAGAGACTTGGCCAGTGCAATGACCTCCTCGTCCGAGCTCTGCTTCCGCAGGGCGTTGACAGACATCCCAACACGGGTAGACTGTAAGGCAAGCAGCCTGGGTTGGGAGGTGGTGAGGGCCCACCCCAGGAGCCAGACCCACAGGGTAGGGGCTGGGGACTGGCCCAGGAGAGGTAAAACTGTCCCACTTGGAACCCAGGATAGGATGAGATCTTAGGCATCCCTCCCAGACTCATCAAGTACCAGAAAAAGGCAAGAACCCTCTCCTCAGAACAGGTGTTTGTAACAATCAAGCCCTTGGCAGGCAGAGCCACAGAATCCCTGCCAGATGCCCTTGGCGCTGCCGTCCCCGGAGCTGTCCCATGTTGGGGCAGGCAGGGCCTACCTGGAGCAGGTGCAGCGTGATAGGCATGGCCTTCAGCTCCCGCAGCAGGTCCATGGCTCCCTCCTGGAAGGAGAAGGGACCTTCATAAAGGACTTTAGACCTCAGTGGACTATTCTACCTCCTACTGCTCACTGGAGGGACAAAACGATTTGGACATCAGAAGGAAAACCACAATGCCTCTACCTGAAATACCCAGGGCTGTGCACACTTGTTCTTTACCATGGCAGGGTCCCTTAAAGCTCCCAACCCAGGCAGGAGTGAGAAAGGAAGCAAGTGTGCAATCTTGCTCCTCACAGTTCACATGGTTTCCCAAACTGAATCCATGGTAACAACTTTCCTGACCTCACTATAACTACTCCAGGTCACTGACCAAACCATAACAGCAGAAATGTCACATCCCCCTGCCCCACAGTACACTCGAGTGGAGGGGTAGCCCAGGTTCACTGGCCCCATCCCATCCAGGCCCCAGTGGGTAGGGCAGCTGCTCCCTAGAGTGCTCATTGCCAGTGGGGGTGGGCTGACCCTCAGGATACCTCTACTCAGGTCACTGCCAGCGCCAGCACCAAGGCCCACAGCTGGGCACCACTCCTCTGGATATTGCAACAGACCTCCCTGCTCTCTCTCCTCTGCCTTGTCCAAGATCCTCATTCCTCAAAGTCCTCAGAGGCTATACAGACAGGCCATCCCTCCATAGCAGGCAGGCTCTTCAATGTTCTTGGAAGCGCCAAGTGACCACCCCAAGACCTTTGCCCCTGAAGCCGCTCTGTCCCAACACCCCTTCCAGCACAATGACAAGGCTCACATCCCCCAAAGCTTTGTTTGAACACCTTTTCCTACCTAGAACTGGATGGGCTCATGCAGCACCCCACTCTGCCCTGCTTTGCTGCCTTCCACAGACTGTATCACTTAATCCTAATGTGTGTTCATGTGAATGTCCCCTCAGGTCACGAGGGGGCAGACAACCCACCCCTCCACTCAGATGCCCTGCAGCTGAGGCTGTGGGAGGAGTTGGGAATGCCCCCCCTGTCTGTGTGGCTTCTCTACTCAGGCTGCAGTACCTCCTCACCCCCAGCAAGTCCTGCCCCCAGGGTTGTGGAGAGACCAGGCATGAGGGGACCTCCTGAGAGGACAGATGATCCCCAGAGCTAATGGCACTCTTGCCAACAGCAGACCCTGAGCACTGGTGACCCCCACAGCTTCTAGAGTGGACTTACAACCAGATGCATAAAAACCCCTACACATGCCCCACCTCCTCAAGAGGCCTCTCAGGTGCTGCAGGCCCCTGGGCCTCTCTCTGCAGGCTTCCACCCCCAAACTACAGTGTCTCTCTTCCTCCTGAGCTCCTATGCATACTGTGCTTCCATCAACCTCCCCTAGTTGGGTTCCCAACCCATTTCTGCCCCCACCCACCTCACCCGTTTGTAGTTTGGGTTTGTAATCTTCAAGGAAACGGGCCGGTGAGACGGCTCAGCGGCTTAAGCGCCTGCCTTGCAAGCGCGAAGGCCCGAGTTCGACTCCCGGAACCCACATACGAAAAAGGGGCCGGTGATATCGCTCAGCGGCACGGGCGCCTGCTGGCGCGCGAGGTCCTGAGGTCGTCCCCCCGGTACCCACAAAAAAAAAAAAAAAAAAAAAAAAAATCTTCAAGGAAACGCCTCCCTTCTCTGACCAGCAGGTCACTGCCACCCTGACACTGCTGGCCACGGAGCCCAGGGGTGAATGCAGCCATGGAGGGATTATTTTCAGCACAAATGAATGTATGAGAGCCTGCTCCTCTCCCAGTGTAGACCCTGGCCAGGAACCCCGCCCAACACCACACCAGGCTCAACCCTGCACATTGAAAAAAGTCACCCTTCCACCCCCACTGCAGACACAGCCCTGGGAAAGCTGTGCGGCCTCAAAAGCCAGTGACTCAGCTCCTCACCGGCCTGGGCTCCCAGGAACCATCTCCTGGAAGGACAAGTCATGTTTAGGAGCCTGTCCACTACCTCTCCGATCCCTCCCATGCCAAGCAGGATGCAGGTACCATCCACTAAGGATGCTCCCCGAAAGGCTTCGAGGGTTGTCAGTGTCAAAAGCTGGGCTAGATCTGGGAGGTTTCACACACCACCTCCGAGACTCAGCGCCAGGCGGGCAAGAGGCCAGGCAGCAGGCGCACAGCCGGCCCTCCTCTGGGGTCTTATAAAACCCACAGGCTCTTCCCAGCCTCTCTACCACCTGCCCACACCGACTGACTTCTGGCTAAGGGAGGGAAACAATTTATTAGAGAAACCTGGTTCTTGTAGGGTGGGGACAGACAGGGAGAAAAGGGGCTCGCCTCTGCCGACCGAGGGGCCCATGAGGGGCGCAGGGGCGGGCGGGCGGGTGGCCTGCGGGTCTCGGCCCGCACGGCGTTCAGTCCAGAGCGGCAGTCTCGGGACAAGTGGAGGGCGGGCCCCGGGCGTGGGCCTCAACCGGGGCGGGATCTTGTCCTGCCCGCAGCGCGCTCAACCAGGTGTCGTCAGGGCGGGGGTCCCAGGGTCCTGGCGGCCCGCGCCCCTCACCGCGCTCTTCCTGGTCACCATTTTGTCCAGCTTCCGGGCTATTCGCGCGATCTCCTCCTCCTTGCCCATCACCGCCTCTGGGTTAGCGCCCGCGCCCGCTCCGCCGGCGGCCCCGGCAGACCCCAGCAGCCGCCACCGCCGCCGAGACCCTCGGTCTAAACCCCCGCCCCGCCGCCGCGCGCTGTATCCTGGGACGCAGTCCCCGCCCCGCGGACCACAACTCCCAGACGCCCCCGCGGCCCGCGCGGCCTCCTGGGAAGGGTAGTCTCGACCCGGCCACAGCCGGACGACCCGGGCCACAGCCGCGCGGGAGGACGCGTTGGGCGCGAGGGTGCTTGGTACTCCGACAGGAGGGAGCGGGGACCGGATGTGGTGTGAGCTCTGCCCACTCGCGCGGCCCGCCCTGGCCCCCAAGGCGCCAAGCGGCACCCAGAGCCAGGGCCTGCGGCTCCGACACTTTCAGCCCTACCTTTCAGCCCTTCTGACCCTGCACAAGCCCTTCCCACCGTGCCTGTAGTTCCTTCGCTCACAGATCCCCTGCCAAGATGCCTACACACGTTGGGAGGGGTGAGGGACTGTAGCTGGATGCGGAGGAAGGGATTTGTGTTGGGATAAAGAAGGGACCCTGGACCCTTGGGAGGCTGCATGAACAAGGCTCCTCCCTCCCGTGGGTAGCCTGTGGCGGCGACATACAGATCCCAGGCTCTGCACCTGGACAGTTCCGTGGGGACCATGAAGCCCACCTTACAGCACTGCAGTCAGGATGATGTGAGCTAATTCAGACCACAGACTAGGCACGGGTCAGAGAAGTTCACAGCATTGCTGCAAGAGAGCCCTAGGAAGAGCCGGATTGCCCTCGCCCAAAGGGATGCCCGGGCCAGGGAGGGGGAGAGGCACAGAGCCAGTATCCCCACCACTGTCTGCCACCTCCTCAGTGATGCAGATACTGGGGTGTGCTGGAGGGAACACAGTTCTGGGGGAGGGTACAGGCCCAAGAACTAGCATTTGTAGTGTACCCCCCATTACTGAAATGCAGGCCAAAAATCATGAGGTCAGACGGTAGGTGGGATGTTTAAATTGCCTTGGCTGACAGTGCCTTGGGCTCTCAGTGTCATTTATTAGATATATGGAGTTTCCCAAGAGCCAGCGTGGAATTCCTTGTAAGTAACAAAGCTTTTCCAAGGCAGTGGCTCCATGATGAATGAACACAGCTCCCATAGCTTCCATACCTGTTTAATTCTCCCCTTTCCTGTGAGCTGGGATCACATCTCCATCCAACCCAATGAAGCAAGTCCTTGTGGCCAGAATCCTGTGCTGGACATGAGTAAAGGCTCTAAGGATCAGGTACACCAGGGGCACCAAGGGAGGCTGAAGCCGTACACCCTTGTACCACCCTCTTGATGGATGATAACTAACCATACCAAGGAGCTGACGTGAGTCCTGCAGAACCCACTGTGGGGCTGCCCTTGTGCAAGGACCAGTAGGAACCCCAGAATATGTGGCTTTGCAGCTCCAGACTGCAAAGGGCTTCTTAGCTGTCTCGCAATCATCCATGAGGTATTGTCCCTGAAAGCTGCCCAGCCAGCCCTAGGAGACACAGACTTCTCGGGATGAACTGATTCAAAGACCACCTGAAGGGAGCCCACCCCCAAGCTGGTGCACTCCTCTGACCACTAGAACTGGGGATCCTGCAGTGCTTGCAGAGGCTGGTTACAGAAAGGCCCCTCTGCTAATGCAGGCAGTATCAGCCCAGAACTGGGCAGGCAGGTGTGTGCCCACGTGACACTAAGGTGTGCATCAGAAAAGAAGGGGGCTAAAGTGGATCTCCTGGAGCCATTGCCTTTCTGCTAGAGGAGTTTGCAGATCCCTGGCTGGGAAGTAGTGTGGGCACATACACTGAGCAGGTCACCTTCAGGGACCTATCTCATTTCTCCACAGGAAGAAGCACAAAGTTTAGAGGAGGGGAAATGCAGTCTGAGGACCCACCCTTGACCCTGCCTGGACAGGCTGACCCAGTAAGGAGACTTCTTCGTTTTTTGTTTTTTGTTTTTTTGTGGGTACTGGGGTTCGACCTCAGGACCTCGCATGCCAGCAGGCGCCCGTGCCGCTGAGCGATATCACCGGCCCCTTTTTCGTATGTGGGTTCCGGGAGTCGAACTCGGGCCCTCACGCTTGCCAGGCAGGCGCTTATGCCGCTGAGCCATCTCACCGGCCCTTTTCTTCGGTTTTGATGCTATAATTTCTTTTTAAAAATATTTATTAGTACATGTTTGCAGTAAATATTGATTACATTCACACATCTAAATTCCCTTCCCCTCCATCCCCCCTTTTTTTGCCAGAATCAGATTAATTTATTTGTAAGTCCTTATAAAGTTAATTACCATACATACAGATTAACAACCAGACTAATTGGCAAAAAAAAATATCAAACACATAAGACAATTATACTAAAGCAAGGTACACTATTAGATACACTGTCCATGCTGGATTACAGTAACTTTTTTTCTTCCTCTCTTTTCCCCTTATCTCTTTTATTTTGCACTTTATTTATATATTGACTTTTTCATATAAAAGAAGCCATGCAATATTTAAGTTTGCATGTCTGATTTACTTCACTTAACATTATGGCCCTAAGGCGCATCCATTTTCCTCCAGATGACTCAAGTTTATAGTAGGGAGACTGGGAGGGATGCCAGATGCCCTTGTGTAGTGACTCTTGAAGTCCTATGTGGGGAGCCCCCCACTGAGGTATGGTTCTGGAATCCCATCCTCTTGTTTAGATCAGAGGTGTGGACCACAGGCCAGCCAGGGTGCACTAAGACCAAGGCAAGAGGCTCAGGAAAGCTGGAGGTAGCATTCCAGGGCAGAGGGTATTCCCAGGTGGGGAGGTGGCAGGGTGGCCTGGAGTGTGTCTTCAGCCAACAACCTTAGCTAAGCTATGGCGGGGGAGAAGCTGCTGCATGGCAGGGACAGGCCTGGGTGAAGTGGGAGAGACGTGCAGGACAGGGTCTCACCCTGATGTGAACAAAACTGGCAACATCATCTTCCCAGACTGCCCACAGAAATGTATTCCATCTTCACTTATGAACAAGCCTATGCAGCATGCATGGTCAGCAGGGCCTGAGGCTGATGCTGTGAGCATCACTCGATCCCACATGGCCCCTACTGCTGACAAGTGCAGTGGTCACTCCACCCAGCAACCCACGTTGTCTTTCAGTGAGTTAGTAAAACAGGGCTTGACTTCTAAATCACAAATTTTAGAGCCAGACGTGATGGCACATGCCTATGATCCCAGCACTTAAGAGGCTGAGGCAGGAGGATCACAGTGAGTTCGAGGCCAGCCTGGACCACATAGTGAGACCCTCTCTCAAAAAACCAAAGAAACTATCACTTGATCAATCAATCAATCACAAATTTTGGAGAACACTTTCATACGTGTATCGGTATAACTGGTTTCTTTGCCAATCCTTGCCAACACAGGGCACTCTGTGCCCTGAGACAGGGAGTTGAGCAGGTGCCACCAGATGAGAACCAGGACTCTGCTTTCCAAAGCTAGAGTGGAAGTCTAGGACCATCTGCCCTGGGTCCATTTTTCTCCTCCATAAGATGCCAGGTGGCCCCTGCCTCCTGGGGCCCTGGGAGGGCCACAAGAGACAGTTTGTAAGGAGTCTGCCATGTCTCACTGGGTCTCACTGGAAGCCCACAGAGGCTGCAAAGGGAGACCAGGCTACTGTGGCCCCTAAGAATGAAGACTAGGAGGCAGGCAGACTCCCTGCACCAGGATGGCATCCTGAGTTGGCCCAGCCTGCGGGACTGCCCAGTGCATCCAGGTCGGACCGGTGTGGGCAGTGGCGTGGTGGCCCAACCCACAGCAGGAGCAAGCCAATGGGAGGAAGGGAGTGGACCGGACAGGTAGGGGTAGTGTAGGAGGAGGCAGCCTGGGCTGGGCTGAGGCTGACTGGCCCCAGTGATATGAGAAGCAGCATCCTGTAGATGGCAGGAGTGAGCCACAGACCTGCTTAAACTTAGCAGCCCACCCCTAGGGAAGTCCTGTGGGTTCCCAGCAGGGACCACTCTGCCCAGCCATGACCATGAAGCCACCAAGGTGAGAATGTGGTGAGTGCCGGGGGGCCCTCATTTTTGGGGTAGTGGCACCAACCAGCTCCGACACTCCCAACCAGTCTGAGAAATGTTTATTCCCAGGCCCCACATGAGCTCCTGACCTGGGCCTTGCTCAGAGCAGTCACACCCCACCTCAGACCCCACCCTGGACCTGGACCCTTCTGAACTTCCTCCTCTACTGAGCTTTCCCAGCCAACTGCCAGGGCCTCCAGACCTTCCTGTGCCCAAGCACTGTACCACAAGTGACAACATGAGAACCAGTGGATCCTCCCTTGGGGCATTCGTGGCAACAAGGCACTGCCCACCCCCCAGACTCTACCTGGGCCCCGTGCAATGGAAAGGAGGGTGCCCACATACTTCTCCACACCCCCTAGTCCGTGGAGACAGGGAGCACAACAGCCTGGCATGCAGGTGGGGGTCAGGGCTCCCAAGGGGCACTTGATTCACCTTTTTTTTTTTTTTGTGGGTACCAGGGGGTCGACCTCAGGACCTCGCGTGCCAGCAGGTGCCCGTGCCGCTGAGCGATATCACCGGCCCCTTTTTCGTATGTGGGTTCCGGGAGTCGAACTCGGGCCCTCGCGCTTGCCGGGCAGGCGCTTAAGCCGCTGAGCCATCTCACCGGCCCTTGACTCACCTTTTGCCTGGCTGCCACTGGGGGCCTCCTCCAGCTCCCAGGATGCCAAGGCTGGGGCACCTTTGTGGTTCACCCTACCAGGAACCCTAGCAGAAGCCCTGCTCCTATGCTCCTTTCCCAGAACTGAGCCCCAACTTTCCTTAGGGGTTTTGCCTCCTCCTATAGGGGACTTTCTGTACTTGGTGCCTTTTCAAGGGAGATAAGCTGTGAATCTGCCCTCAGTGGCCCTCAGTGAGCAACACAGCCCTGTCCTGGGGGCTCTAGGGGGAGAAGCCCTAGCTTGGAGGTCTGAAGGGGCTACTAAGGCCTTCATAGGATCTGGGGGATACCCCCAGGGTCCACCCCACTGAGCCAGCTGCACCTTTGGCCCAGAGCCCTCCCCTCCTCCCTCCTCAGTCCAGGAAAGGGCGGAAGCTGAGGCCATTTATTTTTCTATTTGTGTCCCCCACGCCCCCAAAGCTGGCCGTGACCCCAGTGACTAGCATCTGTGCTTCCCCTCTAGCTGAGGCAGGGCGGTGGTGGGAAGGCTCATGCTGCCAAACTCACACGGACCCCCCCCTTCATTTCCCATCACCATGCAATGGGGAGCATCCTGCAGCCCCTGGAGTCCCTATCTCCCTGCCATGGGAGGGTGGCAGCCTCAGTCCTAGGCCACTGTGGGGGCTGCAAGTCCCCACCACTGGGCTCTGTAGACCTGTGACCTTAGCCAACTCCATCCAGGCCTCTCTTAGAGGTCAGACAGGCAGTGGCCACAGACTTAGATGCAGCAAGAGTTGCCTGCTGTGTGCAGGCAAGGCATGGAAGCTGACCCTGCCGCTGCTGGCTTTCCTGGTGTTGCTCCTAGCTCTCTAGACCTCAGTCTCACAGCCTGCAGAACGGGAAGAGCCAGGGGCTCAGGGCAGCGTCTCTTGGAAAGTCCCCGGCCAGCCCACAGCCTGGCTCAGGCCCAGCTGCCTCCCCCAGAGACAGCACTAGGGAAGCCAGAAGGCATCCCCAGAGGCCAGTGTCGGCCTGCTGTAGGCTTGCTCTAACAATGTGCTTCCCCCACACAATTCCCAGAAACACTGCCCTCCTGCCCTGCCAGCCCGACAGCCTGGCGGCCACTCCACCCTCCTCCTCCCCAGGGGGCCCCAGGCAGCCACAGGGTCAGGGGCAATGGGTGAAGTTTGGAGGGCTGACTCAGAGGGCAGCCAACCCAGGAGTCCTGAGGCAGCCTGCCTTGCCCTGCCTTCCTGCAGAGCCCAGAGACTCTCCTGAGGGCAGCCATGGCCAGGCCCCTGCAGGAGCAGCGTCGGTTGGTTTCTCAACTTGTGCTGAGGCTGAGAAAAGCTAAGTCAGATCACACACTCTGCTCAAAATCTTCTCAAGGGGCTCAGGGTGTAGCTCAGTAGTACAGTGCTTGCCTAGCATGCAACAGGTCCTGGATTCAGTCCCCAGCACTGCAAAACAAAACAAAACTCCCAGACCCAGCCTCCTGTAAATCCCAGCCCTCTGGGAGGCTGAGGCAGAAGGGTCGCAAGTTCAGACCCAGCTTGGGCCAGTTAGCAACTTAGCAAGACCCTATCTCAAAATTTTAAAAAAAGGGAATGGGGCTGGGCATGTAGCTCAGTGTGAAGGTCCTGGGTTCCATCCCCAGTGTCTACATACACGCACACACATGCACACTCCAGATCCTACTGTGCCCTTATCCCCTCTGAGCCCCAGCTGCCCCCCAGACCACTCTTCCTGCCCTTCCATACACCTGCGGGCTCCTTCCCACATCTTCACATATTTCCTTCAGGTGTGGCTCAAAAGTCACCTCATGAAAAGACAGACCAGGAGCACCCTATACACAATCCCCTCCCCATATGTGGAACCCCAGATTCTAACTTACTTGGGAATGTGTTGATTTTCTGTCTCTCTACAACAGGATAGATGCTTCCCACAGCAGGTATTTGGGTTTCTTCTCTGCCAAATCCCTACCTCCTAAAACAGGGTCTGGACCAGCAGGTGCTCAATAACTAATGAATGGATGGATGGATAGTTCCTGTCTGAGCAAGGAGGGTGGATGATCCCTCACCCAGCTGGCAGCCCCAGCTAGTTTCTGACCAGAGCCACTCATCACCAAAGCCAGGACAGATTCAGGCTTCCCACCCTGAGTACCCAGCTGGCAGGTGGGCAACTGACCACCTGGGCATATTCTTCCTCTTTGGTCCTGCCCTCCCTCTCTCCTTGTTTCCCAGTCTGGTAGGGGAGGGAGGGGCCAAGGTAGCCCAGGGCAGTGTGGCTGCGACAGGCACGGCCCCCAGGGGCCCAGAGGACCGAAGTGTCCAACACAAGGCCCGCAGTGCAAACACACCAAGAGCCTACTGATGCCTCCACAGAGCCACCAAGGGGACCAGGGCACACATGCATACAGGACCAGAGACACCCACAGACCCAGGCCCTGGACACTGAGAACCAAAGAAAGACAACCATGCCACACAATGGCTGGTCGGCTGGAGGCATGGGGCGGAGCCAGGGGTGGGGCCAACGGAACTTGGGCAGGGCCGGGGCCAGCAGCTGGGGCAACTGGACAGAAAGGCGCCTGCTCAGCCAGGGCTGGCCCTCGGCTCCTCAGGCGTTGAGGTTAGCCTTCCTTCCTGAACTGCTGTTTCCTGGCCCCGCCCTGCTGTTGCCATGGAAATCCAGAGCAACCCAGCTCCCCAACCTGATTCCCATGGAGCCCCCGCTGAGCAGCATTGCTGGGGAGGCCCACACAGAACGCAGCAACACAGGAGGGCACACACAGCCATACAACCACCACGAGCAGAACACCACCAAAAGGCTGCAAAATAACCCCAGGACTCACACAGCATTCCTGACACCCCAGCTGTCATTCAGGGCCCCTAAAAGTGGGCACAGCCTGTGATAACACCCAGGGTGCTCAAATTCCCACCAATAGCAGAATACCCTGAATTGGGAAACAGCCTTTGAAATATCACCTGGGCCCCAGGGGCAACCCTAGAAGCCACTCCTCTGCACGCGCTGGGCCCCTGACTGTCCGCAGCATGTCTGCCATCATTCACAGTCATGCTGAAGTCACAGGCACAGGTCTGCTCCCCACTTTACAATCCTATGCCCTCAACACGGAGAAGCCCTGCCCAGTCTTGCTGGACTTTGAGCACCCAGGGTAGATGTGACCCCACACAACACCCTTGGCATCACCCTTAGACCTAAAACAGTCCCCCATTATCATCACACACGAGGACCCCCATCAGCAGGCCTCTGCACAGCTACACCCCTTCCCCTCCTCCAGATCAGCACCTTGCAGATACTCTGACTCCCAGTGCCCACACTGACATCCATTGCTGCATGGCACTCTTGGGTCCACATGACTGTAGTGAATTGTGCATGTGAACCCTGATCCCAAACCTAACATCTGAAAGCACTGTACCCATTCATGCCTGTTCACACCCTCACACCATGTGTGCCTGTCCATTTGTCCTTTCTCAGAAGCAAGACTACAGGCAGAATCAGAAGCCCAGTGCACAGGAGAACTGAGAGTAAGAAGGCACAGGGCCTGAGGACTCTCTGTCCTCAGGCAAGGGCCAGTAGCCACCTGAACCAGATCTGTCACTGGCTGACAGACACACAGGGCCACCTGGTTCTGAGGTATCAAGTGTCCTTCCTGGAGGCACTGACTGCAGGAGGTCAAGGAAGACCCCAGACTCACTTCCCCCAGCCAGGCCGGAAGCTGGGGTAGTGTCTGAACCAGGCAGTTAGCTCTGAAGCTGAGGTCTCAGCAGACCAGAGTGCTCCTGCACCTGGAGTTGCATCTGATGGCGACACCCCCCCACAACACTACCCTTTGGGAACGGGAGAGTCCAGGCCCTGCAGGATTCTGTAATTGGTCCCAGCCTTGCTGCTCCTGCAGACGCCAGGGCTAGGCTGATGGGAGCCTGGGAGGTCTGTGCCCAGGCAGCGCCTGGGAGGTCCCACCACCCCCAGCCCGGAGCTGAGCCAAGCCAAGCCCCCACCCAGAGCCACCAAGGGGAACTACCCAGCAGCCTTTGCAGGCCTCACCCGGAGGCTGGGGTCCAGTCCAGGCTGAAGGAGAGGAGTAGGTAGATAGCAGGGAGGACAGTGTCCAAGCAACAGCCAGGCCAGCCCCATAGTTACACAGAAGGCTGCTCCTCCACTCCACCTCTTCTGAGGGTGGGCAGCTGCCAGCCTGGGCCAGGTCTAGCTGAGGGATTCCAGGGGCAGAGAAATGTCCCTAGACTCATGAATTGGCCTCATTTTAGACAGAGCTGAATCTCAGTTCAGTGGCCAGAGAAGCCTTGGGGCCCCTTCCCTTGGGTGCTGATGGCCATACTTTGCTGAACAGGACCCCTGAGCCTCAACCCCTAGCCCCCATCTCCTTATGGGAGGATCCAACTTGTCTGGCTCCCAAGGCCCCGGGCAGCCTCCAGCACTAGGTCCACCTCACCACACACCCAGGCAGACACAGACACAGGCACACATGCAGACCACACACAGACATGCAGACACTCATGTCTGATGCCCCACCCCCAGCACAGCTGGCCACACCCACACCAGGCCTTATACAACCCTAGGGAGTCCCTTCAGCCCTGAGGCTCCAGGGTCAAGGCCACCCCACTGACTGCAGCTCCCCCACCATTGTTGTCCCATCTGGACAGTGGGAAGGGGCTCCCACCCTTACCCCTGCCAGGCAGTGCAGGGGAGGGTAGCTTGACCCTGCAGAGGGAAAGGAGGATGCCAGCAGGCTCCTGCCCAGTCCAGTTCACAGGACATGACAGCAGCCAGACACCTGAGTCCCACAGCTCAGCCAAAAGGAAGGGCCACTGGCTAGTGCCAGGGGAGGTGGCTGCACAAGGAGCTGCTGCAGGAGGGGAGGGGAGATGATGCCGATGCTGCCAGGATAGTGTGGTCAGAGCACTAGGATGACTCTGGGCACCAGCTAGAGGCTCCAGGGATCTCCACATCCACCCCAGTGTGCATGTGCGTGCGTGTGCGTGTGTGTGTGTAAGGGTGCTGCTGCAAAGGACCCTGGAGGCCCCCTTTCCAGAGTCCCAGTGACCTTCTGTCCTGGCCAACCCAGGCCTTGAAGACCCCAGACTGCACTCACTCATAAAGCTATGGGACGCAAGCAGCCACTGCCAAGTGCTTCTGGGCAGATCAGTGTAGCATGGCCCTCTAGACCTACACCCTATCTGGAGTCTTCTTCACAGCCCCAACTCCCACTATCTCCCCTGCTGGCTCCTGAAAGCTGGCTGAACAGAGCTGGCACCACTGGAAGAGGCCTGTGAGCTCATCTACCTTGGTGCTCGCCACTATTATCAGCCTAAGAAAAGCTGGAGACCGCACTCCAGCACCCCAAATACTCCAACCCACCAGCCCTGCTCAGCATCCATGTATTAGCTGCTAGTGCCAGTGATGGACCTGGGGAGATCTGGACACCAGCCTGGGAAACCCAGCCCTTTCCTGCTAAGACCCTGCCCAGAACATAAGGTGGGTATGTGGGGACAAAGGGAACCCAACCCTGGGGAGAGTGGTATAGTTTAGGAACAGCCAGTGGGCTGCTGCTGGACCCATCCCATTCCTAAGGAGGGACCACATGTGATCTAGAGGGCCGCCAGAGGCCATACGGGCCTAGGGTCACTGATACCCGTGGCCTCAAACCGTGGCGCTTCCAAGGCTCAGGGGTGGGCACCCTGACACAGTGAGGGAGACTGCAGAGTTTCCAGGCCATGGGTGCATGTGGGATGGGGTCCTGACCCCACCCAGTCCACGACCTTCCCCTAACAGAACCACACTTAGCAGAGGGCAGAGGGTCCTCCTAAGGCAGAGCCAACAGCTTCTGGAGCCCAGATTCCTTCCTGATGGGATACAATGGACAAGGGGAAAATAAAAGGCAGAAGGCTTCCCCCCTCCAACCCCTGGTTGACCGCCCAAGTGAGAGGCCACCAGGAAAGACACTGGTGCTCCTTGCCTTCCCTGGCCGCACTTGTCCAGCCTCCTTTCTCTTCCTGCAGTGGTGGCTTGGGATGGGCAAGGCAGCCAGATATGGGAGGTATGGAGGAGTCCCAACATTCACGGGCCCTAGGCAGCAGGCATGAGGCCAGGGGCCCTGCAACCCCAGATTGCCTTCTCCTTGTGGAAAAGTTGGATTGACAGTGGATGAGGGAAGGAGAGGCCCACCCTCTGTAACCTCAGTGGCAGGCTTGGGAGAGGCGTTGGAAGACCCAGCACTGAGAGTTCTGCCTATGTGTGGAGGATTTGCGGGGGCATATCACCCCTCAAAACAAGGCGCTTTTCCCTAGGTGCGGTGTGAGGGAAGGTAGCCTCCCAAGAATCTGGTGCTAAAATAAGTCTTTCTCTTCCTAACGCAATCTCAGAGCACTGCCGCCTCCCCCAGATACTGCGGGGGTCTGACGCCGTGGGTGGGACGGCAGCTCTGCTCTGAAAGCCTGACGGCCCCACAAGGACTACTTCCCAACCCCCATCCAGATTAGAGGCCCCTTCCCATACGGGAGTCCCTCCTTCGGAGACGGTGGGGAGGGAGAAGGGGTCCGTGCCCGGGAGGCTTCGGCGGGATCCGGTGCGGCCCGAGAAGAAAGGGAGCCCCCGGGGAGGGGGCAGCGCGGCCCGGCCCGCCCCGCCCGGAACCGCCCGCCCCGTCGCCGATTGGCCCCGAGCCGCTATATCTGTGCGCCCGCCCGCCGCTAGGCCACCGCCGTCCCTACCGCCGCCCCCGCCGCCGCCCCCGCCGCCGCCCCCGCCGCCGCCTGTCCGCCGTCCTCTCCCGGCCTCGGCCTCGCAGTGCCCGCCGCCGTCCTCCGCGCTCCCGCGCAGCGTTCCGCCCAGGCCGCGCCCAGCTGGAATGCAGAGATCGCCGCCCGGCTACGGCGCACAGGACGACCCGCCCGCCCGCCGCGACTGTGCATGGGCCCCGGGATCCAGGGCCGCCGCTGAGCCGCGCGGCCTCCCCGCCGCCCCAGCCGCGCCCGCCGTGCCCGCCGCGCCCGCCTCGCCGCCCAGCCCGCCGCGTAGCCCGCCGCGCAGCCCCGAGCCGGGGCGCTATGGCCTAAGCCCGGCCGGCCGCGGCGAGCGCCCGACGGCAGACGAGCTGCGCATCCGGCGGCCCATGAACGCCTTCATGGTATGGGCGAAGGACGAGCGCAAGAGGCTGGCCCAGCAGAACCCGGACCTGCACAACGCGGTGCTCAGCAAGATGCTGGGTGAGCGGCGGGGGTGGCTGGGGAGGGTGCTCCCGGGGAGGGTGAAGGGGCCGGGCCGCGCTCTCGCTGCTCAGAGCTCACCAGGGTCGGCCCGACCTTGAGTGCGCCCGACGGCGGCCCACTTGACCGTGCCCGTTGCCCGCAGGCAAAGCGTGGAAGGAGCTGAATGTGGCAGAGAAGCGGCCCTTCGTGGAGGAGGCCGAGCGGCTGCGTGTGCAGCACCTGCGTGACCACCCCAACTACAAGTACCGGCCCCGCCGCAAGAAGCAGGCGCGCAAAGCTCGGCGCCTAGAGCCGGGCCTCCTGCTCCCGAGCCTGGCGCCACCGCCCGAGTCCTACCCCGCGGCGCCCGGCCCAGCCCATGCCTTCCGCGAGCTGACCCCGCTGGGCGCCGAGCTCGACGGCCTGGGGCTGCCCACGCCCGAGCGCTCGCCGCTGGACGGCCTGGAGCCGGGCGAGGCAGCTTTCTTCCCGCCGCCCGCGGCGTCCGAGGACTGCGCGCTGCGAGCTTTCCGGGCGACCTACGCCCCGGAGTTGGCCCGGGACCCCGGCGGGTGCTACGGGGCGCCCCTGCCGGAGGCGCTCAGGACCGCGCCGCCCGCAGCGCCGCTCGCCGGCCTCTACTACGGGGCCCTGGGCGCGCCGGGCCCCTACCCCAGCCCGCTGTCGCCGCCGCCCGAAGCCCAGCCGCTGGAGGGCGCCGAGCCGCTGGGGCCCGCCGCCGACCTGTGGGCCGACGTGGACCTCACCGAGTTCGACCAGTACCTCAACTGCAGCCGAACTCGGCCCGATGCCCCCGCGCTCCCGTACCACGTGGCGCTGGCCAAACTGGGCCCGCGCGCTATGTCCTGCCCGGAGGAGAGCAGCTTGATCTCGGCGCTGTCCGACGCCAGCAGCGCCGTGTACTACAGCGCCTGCATCTCCGGCTAGGCCGCCGTCCCTGCCCCAGCGCTTCCTCCTGCGCCACCTCGACCTTGCGGCCCTGCCGCGCTCCCGCTCCCTCTCACAGATGTAAGTGTCCTCACAGCAACGCCTGGACGCGCGGCGGGCGGCCCCACCTCCCGGGGCCCTACGGGGATTTGGGGGAGGGGGGTCAGGGCTGTTTCAGGAAGCCCAGGGCCGGGACCTGCTGGCTGGCCCTGCCAGGGTTAACAATTGGAAGCACCTAATCCTTTTCCTGCAGCGTATTTTCTAGAATCAGATTGTATTTTTTACTTTGCTTTTTTTACATACGTAATACAATATATTTAATTTTTAATTAAACCTTTAAATGTTTCAGTGATCACCAGCATCCGTGTAGCAAGGGCTTTTTAAATACAAGGGATAATGATGTTTGCTGTAAAGGAGGGGCCAGGAGCTGGGTCCTTCCCGGCCAAAGGCCACAATAAAATGTCTGGGCCGTTCCTCTGCACACCTGTGTCTGTGGTTGCTGGGCCGAGGGGCATTGCCACACAGAGCCCTGGACCACTGTCCTCTTTATCTCTGGAGGGAGCCTGACTCCCATTTGAGCCTGCAGCTTCCGCCTTCCTGCAGCTAGCATCCTTCAGGACCTAGCTCAGACTCGGCATCCACCCTCCGGGCCTGCATCCCCTCCTGTCACTTAGCCGACCCCTCACATCCCCCATGGCTAGTCATGATCTCCTGAGGAGGCCTGCAGGTTGACACCTGTGTGCAGACAGAATTCTGGCCCCCATCAGGCATTTCCTGGGAGGGACTGCAGGCGCTTCACCTTCTGCTCCTCAGAGTAACCTGTCCAGCCTTGATTCAGCGAAGACACAGGGTCAGTGACCAAGGCAGGAGGCCTAGGTTTCACCTCAAGCTCCCCCAACTCTGGAGCACCATCAGACTAGCTTGGGATGCCTCCCAGGAGAACTGAACCCCTCTTTCTACACCACCTCCTTGGTCCCCCTAGTCCTTCTCAAATCCCCTGTGTATCCAGGGAAGGCTGGAGCCTCACCCCAGAAATGGATCCTGCATGCTCACCTGCAGGCCCAGCAGGTCTTCTCGGCTGGAAGCAGGGTCCTGTGTCCTCCTCCTGGACAGGGCCTGTTCTACCCAGTAACCCCATGGCATACACTTCGGGGTGTCCAGCTGATCCTTGAGAGTCGCCCACAGATCTATGTCCTATGTGGGGTATGTAGACATAGCCTGAGTACAGGCATAGGACTCCCAGCGTGGCCATCCATGTGGGTGACTTTGGGTGTGGCAGAGCCTGCAGCAAGCCTGGAGTTAGAGGGGTGTGTGTCCACGCATATGGGCCAGGTGCCCAGTGTGGGGGAGGGTAAACAGGGTGGGGCTGTTTTGCAGATGTCCTACACCTGGGCTCCCTCCCCTCATCTACATCAGAGCACAGAGAACTCGGAGACAGAGGCTGGTGCTCAGAAGAGGAGAGGGACAGACAAGCTGGGGAGGGCAGGAGAGGGAGGTAACGATCTGAGCAGCCCCCAAGTCATCCCTGCTTGGGCTTGGGCATCCCATAGGCACCCACCCCAGCTGCACCCGTGAACACACCCATAGATGCTGGAGAGAGTGACATTCACTCGGCCAGGGTACAGCCCCCATTCCAGGACTGCCCACTCCTTTAGGTCGGGGGTGGGGTTTAAAGGGTGCTTTGGGATGGCAGTGTGGCCCCTCTGTGTAAGAAGGGGACAGAGAAAGATGCTCCCTATAAACTCCTTCCCAAAGTGTTAGGGCAGGTTAGTAGGGGCTGAGTTTGGAGCAAGTTCTAATTTCAAGCAAGTCCCAAGGTCTAGGAAAAGCAGGTTCAGAAGGGGACATGAGCAGGACCAATGCCCACTAAGGGCAGCTGGTCCCAGTATGGTTCCCTAGCAGCAGTGGGCAGGTGCTAAGGACTGAGTCTCCTTGTAGAACCCGCTTCCCAGTGCCTGCCTGGGAAGACGTCCTTCACACCGGACAGCGGAGCTACTGTGCCAGGCAGGACCATGGGCCAAGGCCACCTCTCTGTCTTGGCCTTGTCTGCCTCCTTCCCTCTGCTCCCCTCCCCATGCCCTGGACCCAGCCTGGGAAATTGGGGCAGTTAAGGCTTACCCCTCCCTGCAGCAGACACTCAAGATGCCAACACAGCTGCACACGCCCAGAAACACCCTGTACGAGGACCACACTGGGCGAGCACGGACAGCATGTGTTTAGGACCCAAGCCCTGCTCTCCTGCCACTCAGGGACAAACACCTGGGAAAAACCAACCATTTAACTTACATTATACACAACCTACACACAATTTTAAGTGCACAGTTCAGTGGTCTTTGTATATTCACAGGATTAGGAGCCATTATCACTACCTAATTTTAGAACATTGTCACCATTACTCCCCATTCCCTCCTGCCCCTAAAAGACACTAAACTAAGCTGGGTGTGGTGGCACACGCTAGTAATCCCAGCTTTCTGGGAGGCTGAGGTAGGAGGATTACAACTTCAAACTTGGTCTGGGAAATTTAACAAGACACTGTCTCAAAATAAAAAATAAAAAAGAGCTACAGATGTAGCTAAGTGTGAAGGCCCTAGGTTCAACCTCCAGTACCAAAGACTAAAACAACAACAACAAAAGTTACACCAAGCATGATGGTGTAAGCCTGTAATCCCAGCACTCCAAAGGCTGAGGCAGGAGGATCTCCATGAGTTCAAGGCCAGCCTGGGGTACATAGTGATTTTTCAAGGCCAGCCTGAGCTACATAGCAAGACCCTGTGTCAAAAAACAAAAACAAAACACCACATGCACACACACAAATAAATAAATAAATAAATAAATAAATAAATAAATAAATACTTCCCATCATGGACTTAGCTATTCTGGACATTTCATACACTCTAGTCTCCTTTAGGTGCAGATTCACTTTCTTTTTTTTTTTTTTTTTTTTTTTTTTGTGTGGGTACCGGGGGGTCGACCTCAGGACCTCGCACGCCAGCAGGTGCCCGTGCCGCTGAGCGATATCACCGGCCCCTTTTTTGTATGTGGGATCCGGGAGTCGAACTCGGGCCCTCGTGCTTGCCGGGCAGGCGCTTAAGCCGCTGAGCCATCTCACCGGCCCTGCAGATTCACTTTCCGAGGCTTCCGTTACTCGAGGTCAACAAGAGGGGTAAGCATGGTGAAGAAATCTGAGAGAACACATTCATGTACCCTTCTTATAGTATACCATTATAATATTTTTTTAATACTGGAGATTGAACTCAGTGCTTCACACATGTTGTTCCTGAGCCATAGCCACAGCCCTTTTTATTTTTTCCAATTTGAGACAGGGTCTTACTAAATTGCCTGGGCAGTCGTCCAAATTTTGATCTTCCTGCCTCAGCTTCCCCAGTGCTGGGATTACAAGTGTGTGCCACCATGCCTGGCCATTATTTTATATTTTATTATTAGTTTCTTGTTAATTTCTTACTATGCCTAATTAAAAACTAACCCTTATTATAGATACATATGTACAGGGTGACAACATTCAGGGTTCAGTGCTGTCTGAAGTTTCAGACCCCCACCCCACCCCAGGACAAGAGAAAGGACTGTCCGGAGTCACACTGTGTGTCTGCCTGGTTCCCTTGGTGTCACACATGTCAGACTGAGTCAGAATGTCCTTCCTTCTTGCAGCTGAGTAATATTCTGTCCTTGTGTGAATATGCCGCATTTATATATTCACCAAATTAATAGACATTTATATTGTTTCTACTTTTTGGCTATTGTGAATAATACCGCTGTGAACATTTACATGCAAGGTTTAGTGTGGGGTTTTTTTGTTTTGTTTTTTTCATTTTTTGGGGGGGTTTGTTTGGAGATAGGGTCTCACTACGTAGTCTAGGCTGCCTCGAAGTTGTGATCTTCCTGCCTCAGTCTCCAAAGTGCTGGGATTACAGGCATAGGCCAGCACACCCAGCAAGGATGTATTTGTATTAACAATACATAAATTTCTACTTCTAATGACCAAGTCTGAAAAACAGGTTAAGAAACTTGTACCTGGGGCCGGTGAGACGGCTCAGCGGCGTAAGCGCCTGCCTGGCAAGCGCGAGGTCCTGAGTTCGACTCCTGGTACCCACATACGAAAAAAGGGCTGGTGATATTGCTCAGTGGCATGGGCGCCTGCTGGCGCACAAGGTCCTGAGGTCGACCCCCGGTACCCACAAAAAAAAAAAAAGAAACTTGTACCCAGGAAGAAAATGTTTAAATCAGAAGGGGAACAAGGGAGAGGGAGGGGTAAGGAAGGAGGAGACAAGAAAAAAAAAAGAGAATAGAAGGAAAAAATGGAAACAAAGCTTTTGTAAATGAGGGGAAGAGGGATTGAAGGGAGAGGAGGGGAATGGGAAAAAAAAGCAACACAGATCATGTACATGTACAAATTCCCTATGCTGAATGTTATCTTATGTATATCTAACATGTACCAAGAAAAAAAGCACAAGAGAAACGTGTACCCAAAGTCCCAGGTCTGGGGGGCGGTGAGACGGCTCAGCGGCGTAGGCGCCTGCCCGGCAAGCGCGAGGGCCCGAGTTCGACTCCCGGATCCCACACACGAAAAAGGGGCCGGTGATATCGCTCAGCGGCGTAAGCGCCTGCCCAGCAAGCGCGAGGGCCCGAGTTCGACTCCCGGATCCCACACACGAAAAAGGGGCCGGTGATATCGCTCAGCGGCGTAAGCGCCTGCCCGGCAAGCGCGAGGGCCCGAGTTCGACTCCCGGATCCCACACACGAAAAAGGGGCCGGTGATATCGCTCAGCGGCGTACGCGCCTGCCCGGCAAGCGCGAGGGCCCGAGTTCGACTCCCGGATCCCACACACGAAAAAGGGGCCG
This sequence comes from Erethizon dorsatum, assembly GCA_028451465.1. Classification (NCBI taxonomy): domain Eukaryota; kingdom Metazoa; phylum Chordata; class Mammalia; order Rodentia; family Erethizontidae; genus Erethizon; species Erethizon dorsatum. The sequence goes on along the minus strand of CM051840.1, from coordinate 31,044,256 downwards.
GTGATATCGCTCAGCGGCGTACGCGCCTGCCTGGCAAGCGCGAGGGCCCGAGTTCAACTCCCGGATCCCACATACGAAAAAGGGGCCGGTGATATCGCTCAGCGGCACAGGCGCCTGCTGGCGCGCAAGGTCCTGAGGTCGACCCCCCTGGTACCCACAAAAAAAAAAAAAAAAAGTCCCAGGTCTGGAATGGCTGACCTCCAACCCCCAACAACCTCCCCAAACCAAAGCTCATGCCCAGTCATACCACCCTGAGCCTACGCTGCAGATCTTGTCTGTTCTGCAGGGACTGGCCCATCACTCCACCCATACTGCCCAGCCCTTCTGCTTCAGGCTCAGTCTACTTCACAGGGCAGGGTTCTGGCCCAGGACCTAGGAAGGACTGGACTGGAGTGGGGACCATGCTTGCTCCTCAGAGATGCTCAGCCGAGTCGGCTCCCCCTCCCACAACCACAGTCTCAGAGATGCCCTTTCCCCTCTGACCCCACCCTGTATCCCACGACCAACTGCACCCCCCACAACCCCACCCTGTCTTCCCCATCACCGCCTGCCGGCTGCCTGAGAAAACAGGAAGCAGAGGGCTGGCGCTGGGAGCAAGTGCAGGAAGTGCCGCTTATCTCAGGCCACAGCCCCGACCCCTGGCCTCATGCCGGGCAGGGGGCGCCAGGGGTGGCCCAAGGACAGGGAGTCCTGGGCGCCTCTCCCTGAGCCACAATTGTCACAACTGGCCTATGGGGAAACAGGTGGCAAGCTGAGGGGATGCCAGCGAGTGCCCCAGGGCACATCAGGCTGGTGTCCCCTCCATAGCCAAGAGAAGTCCTGTCCTCATAGCCAGGAGGTGACCCCAGGACATCTCACCTCCCCCACAGCCCACACTGCCACACTGGCCCCCAAGGGCCCTCCACTTCCCCAACAAGGACTCACTTCCCACAGCAGGTGCGACCTCCCTGCTAGTTCTTCTGGATCTTAATGCGGGGAAGGGGTGTTTGTTTTTGTATTTACAAAGCTGGTTCTTTTCCTGGGGAGGGGGCAGGATGGGGGCTGCCCTGCCCCCCCAGGGTCCTGAAGGCCACAAACAGGGACAATGGGCTTCAGCACCTGGTACCACCCAATGAGCATGTGCTTCCTGAGGAGAGGGGCTTGTTTGTTTCCGGGCCAGCCACAGCAGGGGCAGGCGACCTCCTTGCACACCTGTGGGTCTTGGGACTCCACACTCATGTTCACATGCAAAGGGCCCAGGGCCCACAAGGCCACGCATCCTCCAGGTCTGGGAGCAGGTGTTTCCTCCTCTTCCTCCCTGTCCAGGGTGCTGCCCCAGCTTCTCCGCTCACTTGCACCCTGCCTACCCAGCAGAGGCTGCATGCACACAGGGCACCCAGAAGATGCTGCCCATCTTTCTTACTCTCCCCTCGCTCCACTCAGCAACACTCCTTGGTGTGTGTGGGGGGAAGGTGCCACCCCTGCCCAGGAGAGGCTGCAGCCCTCACCCCCTTCGGAGGTGGGGCAGGCATGGGGAACACACAAGTGGCAAGGTCAGGATTAACTTGGTTTTGCAAACCCAGAGACTAGCCTGCCTGTCACTGGAGTTCCAGATGTTCTTTCAAAGGCTCCCAGTCTAGGAGGCCATGGGACCCAGACTCCCTTCAAAGTCTACCAGGCCCCTTCCTCCCAGCTCTACATATGGGGTGGGGGTGTTGGCTCCTGGGCTGCAGAAGTTGCACAACCCAGCCAGTGCCTTGCGGGGTCCATCTGGCACCCTGGCACAGTCCCCTCCTTCTGGGCCACAGCCCCCACCTCCCTGGAAACAGCTGAGCCCCAAGAAGGCGACTGTGGGCTGGGAAAATATAGTGCACAGCCCCAGCTCCGTGTTTGAGTCCCACTGCATCTCTGGGTTGGTTTTGGCCAGTTGTAGCCGGCAGACAGGAGCAGCTTGTGTGCTGGCCTGTGCTGTGTATAGGTGAGGAAGGCGTGCCCTGTCTTCCTGCAGCTCCACAGAGGCATAGGGCAGCCTCTACTAAGATCTCTGTGCTAGGCCTAAAGAACCTGTGTTTCAGGTCTGCACAGGCACCTGGTGTCCCCTCTAGTCTCTGCAACTCTGCAGCTCTGAGCCTCTGTGTGTGACTCTGCACTTGCACGTACCCTGCAGGAGGAAAGACACTGTGGTGGGTTGAATGGGGCCTCCAAGGCTAATGGTGGGCGGAGCTCTGCAGAGGAAACATGGGACCGGCATGCAGGGGCTTCTCTCCCCACTGTGTGGTTGTGGTCCAGGATCCAGCCACCAACACGTGTCTCCAACACTCCAGGCCTCGGCCCCTCCTCCGGCTCCTGTGAGGAGGTGGTTCGTTTGATCCTTCCTCAGTCACGGGGGTGGAGGGTGCCCTGTTGCCCACCCACTCTCCAGCTCTGATGACTCTGAAAATGAGAAGGGAGCACTGTGGGTGGGCAGCAGCTACGGGACACCCAGGAGGCCATGCCCAGATGCCTCTTGCCCAGAAATGCTCTCCCCATGGGCCCTAGAGCTGGAGAGGTCCAAGCGCAAGCAGCCAGCAAATAGGTGGCTGGGCTCCCACAGGGAGGGCCTGTGTATCTAGGCCACACCCTGCAGACACCTCCCCACCCCAGGGCTCCTCCCTACCTTCTCGAGACCTCAATTTAGCCACCCCCATCAGGTCCTGCTGCCGTACACCTTATGTTCCAAAAAAATTGGGCCTTTTTCTCTCATTCAGGACACTTGGCTACACCCAGCACACCTGTCAGAGCCCTTGAAGGGAGCCACATTCGGTCCAGGTCCACAGCTCCCCGTTCGTGTTCCACAGTTCAGGATGAGGGCCCACCCAGGCCCTCGGGCCAGGACCCAGGATCACCCCTTCCTGTTCCACCTCCCATCCACACACTGAAGCAGGCCTGGCTTTCACGTGCCTTCTTTGCTGAAGACTTTCCATGCCTGCACTGCCTCTGGACAGGTCTACGTGTGTGGGTCCCTCCTGGCACCCTTCCAGCCCCTCACACAGCTGCCCCTGGTGCAGGAGATGCAGAAGGAAGATCTAGAGTTCCCAGTCTGTGCTCAGACGTGGCCTGGGAGGCTGTTAGAAGTCTGAACGTTCGAGGAACCCGAATGCACACTGAAGTCAGGAAGCCCACTCCCTGTCCACACACCTTGGCCTGGGTCTGACCCCAGCACTTACAGTCGCTGGCTGTGTGATCTGAGCACCCCCCACCCCCAGCCTCAGCATCCTCGCCTGTGAAGCAGGGACAACAGCTCCTGGTAGGCAGACCAAGCACGTGCCCAGAGCAGGATCAGCTCTGTGGTTGGCTCTTGCTTGTGCAAATTGTCCCACCAAGGGCTTTCTGTGTCTCCTGCTTGGCTGTCCCACAGCTACGGGCAAGGCCTGCCTCAGCCCCTGGGCCACTCCTCCTGTCCAGGAGGTGAAGCCAGGTGCCCAACCCACAACTATAGGCCAGGATCAGGGAAGGGCAGACAGCCAGGACTATGCGGATACTAGGGACCAGCCGGCTGGTCCGAAGACGAGGCTGGGTCATTCTCTGGAGCCCCCACCTCCACCCCCACCCCGACGTGGTCACCATTCAGGCAGCAGGAAATGGCCTGGCCAAGCTCAGCCAGGGCGGTAGGGCCGACTTCCCCTCAGGCCCGTTTCCTTTATCCGGTTGTTTTGCTCTGAATTCACCACGCTCAGCTTTCCCCTCCCCTCCATTTCCACCCTCCCGCTTCGTCCCGAATGGACTAGGACGGATGCATGAAGCTTTAGAGCGCACACCCCCAACGCGGGGCGCAGGTGGGAGGAACCTCTTCCCAGCCGCGACTGGCGTCCAGAGCGCGCCCCCTGCTGCCCGAGGCTGGGAGGACCGGCTCGGCCGGCTCTCAGGTGCTGCGGGAAGCTCTGTTGGTCTCGCTCCTCCGGGCCTAGGCGGCCCAGGCGCACAGCCAGGCAGGCGAAGAGGGGAAGAGTCGGGCCCGCACCACCACCCCGTTTATTAAGGCCTCGCTCGGTTCGTGGAATGTGGGCCACCTTGGGGACGGCCATGGCTGGGCGGGGCACGCTTCTCCAAGTCCTGGGTCCTTCGGTGAACGCGAGCTGCGCCGAGGGGTCGAGGTTGCCATGCAGACATCGAATGAAGCCCATTCCCAATGAGGCCCGTTCCGACCCCGCCACGGATCCTCCACCCCACCCCCATCCCAGTCCTCTGTCTCCCAGCACTCGGGGGGGCAGCGTCCCGGGCGCGCCGCGCCGTTAGGATTTCCTGGTGGCCGTGGCGCGAAGCGCGAAGAGCTTCTCCCAGCAGGTGGCGACGGTATCCAGGGCACGCAGTAGGAGCAGCCTCCGGCCGCCACGACGCCGAGCAGGACGTGTCCTGGGCTGCAGGCTCTGCTGTCGGGACGCACAGTCAGGGAGTGCTCCGCGCCCCCACGCCCGCCCCTGCCCCCGCAGCTCATACCCAGGCCCCACCCCGCCCAGTGGGCCCTACGTGAGCCCCCAGCCCGTTGGTCATGGGCAGCGTGGGAGCCTGCGGCAGAGGGGCGGTCTGGACCTGCATGCACTCAGGGGCGCACACCTGTCGTGGCGTCCAGCAGTGACGACGCATCACTGCCTCGGTACGAACGGCCACTGTCCACGCGGCTTTCTCCAGGGCTCCACGGCGGTCCCCTGCTACTGCCCCACGCAGGGTCCGACCCAGGGACTTAATGGACAGTAGGATACTGTGCTCCTGGGGAGGGAAGGGAAGAAAGCTAGGGGACGTAGGCACCGAGTGAAGGGGCAGGTGGACATGGGTGGGGCGCCCCCTCCATACCTCCTGGGCACCACAGGAGACCTCAGGCCGTCCCAGCCCTTCGCTATCCCCAGTCGGGTTTTTCCGAATGAAATGGTGGTGTCTGGAGCCTAGCCCTGTCCCTCGGGCCTCTGGCTCGACCTGCCTCATGGCTGCGTGTAGGTCCTCAAAGATGACAGCCCGATAGTGATGGAGCACGTCGGGGACGCTGCAAGAGCGCGGCCGGGCCCAGCCCAGTGAAAACGCCAACAGGGCCAGCAGGAGTGCCCAGAACGCAGGCTTTGGGGGCACCTGTAGAGGATGACAGGTCGGGGTTGGGCATCTGAATTGTAGGGTGATTCCCAGCAGGAGGTGCAAACTGGTAGGCACTTTGGGCCACTCCCAGTCTCTAAGCCAGTATGAAATAGAGAGGTGAGTACTCAACAAAGGCCCTGGGCGCAGATCTAGTAGGATAAAACCCTGCCTTCTTAGGGGAGGAGAAACAATAGGCCTGCAGGTGTGCTATGGGGGCTATTAAGGACATTTCACTGAGATTTAAAGGCCTAGAAGGAGACAAAGGGGACAGGTCCAGAGGCAAGGGCCCGGTACTAGCATACCTGGGATAAAGGAAGGCAAGGGATGGAGCACCCACAAGACAGCAGAGTGAAGAGCTCACCTGGCTCTGCACATCTGGTGTGGCCAGCTCTGGGGTACAGCAGGAAGTTAGCCACAGTACAGCCTCAAGCAGCCACGCTCACACCCATACCTACTAGCCACAACCCACACCCAGAATTGGGTTCTTTCTCTGAGTCCCCTACCTCATCTCCTCTCTGTGCCCATGGGCAGGGGCCACACATCTGTCTCCTCCCCAGCTGGGGGACAAACTGATGCACTCCTTTATGGCTTAGCAGCTCCCACCCTCCCAATACTTCTGCTACAACCAGCTCTGAGCCACAGGAACTGGGGTTCCCCTGCCCGTGTACCCCAAACCAAACTGAGACAGAGGCCAGGGCTCAGAGCTCCAAGTCACACTTCACTGGTAGAGGAAGACTGGGGAAATCTCCAGAGGCCACAGGGGAGGAAGGGGGCCACCACATCATACTGCCAGCACAGTTGCTCAGAAGGCCCCCCTGCCCCCCCAGAATACAGAAAACTTGCTTTCTGGGGAAGAAGCCCACACATCAAAGAGACAGCTGATGGTTGCCCTCAGGCTCCAAAAGGGCCAGTTCCCAAATCTGCCTCAGGCCTCAGGCTGGAGTCAGCCAGCCAATTTGGGCTGGAAAATTAATCATGTGAACCCAGCGAGACGACAGGACTCGGCTTCCCAGCCCAGGCAGGGGCGCCTGAGGGACCACACCCAATTGCGTCTAGACCTGGGTGTGTGGGGGCAGTGGGGGACTCCTGTTGGGGCACCAAGCAGCAATAACTAGAAAAGCAGATGCAGTTTGCTGTGGCCACTTCTTGAAATCCACCAGGCACCATGGCCAGCAAGGTGGGCTCAGAAGTGCCCATTATCCCTCTGCCTGCTGTGGATCGGTCACTAAGAACAAGAGCTAGAGTGTAAGCAGGCCAGCAGGAGCTGTTGGAGGAGTGTCCAGCACTGGCTATGCCCCATGCACAGCATGTGGGCTGCTTGGCCAGTCTCTACAACCCCACCAAAACTCAGACTCAGCCCATCATGGGGGAAACAGGTTCCAGGGAGACCAGGGTGCAAGCACTCACAGCTGGTCCGTGACAGAAGCCGTCAGGTAGACAGGGGGTTCAAGGAGTCACCAGAGAAGCAGTCTTCCCCGAGCTGTATGTACACTAGCCCCTCGGCCTAAGCCCCGCCACCTCCACCCCACCCCCACCCCAGCTGCTCACCATGGGCCTCTCAGGGTCTCGCCCACCCTTACTCCCTCTAACCGGCCATGCACATGGTCCCTGAGGTCCTCAGGTGGTGAGTGTGGACAGCACTCAGCAGCCACAGGAGATCCAACACGAGTCTACGGGCCCTCCCTGCACAGGACAGCGGTGGGGCACGCGGAGAAGCTTTTGAAGTTGGCTCCTCCAGCGAAGGAGGGAGGGAACAGGAGGAGAGGGAAGGGGAGAGGCCAGCAACCCAGCCCTGCCCCCTCCCTCTCACCTTCTATCCAATCGCTTCAATTAACCTAACCCTGGAGCCCAGCGGCTGCTGCGGGTCTTGGACTGAGTTAGCCCCAGGGAGGACCCTATTGTCTAGGGGTGGGGTGTTCAGTGGGCACACGATAGTGTAGGGGCCAGCTAGCAGGTGAAGGGAGCTGGGCAAGGGTGCCAGAGCCTGTCTCTGTGGTCAGCAGGTGCTGCCCTTCTCAGGGACCTGATAAGCAGACTTAAGCCCCTGCCCATGACGACCAGCCCCTGCACCCTGACATCCGGGCAGTCCTGCCCTAGCAGGTCCCAAGATTTGGGACTTCCCAAGGCCCCCACTGCTGGCTCAGTCTTGCCCCTCCTGGAACGAAGGGGTCTTTCATGGGTGGGAGAGGTCACAGTCCCTGAGTTGTTGCTCTGCCCCAGAACAAGAGCAGCCTCTGGAACATAGTTCACCTTTACTTTGGGGGTGGAAAAATTTCAGCTTTAGAAAAGCTAAGGTAAGCCAGGCCTGGTGGGGCACACCTGTAATCCCAGCACTCAGGAGGCTGAGGCAGGAGGATTACCACAAGTGTGAGGCCAGCATGGACTACAAAGTGAATTCAAAGCCAGCCTGCACTCCATAGTGAGACCCTGTCTCAAGGACAAAAAAAAAAAAAAAAAAAAAAAAGAAAAGAAAAGGTATGTGCTCCCAGGGAGAAAAGCTGGTGAAGCACACAGAGAGTCTGCACCTCAGAACAACCAGGAAACACACCCTCTTAAATGCGAAAGGAGTGCAGATGTGGACGGTGCAGCACCTGCTCTGTAATCGTCCAAGAGCCCCACAGGAACCCTTACCCTCTTATCCATCTTGGTGACCCCTGACTGCACTCAGCTCTCCAGTCTGGGGAAGAGAGCCAAGGAAAGACCAAGCCCACTTATGACAGTGGTCACCAGCAGCCTAAGCCCACAGCCAAGTCGTTCCTTTCCATCTGTAAGGGGATGGGCTGGCTCTGGACTCCCTCTTCACAAGGAATTCCAAGGCTCCCTCTCAGGTTTCCATGGAAACACCCAAGATTTGCAGCTTGACACGCTGTGTGTGTGCACTGGTGCTTCCAGGTGACCTGTCCAGCACCAACCAACCATCAGCCCCTGCAACCAACTTGTCTCCCCTGGGGAGACAGGTCCTTTGCCCTGCTATCCTCCAGGTTCCCAGAACTACAGAGAAGATGGGGCTATACCTTCTATAGCAGGGCAGAGGAGCCCACTGGGACTCTACCCCAGGTGCTCACAGGGCTTCCCATTCTCACCTGTCAGCAGTGAGCAGGGCCACAGGACAGCACGGGACCCCCACAGGAGGGCTATGACGACCACTGCAGGCTTTGTTACAGGCACCACGAAACACAGGCATCTGGGACTCATCTCTTATGAAGACTGGGAAAAGCGTTGCCCAGAAAGCAGATCTCAGAGGGCTGCCCCTTGTCATCCCACATGACTGCATCTCTTCTCCCCAGACAATCTGAAGATCATCCACTTGTTTTCTAGACCATCCAGGACCTCCAGTCAGATGTCTCCAGCACCACCCACCTGCACACCCTTTCCAAGACAGCTGGATGGTTCGCACGTGAACATACCCATGCACCAATCCATGGTCCAAGGACCTCCAGCCGGACATCTCCAGCACCACCTGCACCCCTTCCAAGACAGCGGGATGGTTCTCATGTGAACATATACATGCACCAATCCATGGCCCAGGGAAGCCCTTTACCCTCACACAGCATGAAGGCTGCAAAGAAGCCCAGTCTCTGGGATATCTGCATCTTTTTATATCTATCTCTACTCTGAGCTAAACCCAGGGCCTCTCCACGGAGCTCTCCCCCAGGGTCTGGCTAAATCACTAAGTTACCCAGGCTGGCTCTGAACTTGAGATCCTCCTACCTCAGTCTCCCAGAGTGCTGGGATCATAAATATGGGCCACCACACCTGGCTAATACAATTTTCCAACTAGCAATAATGATAGTTACATAGCCAGGCATGGTAGCACATGCCTATAATTCCAGTACTCAGGAGGCTGAGGCAGGAGGGTTGTAAGTTTGAGCCCAGCCAGGGAAACTTAGACTCTATCTTGAAAACAAGAGAAAAGACTGGTGATGCAGCTTAGCGTGAAGGCCCTGGGTTCTGTCCCCAGTAAGAAACTTCTTCAGGATAAACCACTATGAATTAGCAAAACTGTATTCATCTGGAAAAGTGAGTCAACTTCCTGTTGGTGACATTTTCATAGGGGCCTTTGAAGGCAGCTCAGACAGACCCTGTTCACAGTCAGATTCCAAGAGGCCCCAGCTCTCGCTAGACTAAGACTAATCTAGCAATCACATATTGTTGATTCCAGCATCACACACTCTAGACCCAGCCGCCTCTGAAAACCCCACCTACGGCTGCATAAGGCTCTGGGGGCACATCTAGACACAAGCCCTAACAGTCCCCTACCCAGTGGATGCGACCCTGCCAAGTGCTTCATCCCACTCACAGCTTGGTCCTGTGTGGCCTCTGACCTGCTGTGTCAGGCCCGTGAGATGGTGTCCTCCTGTCTTCAGAGCTTGCACTCCCACAACTTTCTCCACCAAATCTCACCAAGCCCTGGCACCCTAACCATGCTTCCTCATGCCCAAACCAGAGCTGTTGCGACTAACCACTCACAGAAGATGGATTGGGACTGCAAAAACATACAGCAGGGAAGAGCCCAGAGAAAACTAGCAAGGTTCCAGCCCTGATATGCTACATAAAAATCTTTAATGAATGAAGACAGATATCTGAGGCCCTGTGCACACTCATCCATGTGCCACCCCCACACGCCCCGTCAGAAGGTGTTCTTGATGTGAGCAGCCACCAGCACCAGGATCTCCCCAATCTTCCTCTGCCAGTTGGTGATGTCCTTGGACACGGTGCACCACAGCTCCCCATGCCGGGGCTCTGCATTCTCACAGCGTTTCCTCACCTCCTCCTGCTGCTCCTGGAGGAGGGACCAGACAGGCCTTCAGGTGGGACTCCTCCTAGGCTGTCCCTAAGCCTCACCTCCCTTACACCTGCCTGCCCCCAGGACCCACCCCCAAAAGCAGCACCCAGTCCAGCTGGCAGGGTGGGCAAGCACTGGGTTCTTGAGCTGCCCAAGGCAGGTGGAGCTCCCCTGCAGTCCCAGAGGCCAGGACACTGACAGGAAGGCACTGCATGCTGGCCGCTCAGCCTTACCTCAGTGCCGTGCTGCAGCTCAAATTTGTAGAAGAAAGCCCAGGCGTCCCCCAGGTCTGAATCAATCTTCACTGTGCGGTGGAACCACTCCCGGGCCTTGGTGATCTTCCGCTCACTCCAGAACAGCCTGTTGTAGGAGTAGGGTAACAGGTCTCAGAGTAAGAGATGCACAACGGCACTGCAGGGCTGTGGGTAAGACCTGGAATCACCTTTACCCATTTGTGTGGGTCATCAGCTATACCCTACACCTGGACAGCCCCAGCAAGCCCTGGCGTGCGCCATGAGGAGGTCTGAGCAATGCTCCTGGGCTACCTGGAAATCACCCGATTGGTCAACTACAACCATCCTTCAAGTATCTAACCACACTGGTTCTTAAAATAAAAGATTCACATACATATCCAGATCTTCAACTCCTTAAAACTTTTCCCTGGGTCAAATACAAGATGAAACCAAACCTGAACAACCATTAATTAAGGCTCTGATTAGCACTGTGATGTTCAGCCTACTCCTTAGTAAGATGCGACGCCTGCTGGACCACTCTGTTTAGCCAGCTCCCTGCACCAAACCAAGCAAACACTAAGAAATTAGGCTTTTGGTTAGCACTGGGGATTTGATCCTGCCAGAGGCTGCGGCCCCACAGTACTCAGACCACAGCATACATGCCTAGTGTGCCTGCTGAATACCCAAAGACAGGCTGAGAAGGGTCTATACTGGAAGCTGAGAATGTGGACTATCAGAAACTAAATTAGGACCTCCATGGGCACCCCTCCCCACCTGCTGACAAGGACAGCACAGCAGGGTACACCGTGCATGTGACAGGCATTTCTGGCAGCCTGGGACTCAGCTGCTTCCGCCCTCCCACAGCTCAGCTTCCCCAGTAGTGACAGGCACTGAAGCACCTGAGGGCCCAGGTAACCCTCTACTCCTGGCAGCTGTCTGTGCTGGTCTCAAGTACCAAACAGAATAATTTCACACTGTGATAACCTGATTGTTTTTTAAGCCTTGTGGTACTCTTAATTGCTCAATGTTAGATAAACTGTGATTTAAAGAGCACAAGCTCAGATAGCAGACACATGGAACACTGGCTTGGGAACAGCAGGGAGTGACTTATTTGCTTTAGCAAAGCCTTTTATAATGCTTTATGGCTGCCCTATCTGAGGGCCAGACATAAGTCACTCTGGGATAAGGGAGCACAAGGACAGAAGGAAGGAAGCCGGGTCAGACACAAGCCAGATCCTGAGAAGCCTCCCTTGTCTGTAGGGGCCATGGGCACTGGAGAGGTGCACAGGCTGCCAGACCCCTAGAGACCCAGTGCCACCCCAAGGACAGCCAAGAGCAACCCTAGGAAGCTTTGCCTCTGCACACTGTGCCAGGGAAGGGCGGTGGGGGTGGAGAGGTGGGGGTGAGCCCACATCCCCAGGGCAACTGCCACCCCGAGTACCAGCCACAGGAGTCCAAGTGGGAGCCCCAGGACCACTTGGTCCTCTCTGATGGTCCCCTTCACACCCTTCTGCATGGTCACTGCTGGCTTCACCACCATACTCAGGGCCAACCCCTCACGTGGCTTCCTCTTTCCAGGGAGCAGAGACCCTGTGGGGTTAGGATGGCTCTAAGGTCTGGCAGCCACAACTTCGTGCCATCTTCTTGATGCCCTTCATGGCTCTAGAACTGCCTCCCCGAGAGCCCTGACCAGCACCAGTCGGCACTGGTCACGTGCTTTGAGGTCACTCGCTGACCTCTTCTTCCCTTGAAAACCATGTTGGAGAGATGGACTCTAATCAGCCATCTCCATCCCATTCACAAGGATTAGACTCAGGGCTGTCCCCAGGATCTCAGAGCTGAAGGTCTGACTTCTTGCCCTAACGCAATAGAAATAAATTTCTTGGCTGAAGCCCCTTGAACCAAAGGGGTTTCGCTTATTACTTAAATTCTGCCCAGCATCAGCAAATCTGTCTGCCATGTAACCCAGGCCATATGCAATACACACTGAAATCTGGCAGAGACAAAGAGAATAGCCCCCACCAGAAACCTGGGACTTGCTGGGGACAGGCCTATAATCCCAGGGTCGCTGAGGCAGGAGGATCACAAGTTTAAGACGAGCAAGGGCAACTTAGCAAGACCCCATAGCAAAAGTTAAAAAAATTTTAAAAAGGGGTAGGGATGTAGCTCAGTTTGAAGGCCCTCAGTTGAATCCCCAAAATTGAAAGGAAAAGAAAAAAAAAAAAAAAAAAGGAAGAGGAGGAGGAGGAAGAGGAGGAGAAGGAGAAGAGGAGCCTGAGACTAAGCAAGGAAGGGCCCAGGAGGACCAAGGAGACAGACTGGAATGGACAGATACCCAACAACAAGGGCAGCACACATCATGGGACCACATCACCCCAGAAGACCGAAACAAGAGCTCCAGGAGCCGAGGACAGGGGGTGCCCACCATGCTCCCAGGTGCAGTTAGCACTGCCAGGGAAAGGCAGACAGCAAAAGGTTTCATTAGGTTTAAGGTTTGCCAACCCAACAGGAAACCCACTCACTTGGCCACAGCCAGGAGCACGTGAGGGTCGTGCTCACACTTCTTCAGGGCGTCCACACTCTTGGTCTTCCTCTGGGGCCTGGCCTCAAGGAAGACAGCTTCAGACCACAGAATACCTGAAGTTCAGAAACAAAGACCTGGAATTCAGCCTCACCTCTGGATTCAGAAGCATGCCAACCCTACACAGGCTGCCCTGAAAGGGTCCTGCTTAAAGGCAGCCCGAAGTCCCCAAGTTCTCATCCACAGCTGCCTCCTAGTCTGAATACAGACCAGACAATGTTCTGGGGTGACAGACAGAAGCACTAACAACCTTCAAGGTTTCATTCCCACTGACACAGTAACTGCATATCTAAGAATTTATTGTAACGAAACAGAAATACTAGTAAAGATTCACATAAAAAACGGTAATCTCAAAGCAGTATCAGATTAAATTGGAGATAAGCAAAAACGGGAGGAAATGGAGAGAATTTAAAAGTCTTAATAAACAGCCAACAGAGGGTATGTTGCTGATACATATAAAGCCATTAGAAATGTACATTCCTGAATATTTAATAAGAATCAAAAGTCCTCACTAAATGTTCAGCTTTTAAAAAAGGTCAACAGTGCTGGGGGTATAGCTCAATGACAGAGCACTTGCCTGGGACACACAAGGCCCTACAATCAATTCTCAGCACCACAAAAAGAAACAAAAAAAAGTAAAACACCAAGCTGAGCACGGTGGTACATTCCTGTAATACTACCATGCTGGGAGGCTGAGACAGGAGGATTCAAGCCCAGCCTGGGCAGTTCAGTGAGCCCCTATCTCAAAAAAATGGACTAGGAATGTAGCTCAATGCAAAGGCTATGGGTTCAATCCCTGGTATAAGGGAGGGTGGAGCAAAACACCAAATATACACTATGACTTTAACTGTGTACAGTAATATAGGCTGTAACACTACAAACAGTAAGAATAGGAATCTGTGAGTAGTGGGTCAAAGGCAATTTCTCTTTTTTTTTGGTACCCAGAATCGAACTCAGGACTTCGCACTTGCCAGGCAGGCGCTGTGCCACTGAGCTATATCCCCGGCCCTCAAAGGCGATTTCTATTTCCTCCTTTCAACTCCAAATTTTTTCTTGCTGCATATGCATTCCTTAGATACCTGGGATAAAATAATAAAGTTAAACCTTGAAAGAAAAAGAAATGGCAGCACTTTAAAACATGAACTAAAACTCTCAGTTGAGACTGGGAATTTGGCCCAACTATCTTAATGACCAAGTATAGTGAAACTCCACTGAAATGGGTCACACACACCCTAACAGTCTATTAGAAGCCAACTCCCATTCTCAGAAAATGCCACTCCTCACTGGAGTCCAGGGAGCCCTTACCAGAGTTGGGGCACTCCTGCAATGCCTTGGCCATGAGTGTGTTGGCAATGTTCTTCAGCCCTGCACGATACTCCAGGCGCACAGACTCCAACCTGGGGAAACAGGCCCGTGGACATCCAAACACCCACTGGCACACTTTCAAGGGCATTGTCAGAAAGGTCTTGTCTCAGTAACTGGAAGAGCTGGAATTCTGTTCTCTGTGGGGCAGAACTTCTCCACCAGAGGAAGTAACGCTCATGCCACAGCCACAGCCTATCAGGCCCAAGGAGCTGCCCCAGCCAAGCCCTCGGGACCCACTCACTTTAGATGCAAGTGAAGACACCAGGACAAGCACACACCATCCCAGGGGAGAGAGCTGCGCCTCCTTGGCAGTGTCCTCTTACACTCCAGCGTGCCAGCCTGACTTGGACTCTGTAGCTCTCCAGACAGAACATCACGCTTCCCCTGCAAACTCCTGCTCAGCTCCCAAGTCCTTGCCTATGCCACCTCTTCTGTGGAAAGTGGTCTCAGCCTCACCCTCAGTCCACCACTAACTCTTCACTTCCTGGATGCTGTCAGCATCAAACCAGCTACCGGCCTGTCCCACCCACCAGGCCTAGCTCCCCAAGGGAGAAACCATGCTGCCCCTGCCGTGGTAGCCTGAGCTGAAACACTGCAAGAGACCCTTGCACAGTGAGTACAGCCCCACTGAAGGAGAAGATGGGTCAACAAACAACCCAAGACTCACCACAGCCCAGGATTCTTTGGGTTCTTCAGACGAGACTTCTCCAAAATGGCCCGTGCTCGGGTCAGCTGCCCAATCTTCTCCTCTAGCCGGGAAAGCAAGAGCCACAGGGGTGTGGAGTGCGGGCACTTCTTTAACTGCAGTCAGTAAGCCAAGAGAGGGGCTCAGGTGGTGTCCATGAAGGACTGCAACACATCCGCAGCTGGCTCCACCTGAGCTCGCCTCAGACCTGAGACCACAGAGATGTGCGCTTCATGCTCTGCACATGGCGTTTTCAGATTTGGTTCTGTCTTATACACACACAGATACAGGTGTGTATGGGGTTACATGTACGGTTGTGCTGTGTACATGTGCATATGTGTATGGATTCTACATGTGCAGTTGTGCTGTGTACACATCCACCTTAACTTTTGGTATGCCACATCCCACGTGTCCCACACCCCATACATTCCATCCAAGCACAGGCATTTGCTGGTAGAAGGAAAAAGCACAGGATCCAGTGAAGGAACCAGGTTCGGTCCAGAGCCCACAGTTCAATCGGCTGGGACCTGAGCAAGTCCCTGCCCTCCAATTCTCCTTAGACCCCGGAGGCAATGATGACTCCACTGTCTGGCTCCATGAGGTAGGTCAGCTGCGGCCCAGGGTCCTTGGAGAGACTCACCCCCTGGTTGTAGGCTTCTCGAGCCTTCTCCATCAGCTCTCCCTGCTCCTCAATCTGCCCTTTCATCATCCACAGCTTGGGGAAGTCCTCATAGTGCTTCAGTGCCTCCTCACACAGCTCCTGGGCAGCTGCAATGTTCCCCAGCACCCACTCCAGCTTCACAGACTTCATAAACACCTGCCAAACAGAGACACGGTGTCATGCAGGAGAGTAACTCCCACAGCACCTGCCACCTGTCTAACACCTATGTGACCATGCTTCCTGCCATGACTCATCTTCCACACATCTGTCCCGCTGCACTGTATATGTCTTGGAAACTGTCTCATGTACACGAAAGGTGGGGATTAAGAAACGGATGCACTTTAAAGCCCAATAACAAGACTGAGCTGTGGGCTAAGCGCTTTCCCATTTTAGCATCCCCTGGGTCCTTGTGTGTACAAGAGGCACTCCAGATGGCCCCGCCCCACCCACCCGCCACTACGCACACGGGCCGTGGGTGCACTGCTCCGCGCCTTGGCCAGCAGCCTCCTGGCCCGCTCGTACTCATTGTTCTCTGACTCCAGCTTCACAGCCGCCAGCCAGATCTCCTCGCTGTTGGGGTTGGCCTGGAGGGCAAAGCACAGCAGTGTCAGGAGGGGCTCAGAACAAAAGTGACCAGTGCTAGCTCACACTAAATCAAAAGCAGGTGGCCTGGGAACTGAGCTGGGCCTCACTCTTCTTTGGGACTAGTGTGTTCCCAATCCCTTCCCAGGCTAGCAGATGACAGAGCAGACTCCTGGCAGTCCTTTTTTACTGTGGTACAGAGGCAAGGGATTCACAACTCTTGAGCAACAATACTGACAGCTGTACAGCCATCTTCCCCAGAATCCAAACATAGTATAGCCTCCCAAAGCCCATGGGTGGGTCACTTGTGAACTACACACACGGACCTGCCACAGTCAACTCCACTTTTTCCCTTAGCCAGCCACCCTAAAGTGTCCATGTGGGCAGGGAAACAGATGCTTGATGAAGCTCAAAAACCAGGACCCAGCCACATGCAATCCAGTGTCCAGTGCACACACAAGTGGGGCATCAGAGCCTCCTTAGAGCTGGTGCCCAGGCAGAGCCTGATCAGTCATATACAAGATGGCCACATCGCACACCTGGGAAACAGCTCTAATGACAGGCAAGAAAAGGCACCACAGGGGTTTTATCATGCAAGAGCATGAGGCAACACGCAGCAAGCACCAGCAGTGACGGGGGACACTGCTCTGTACAGCACTGTGCTCTGCTCTTGTGTTCTCTCCAGCAGGCAGCTAAGAGACAGCCCAGGTCAGTCCCTCTCAAAGTACTTACTTGAGGAAGGACAAGCTTTACTATGTTAGCCTGGGTTGTAATAGCAGCCTGACATTTATACTGTACTCTGTGGTTCATTAAAAAGTATGTGGCTGGTGAGATAGCTCAGCGGCACAAGCGCCTGCTTGCAAGCACGAGGTCCTGAGTTCGACTCCCAGTACCCACACTAAAAAAAAAAAAAAGTATGTGCTGGACGTGGTGGTGCAAGCTTGTAATCCCAGCACTTGGGAGGCTGAGGCAGGAGGATCGTTGCAAGTCCAAGACCAACCTGAACTACAAAATGAGTTCAAGGCCAGCCTGAACTGCATAGCAAGACCCTGCCTCAAAAAGACAAAAAAAAAAAAAAAAAAAAAAAAAAAAAGTATGCTAGCGCCAGGTGTGATGGTGTACACCACTAATCCCAGCAGTATGGGAAGCTGAGGCAGGAGGACCACAAGTTTAAACCCAGTGAGGGCAACTTAGTGAGACTGTCTCAAGATAAAAAAAAAAAAATTTGAAAAAGGCCCTAAATTCAATCACCAGTAACACATGCACACCCACCCCCTCGCCACACACAGTATGCTGGGAAACTACATAACAGTCATGTTGGCATAAAATAGGGCATTGTGACCACTTTTTTTTAAAGCTAAGCACTTGGGAGGTTGAGGATCACTGTGAGTTTGAGGCCAGCCTGACCTTTAGGTGACCCTGTTCTATGTTCCAGAACATCTGGTTTATGGTCCCACTGAGCAGGAACCAAAAGGTACGCATGTCCAGAAGGGCTGCTATTCCTGATTGGAGGAGGCTCACAACCCCAGTGGCCTGAAGAGTTCAATGCACCCAGATCAGGGCACATCCCAAGGGACATGCACACAAGCAGCTCTCAGGCCAACACCAGCATCAGGGTCTCATGCACAGGTCCTGCCCAACACAAGCGACATCTCACCCACCTGGAAGGCCAAGGCCAAGATGCTCCTTGCTGCAGGCACGTCCCCTGCCAGCCACTTGGATTTGGCACCCATGAGCCACAGCACCTCTGCCTTGGGGCAGTGGGCCACAGCCCTCTGAAGAAGTGCTTCCAGAGACTCCCTGCAGGACAGAGGCCACAGTCACCAGAGCTAGGCCATAAATCAGAGCACACAGAGCACGAAGCCATGGCCAGGATACTGAGAAAGACAGTTACCACTCCAAAGTTCGGCACTATAAATGATTTACCAGGTTTTACAATGGGGAGAGTGTGGGGAAATCTTTCCTCTCTATAAAGGATCTAAAATCAATGACTGAAGAGGGTTCCACAAAGCAGCACATTGTTTAAATAGCAGTCTTTTACAGTGTGTGTCCTGGAGGCAGAGATAACATCAGGTCGGGTGACAGTGAAGGGCTTTTCATCTCAAACCACAGAGGATACCCTGGATCCATAGATAAAGATAAGGGTCCTTGACAGCTGAAAAAAAATGTCTTATTGGAAAAAAGTGGTTTTAGGTCAGTATCAGGTGTTAACCCTGGACTCTGAGTGACCTGCTGCCTTTTGATGTTAACCCCGGACTCTTCATGACCTGCCTTTTGATAATGTCATCCTCGCTGCTGACCCCTTTTAGCCCTAGTGTGAGCAGCAACAAGACAAAGTCAGCACACAAAACCACACCATAGCCAGGCATGGTGGCATACACCTGTAATCCTAGCATTCAGAAGGCTGAGACAGGAGGAGTGCCATGAGTTCGAGGCCTGCCTGGGCTACACAGTTGAGTTCAAATCCAGCCTGAACTACATAGAGAGAGCCTGTCTCAAACAAAACAAGGACTGGTGATATAGCTCAGCGGCATAAGCGCCTGCCTGGCAAGCACAAGGTCCTGAGTTCAACTCCCGGTACCTGCATATAAAACAAAACAAAACAAAAAAACCAAAACCAAAACACAACACAACACAACAAAACAAAACATGGAGCAAGGCCTCACGGAGCAACGCCATGCTCCCTGAGTCCCAGACCCCAGGACTACTGTGTCCCCTCACTGTCCTGTGTGGGCAGGGTGCTAGGAGAGAACTGATCAGTGAGCCACTGAGTGGCCAGCAGTGCATGCTCAGACCTGGGGCCACGAGGTCTAAATACACACATGGCAGACGTTCCTGCCCTGTTTGGCATTTCCAGTGTCCCAGGTGACCCACTAGAGAATGAGCTGTCAGGATCATTTCAAAATGTCTCCATTTCCCCTAAGTTTCTGTTAACTCTGAAACACCAAACCAGCTGTCAGGGTGGAGAGGGACTGGAGCTTCAGCAGAACACGTGGAAAGAGGTTCTGAAGAAACTGACTTTAAACAAAGCCAAGAAAGAAAAAAGAAAGAAATAAAAGAAAGGAGAAAACAAAGAAAAGAAACAAAACAAAACAAACAAGGGCTCAGTGTTCCCAGCTGCAGGCTCAGTGAAAAACAGTGAGGCCTGTCCCTACCAAGCACAGAGAACAGCTGAGACCTAGGAGGGGATACATGGAGTATGTCCAGAGACAGGAACCCAATGCCCTAGAGAGCTACCCATTTACAACAAGAAATTGCAAGGCCTAATTTAATCAGCATTTACAGCCAATAAAGAAGACCTGAAAAGGTTTTTTCAATTAAAGACTACAATTAAAGAAAATTGTAATGGACCTCCTCTGTGCATAAAACCCAGCCAAACCAAAAGCAGCACAGCTTAAATGAAAAACAGCTTGCAGCTTCCAGATGCTAACTTGCCCACTGCTGAAGCCAGTGCCCACCACCACGTTGGCTCCAGCCTCAAGCCTGCACCCAGCCACTTCTGGAGTCATGGAGCACTTGGTCAGGACAAGTCATCTTGATACCTGTTTCTCAAATATAAAAGAGTGATAATCCTATTGCACAAGGGGCTATAAAGACTAATCCAGCTGCAAAGTCCCAAGAAGGGCCATAAAAGCTTCTGCCCTAATCACAGTCTGTCCCATCGTCACAGAAGGCCAGACCTCAGACAGAAGCACTCATGGATCTGCAGGAATGCAAGGCTTGAGATCAAACACCATGCATATGTGAGTAGGAGGCTTAATAAGCACATGAGGCAGGTGGGTCCCACACATACCTGGTGCCATGATTTTTCTCAAAGTATGCAGCTCGCAGCCACACACTCTTCTTGCTGGGGAATACTTGCAAGGCATAGGCGTAGATGGCTCGTGCACACTCCAGGGCGTTGTGGGCCACACACTATAGCAGAGAAACAGATATGAGGGATGGGTCAGTGCAGAGCGGATGGACTAATGCCCCCCCAGACTCATGGTTCTCAGTGATGGCACCTGCTAGGAAGTGCACAATGACAGTTGATCTAATCAGTACAACCCAGGACAGGGACATCAGAGAATGGTGACCTCAAGTTCAAGGCCAGCCTGGGCAACTTAGTGAGATTCTCTCTAAATATAACTTAAAGAATTAGGGTGGGGATGTGGCTTGGTAGCAGAATGTTTACCTAGCATGCACAAGGCCCAGGTTCAATCCCTTGTACAGGGGAGTGGGGAAGACCATTACCATTGGTTTATATCTCAACTCACTCAAGGAACAAAATGCACATCAGTGTATACAAGGCCAGGACTCAAAATGCCAACCTCCACAGCTTCATACACAGACACCAGCTACGGGTCATGAGGAGGAACCTCTAGTCTACTCAGATATAAAGGAGGGAGCACACACCAACGAACAGGAGAGGAAAGCTCTCCACTACTTATAATTCAAGCTAACAAAGTACAGAACAAATAGTATTTAGGAAATCAGTGTTCTGCAAACAGCAAAGTAATAACTGATTCTGGGCAAAAATACCATCAACATATCCTCACACTAGTAAGCCAAAGTTTGGTAAGAACAGGCAAATTGCCTCCTCACAAAATGCTACTAACCACAAAGGGAAAGACAGCAGGAGAAACCTAGCAGCAGTGACTGTGACCAGCTGGTCAGAATAAACAGGGCAGAATAAACAGAATGACACAGGACAAGACACAACATCCCTGCCAAAGACACACAGCCTCAGACAGCCATGAGCAAGTATCACAGAGATCCAAGTCAAAGGGGATGACTAGCCTGGCCAGGAATGGTGGTACATGCCTAGAATCTCAGCATTCTAGGAGGCTGAGGCAGGAGGATAGCAAGTTCAAGGTGAGCCTGGTCAACTTAAGTGAGACCTTATCTCAAAATAAAAAATAAAAAAGGCTGGAGATGTTGCTCAGTGTGAAAGCCCTGGGTTTAATCTCATTTGGACTCATAAAACTTTATAAAGGGCAGGCTATGGATGTAGCTCAGTGTTAGCAGGCACAAGGGCCTGGGTTCTATCCCCAGGACCAAAAAAACAAAACCAACCAAACAAAAACTGCAAAGACAGACAGTAGGGGCCAGTGAGATGGCTCAGCGGCGTAAGCGCCTGCCTTGCAAGCGCGAGGGCCCGAGTTCAACTCCCGGATCCCACATACGAAAAAGGGGCCGGTGATATCGCTCAGCGGCACGGGTGCCTGTTGGTGTGCGAGGTCCTGAGGTCGACCCTCCGGTACCCACAAAAACAAAACAAAACAAAAACAAAACAAAACAAAACAAAACAAAGACAGACAGTAGAAGACAGCAGAGTGGTGAACAGCAGAGAAACAGCGTCTCTGAGATTTGGCGCCCAGACACTAGAGTAGGAGGGACTTGCGGGAAGACAGCAGAGTGGTAAGCAGCAGAGAAAGAACCTCTCCAAGATTTGGTGTCGACACTAGAATACAGCAACACAGGGAAGAGAAAGAGGGAAGTGGGTCACCTGGACCCAGGAAGGATCTGAAGGGAGAATTGAAGCCATGGGGAGAATGAGAGGAGAAACGTCAACAAAGAAGATGGCAGGCAGTGCCTTCTTCCTGAGCATGGACTCACTGCACGGGAGGAGGCAGCTCAAACCTGCAGACACATGGTGACTGCTGACCACCCCAGAGGCCTCCACAGAAAGATGCAACAGTGTAAGGGAGCAGTGGACATAGAGGACTGCAGTAGCTGATGAGTGGTCAAGGGTTCAGATGTCCCATGGGCAAGGGTGATTGGCTGCGAACCATCCTGGAGAGGGGTCGACAGAGCTCTGAACTCAGAACAACTGCTGGCTCCACCTAGTGGCCCCCAGCCAAGTTAAAGCCCATAGAAGGCGCACTGACTGCTTCAGGCTGAACAGGTCTGGTTCCAGCCTCATGGCCAGAAACCATACTGAACTTCAGGGGACATAAAGGTGCAGGCTGGCTGGGAGTATCCACTACCCCGCCATAAAGCTACAGCGGGCTTGCTGGAATTAACACGGATCTGGACTCTGCCCACACTGTCCACCAGTGACAGCAGAGACACACTTTGAAGTAGACCTTTTTTTTTCTCTCTCTCTCTCGTTTTTTTGTATTGTTTATTTTTTCTTCATTGCTCTTTTTTTTTTTTTGTGGGTACGGGGGGGTCGACCTCAGGACCTCGCACGCCAGCAGGCGCCCATGCCGCTGAGCGATATCACCGGCCCTTTATTTGTATGTGGGTTCCGGGAGTCAAACTTGGGCCCTCGCGCTTGCCAGGCAGGCGCTTACGCCGCTGAGCCATCTCACCGGCCCTCATTCTTGTTTTCATATGAGTGTGAACACGGTTTCTAGTTTTTTTGTGGTTGTTGCTCTGTTCTGTTCTTATTTCTTCCTTCTATCTTTCTCTGCTGTTTTCTACACCAGTTTCCAAAAGTTTGCATGATGTTCCTTTGTCCTCCAGACTTGCTTCTAATCTCTTCTTCTTCTTCTATTTTTCCCCATAACCCCTTTTAAATTTTCTCCCCTGAGGGTAAAATTGTCATATTGAGGGCTTACTTACTGCATATACTTTTCTGGTTTGTTTTAAATTCTGTTATACAACCACAAATCTAGTTCATATGGTTAGAGGTGGCAAATTGATACTTAGCTCAGCTTGTCATTTTCTAGGCTATGTTTGATGCTATTGTTATTGCTGATTGTACCACATTAGCCAAAGTGACATGACTGTTCTAACCAGTTATTCTTCCTGGTATGCCAAGACTGAGATTGTCTAAGGGTCATAAAAACTAGTGCCAAAGAACCACGGGCTGGGCCAAGTAGGCAGCAACTTCTCATCCCCAGTAAACTGAAGTGGTAGGATATTGCAACAGACTCAAAACCAAAAGCTGGCTATACCTGGAAGACATCTCTAAGAAGTAGTCATTCCTAAAGGTTCTAAATACTAGCAATAAAGCTACCTGCCATAAGCAATTTACAAGTATCAACCCAGGAAGTAAACAACAACAACAACAAAAAAAAAAAAAAAAAAAGAAAGAAAAAAGAAAAGAAAAAAGAAACAAAAAGAAAAGGAGAAGACATTTAAGCAAGATTCAATCCCAGACCCCCAGCTCACCAAAGGCAAACCCAGGGGGCAGTGAGGTAGAACAATTTGAAAGCTACCCACTGGGAACTCTCTGAAGTGGTAACAGCGAAAGTAACAAAGCAGATGAATGAAGGTCTAGAAAAGTATCAAATTAGAAATAATCTCTCAGATAACTACAGAGGTGGTGATTATAATGAAAGCATGGTTAGTGACGCAAGAGCAGACACAGATTAAAAAACAGAAGAGCTTAAGAAAATGATGGAAACCATGAATGCCCAACGTAGAAAAGAAATGGAATCCATAAAACAGATTCAAACAGATATCCACTGAAAATATATGCAGCAGAATGAACTAATGTGAGGACAGAGTATCAGATACAGAAGACAGGATGTGGTTACTGATCACAGAAAGAAAGATTCTTAAAAATAGCAAGGGAGAGGCTGGGGATTTAGCTCAGTGGTACAGCGCCTGCCTGGCAAGTGTGAGGTCCTGAGTTCGATTTCCGGTAAACCAAAAAAAAGGAAGGGACCACGAGAAATCAATTCAACAGCTGCTAGATGATGTAAAGAAGAGTAACATAAGATTAAGCGGAGTCAACGAAAAAGCAGGAGATAGCCCAGATGACATAAAAAACCCACTCAGAGACATCATAGCAGAAAACTTCCCTGGTAGGGAAAAAGAATTTGACATACAGACAAGTGAGGCATACAGAACTCCAATTAGCCATGATTTAAAAAAAAAAAAAAACCTACACCGAGGCATATAATAGTCAACATTCCAGAAATTCAAAATAAGGACAGAATATAAAAGCTGTTAGAGAAAAGAAGTAAATCACCTATTAAGGAAAACCCATAAGAATTACAGCTGACTTCTCAATACAAACTCTCAAGTCAAGGAGAGCTTGAAGTGAAATACTTCACACCCTAAAACAACTTCCAACCTAGATTGATGTACCTCCACAAGACTATCTTTTATTTTTTGTTTTATGTTTTTCTTCGCTTTTGGTTTTTTGAGACAAGGGTCTCACCACGCAGTTCAGGCTGGCCTTGAACTCATTATGTAGCCCAGGCTATCTTTGAACTCACAGTGATCCTCCTGCCTCAGACTCCTGAGTGCTGGGGTTACAGGCATGCACCACCACACCCAGCGGTAAAACTATCTCCCATGACGAAGAAAACCTGAAGAAATTCCAAACCAGCACTCCAAAATATTCTCAAGGATATTCTAGAAAGAGATAATGAAGATTACTATTCCATGAACCCCAACAGAATGAATCCACAGGCAAAGCAAGCAGTTAAACAGAGAGAGAACCAATAACAGGAAAATTAAGGATAAGTCAGTACATATCAGTTACAACCATCAATGTAAATGGTCTCAATTCACCAATGACAAGAAACAGACTGGCAGAATGGATCAAGAAGTAAGATCCAACAATATACTGCACACATGAAACACATTTAGGGCCGGTGAGATAGCTCAGCGGCATAAGCGCCTGCCTGGCAAGCACGAGGTCCTGACTTTGACTCCCGGGACCCACATTAAAAAAAAAAGAAAGAAAGAAAAAAGAAAAAGAAACACATTTAATTCAAAACAAAGTTCACCAATTGAAAGTCAAAGGATGGAAAACAATACTCCAACAGGAACCTGGAAAAAAAGCAGGGTTAGCTATTCTATTCACAGAGTGGATTTCAAGCCAAGATTGAGTTAAGAGCCGGGTGTGGTGGTGCATGCCTGTAATCCCAGCACTCGGGAGGCTGAGGCAGGAGGATCACTGTGAGTTCAAGGCCAGCCTGAACTACATAGCGAGACCCTGCCTCAAAAAAACACCACAAAAAAAAAAAAAAGAAAAAAGCTATCATAAATATATATGCACCAAATACCAATGTACCCAACTATGTAAAACAAATATTAACGGACATGAAAAATCAAATAAGCAATTCTGGAATTAAAAAATAAATTTAAAATAAATTAGGTAGTGATGATGGTTACATAACTATGAATATACTAAGAACCACTGGATAACACTATAAGTGAGTAAATTATATAATTATACCTCAATAAACCTGCTCAAAAAAAAAAAATCAAATAAGCACTAATACAATTGTAATGGGGGACCTCAATACCCCACTGTCACAAATAGATCAACAAGAGAAAAAAATCAACAAAGAAATATCTGAACTTAACAAAACTTTTGAATAAATGGACTTAGTAGATGTCTAGAGAGTATTCTACCCCACATATAATATACATTCTTCTCAGCTGCACATGGGACGTTCTATAAAACAGACCGCATACTAGCTCATAGAACTTGGTTAAGTAATGCAAAGGAATTGAAATTATCCTAGGTATATTATCAATTCATAGAGCAATGAAACTGGAAATAAATGGCAAAAGAAACCACAAAAACTACATAAACACATGAAAATTAAGTAACACCCTCCTGAACAACCAGTGAGTCACAGATGAAATTAAAGAAGAAATTAGACAGTTTCTACAATTAAATGATAATGCCAATCAAACATACTGGAACTTACAGGACCCAATGAAAGCAGTGCTACAAGGGAAGTTTACAGCGGTGAATTCCCATATCAGAAAAACAAAGCAAGCTCAAATAAACAACTTAATGTTGAACCTCAAGCTTCTAGAAAAAGAAGAGCAAATCAAGCTCAAAGCTTGTAGGAGAGAGGAAATTATAAAGATCACAGCAGAAGTTAATCCAATGGAGACTAAGAAAGCAATACAAAGAATCAATCAAAGAGTTGGTTCTTTGAAAGATTAAATAAAACTGAAAACCTTTAGCCAACCTTATCAGAAAAAGGAAAGAAAGACTCAAATCCATGCAGTTAGGAATGAAAAGGGTGAAATCGCAACAGACCCTGTGGAAACCCAGAAGACTACGAACACCTGCTCTGAGAGCCGGTATCTTAATAAGATGGAAAACTCAGAAGAAACGGACAGATTCCTAGGTACATATGAATTATCAAAGCCGAGTCAAGATAAAAAATTCTAAATAAACCAGCATCAGTCAATGAAATTGAAGATGTAATTAAAAATCTACCAACATAGGGCCGGTGAGATGGCTCAGCGGCGTAAGCGCCTGCCCGGCAAGCGCGAGGGCCCGAGTTCGACTCCCGGATCCCACATAGGAAAAAAGGGGCCGGTGATATCGCTCGGTGGCACAGGTGCCTGCTGGCGCGCGAGGTCCTGAGGTCGTCCCCCTGGTACCCACAAAAAAAAAAAAAAAAAAGCAAAAACAGGGCCGGTGAGATGGCTCAGCGGTGTAGGCGCCTGCCTGGCAGGTGCGAGGGCCCGAGTTCGACTCCCGGATCCCACATACGAAAAAAGGGCCGGTGATATCGCTCAGCGGCACGGGCGCCTGCTGGCGCGCGAGGTCCTGAGGTCGACCCCCGGTACCCACAAAAAAAAAAAAAAAATCTACCAACATGACAGGCATGGTGGAATACACCTGTAAGCCTAGCACTAGGGAGGCTGAGGTAGGAGGACTGCCACAAGTTCAAGGGCAGCCTAGGCTACATAGTACATTCAAGGCCAGCCTAAACTACATAGTGAGATCCTGTCTCAAAAAACCAAAATAGAAAAGAAAAAAACAAAAACCTACTAACAAAGAAAAGCCCAGGCTCTGACAGATTCACTGATGAATTATACAAGAAATTTAGAAGACCTAATACTGCTACTTCTCAAGCTCTTTAATGAAATTGAAAGAGAAGCAATACTCCCAAATTCATTCCTGGAAGCAAGCATTACTCTGATTCCAAAACCAGAGAAGGACCCATCAAAAAAAGAGAACTACAGGTCAATCTCCCTAATGAACATAGACGCAAAAATTCTCAAGAAGATACTAGCAAATAGAATGCAGCAAATCATCAAGATTATATACCATGACCAAGTAGAATTCATCCCAGGGATGCAAGGATGGTTTAACATATGCAAATCAATAAATATAATATACCACATTAACAGAGCCAAGGACAAAAACTACATGATCATCTCAATAGCTGCAGAAAAAGCTTTTGACAAAGTCCAACATCCATTCATAAAAACCTTAAAGAAAATTGGAATAGATGGTCTTTATCTCAATCTGATAAAAGCCATCTATGACAAACCAACAGCCAACATGGTACAAAATGGACAAAAACTGAAAGCTTTCACTCTCAAATCAGGAACAAGACAAGGATGTCCACTGTCACCACTCTCATTCAATATAGTTCTGGAAACATCAGCCAGAGCAATTAGATAAGAGAAAGAAATAAAAGGAATAATGATAGGAAGAAGTTAAATTATCATTATTTGTGGATGACATGATACTCTACATAGAAGACCCCAAAAACCCCACCAAAAGACTTCTAGATTTAATAACCAAATTCAGTAGCATAACTGGATACAAAGTCAACACTCAAAAATCAACAGCCTTCCTGTACAGAAATAACAAACTGAGAGAGAAATTAGGAAAGCAACACCTTTCACAATAGCATCCAAAAAAATGAAATACCTAGGAATCAATCTAACAAAGGAAGTAAAAGACCTTTACATTAAAAGCTACAAGTACTCTCAAGGCCAGCCTGGGCTATAAAGTGAGTTTAAGGCCAGCCTGCACCACACAGCAAGACCCTGTCTCAAAAAGACCAAACACACACACACACACACACACACACAACTACAGTGCTCTGAAAAGGAGATCAGAAAATGGAAAGATATCTCTTGTTCTTGAGTAGGAAGAACCAATATAGTGAAAATGGCCATACTTCCAAAATTGTTGTATAGATTTAATAGAATCCTGATCAGAATACCAGTAGCATATCTCACAGAATTAGGGCCGGTGATATAGCTCAGCGGCATAAGCGCCTGCCTGGCAAGTGTGAGGTCCTGAGTTCGACTCCCGGTACCCGCATATTAAAAAAAAAAAATCTCACAAAATTAGAGAAAACAATCCTAAAGTTCATTTGGAACCAGAAGAGACCTAGAATAGCAAAGGCAATTCTGGGCAACAAAGGCAAGTCAGGGGACATCAACATCTCTGACTTGAAATTATACTACAAAGCTACTATGATAAAAACATCATGGTACTGGCAAAAAAACAGACCCGAAGATCAATAGAACAGATTAGAAGATACAGAAACTACTCCAAACATACTAAGCCACCTTATCTTTGACAAAGGAGCCAAACACCTTCACTGGAAGAAAGACAGCCTCTTTAATAAATGGTGCTGGGAAAACTGGCTTTCCACATGCTGAAGATTAAAACTAGACCTGTCTGCCAGTAGAGGCATTTTTCTCAACTCAACACCAATGCCCTCTGCAAACACAGGATGTCTTAAAAGAGATAAGATGGAACATGGAATCTTGCAAGCACCTGGACATCTAAAGACACCCAAGCATTAACACTGGATGCCTCAAGGACCTTTCCCACTGAGGCATGAAACTTCCAGAGAACTCTGACCACTGAAGTTTACTAAGATCTTCCTGCCTAATAATGTCCCTTGCCTTCTTTCAAGCCCTATAAAAAAAAGCCTGCTTCTCTTTGCTCCCTACAGATGGCCTTTTCACCCTCTGTGTGCCTACACCCAGACACAATAAATTCCACACCATGTTGCCTTTACACAAGCCTGTGGTCTTGGCTGGTCTCTGCCTCGCACTGTTCCTTACAACCCCTATCTTTCACTATGCACTAAACTAAGATTGGAGTGGATCAAAGATCTAAATATTAAAACAGAAGCACTAAATCTGCTGGAAGAGAAAATAGGTAGAACTCTTGAAGATATACGTGTAGGCAAAGACTAAGAACAAAGCCCCGATTGCACAGGAAATATCACAAAGAATCAACAAGTGGGAAGCAATAAATAAATAAATAACCAAAAACAAACAAGTGCACAGCAAAAGAAACCACCAACAAAGTGAAGAGACAACCCACAGTGTGGGAAAAAATTTTTCCCAGCTGTTCCTCAGACAAAGGACTAATATCTAGAATATATAAAGAACTCAGAAACGATCAGGCCCCCCCTAAATTTAAAGACCCAATCCAAAATAGGCATCTGAAACTAACAGACACTTCTCAGATGAAGAAGTAGAAATGGCAAATAAATATATGAAAAAATGTTCAACATCACTGGTCATTTGAGAGATGCAATTTAAAACAACACTGAGATTTTCATCTCACTCCACAAAGAATGGCTATTATGAATAAATCAACCAATAACAAATGCTGGCAGGGCTGTGGGGAAAAGGAACCCTTCTCCAGTGTTGGTGTGAGTGCAGAGTGGTACAACCACTGTGGAAATCAGTGTGGAGATTCCTCAAAACACTACGACTAGAGATGCCATTTGACCCAGATATTCCCCTTCTTGGTATCTTCCTGAAAGAATTAAAAGCATCATACCACAGCGATATATGCACACCCATGTTCATAGCAGCACAGTCTGCAATAGCTAAATCTTGCAAACAGCCCAAATGCCCATCCACCAAGGAATGGATAAAGAAAATGTGCATCTTTTTTAATACAATGGAATATTACTCTGCCATAAAGAAGGATAAACTTGAGACATTTCTAGCTAATGGATGCACCTTGAGATCATATTCTTAAGTGAAATAAACCAGACACGTGTAAATACAAATTGTTTCTCTGGTGTGAGAAACTGAAAGTGTAAATAAGGACCAAAATGTATAACAGATGTTGGGAAATGGGAGGAAAATGTTCCAATGAGAAGGGGAACGAGGGTGGCGGGAGGGGAAAAAGAAGGAAGAGACCAAAAAAAAAAAAAAAGACAGAGAGAGAATATAAGAAAAAAATGGAAACAAAGCTTTTGTAAATAAGGAGGGGGGGCCGGTGAGATGGCTCAGCGGTGTAAGCGCCTGCCTGGCAAGCGCGAGGGCCCAAGTTTGACTCCCGGAACCCACATACGAAAAAAGGGCCGGTGATATCGCTCAGCAGCACGGGCGCCTGCTGGCGCATGAGGTCCTGAGGTCGACCCCCAGTACCCACAGAAAAAAAAAAAATAATAAGGAGGGGGAAGAGGGGTGAAGGGAAGGGAGGAGATTGGGGAAAAAAGCAGCAGCAAGAGGTATCATATACAGGTACAAATTGCCTATGATGAATGTTATCATTATGTATATCCAACATGTGCCCATTTAAAAAAAAGAAAACAAACCAAACACCCACACCCACACCTACACACAAAGATACCTCAAAGCCCTGTTACAAACTGAGCCAAGATTGTAACCAGGGCATCTTCAAAACAGAACACAGGGCCAGGGATACAGCTCAGTGGCACAAGCACCTACCTGGCAAGTGCAAGGTTCTGAGTTTGGTTCCTGGTACCAAAAAAATAAATAAATAAAATACACAGAACGCAGTTGGTTTTTCTTTTGCTGAAATATCTGAATATGGTCTGCAAATTACATAGTAATCCTATACTAACATTAATGTCCTGACCTTGACCTTGATAGCCATGTGCTATGGCTATACAAGAGAATGCCTTGTTTTGTTTTTTGAGATTGAACCCAGGACCCTCTCACTGAATGACTTCCCCAGCCCTTTTTGACTTTTTATTTAGAGTATAAGTTGCCCAGTCTGGGACTGACCTTGCAGTTTTCCTGCCTCAGCCTACCACAGTGCTGGGATTATAGGCTGAGAATTCCCTCTTTGGAAGAAACACACACCACAGTGTTTAGAGGTAAAGGGCAGCACATCTGCAACCAACTCTCTGACAGTAGAGGAAGAACAACACAGGCTCCGTGCATGCACGTGTGTGAGGAGAATACAAGGCCAACTCGGTCAGACGGGTAAATCTGGGGATCAAAAGTCAAGGGCACGTAAGAATTCTTCACAGTTCCCCAACATCCTTATACGTCTGAAATAATTAATATGTTTAATAATCTGGCCTTACAATCTTTCCCCTGGAAACTTATTCTGAGGAACTCTTAAAGGATCATATACAAAATGTCGTCTGGAATGAAATTTGTAGCAGAACCAGGGAACAGGAGACAATTTATGTCATTAAGATAAACAGCTAAGAAAGTTGTACTCCAGCCATGATGGTCCGTCCACCTGCTATGTGACCTCAGATAACATGCCTGGGCTTCTTGTCCATTTAGTAAGCATTTAAAATACCAACTCTTGGGGCCGGTGAGATGGCTCAGCGGCGTAAGCACCTGCCTTGCAAGCGCGAGGGCCCGAGTTCGACTCCCGGAACCCACATACAAAAAAGGGGCCGGTGATATCGCTCAGAGGCACGGGTGCCTGTTGGCGCGCGAGGTCCTGAGGTCGACCCCCCGGTACCCACAAAAAAAAAAAAAAAAAAAAAAAAAAAAATACCAACTCTTCACTTAAACCCAGGCTCACAGAGAACTGCTTTCCTTACAACTATAACTACATTTAAAACAAATGTATCAATCCAGGTATTAGTGATGCAAACCTGTAATCCTAGCACTCTGGGAAGCTGCAACAGGTAGATCGAAAATTCAAGCCCGGCATGGGTAGCAGACCCTGTCCCAAAATAAAAAACAATAAAGAACCAGGGGAACAGAGCTCAACTTGAAGGCCCTGGATTTAATTCCCAGCACCTCAAATGAAGAAAAAGTATCAAAAAGATTTTTAAGCCAGGCATGGTGGCACATGCCTATAATTAATCCCAGCACTCTGGAAAGCTAAGGCAGAAAAATCACAAATTCAATCCCAGACTGGGCAATTTACAAGAGGTGATCAAAATACATAGTGAATGTATACATTTTAAAAGTTTATTGCATGCTCCTTGTATCTCCCACCACAGGATCCTTATACGTGTATCCAGATTATTTCACAATTCTCCCTCTTCTTTTTAGGTCCTAACTCAAATGGACTTCTTTCACTGCCCTCCTTAAAACTGCAATTGAACCCCACCCCTGCAGTTCTTTTCCCCTTTCACACTTTGTTTTTTTCAAAAGCTACTCTATTTTCTAACACAATAGATACGTTATTATATATGTGTGTGTATTATGATAATATATATTATAAAATATACTGTTTACTGTCCCCATAAAAAAAATAAAAATAAAAATAATATAAATAAAAGTTTATTGCAGTAAAAGACACACTGCCATTAACCCCCTCAAAATCCTCCCCCTTCACTTGGAACACACTTATCCCATCATTCTTGCCACTTTCTAGAGTAGCTCTTTCCTGAGTGTCTTTACAAGGTGTAATCAGAAATACAGTGAATACTGTGGCCAAGTGCCGTCCAACAGACAGGCAGGCTTGTAAAAATATCACAATGTGTCCTCACCCACTTTATTCATCAGATTTGGCGTTGTGTAACTTCTGGTTCTTCCCCGAAGTCAAATGACCATGAAAGGCAAATGTTTTGAAATTGATTCAGGACAACAAGGCAGCCACAATAACACAACTAAAGATAATCAGGAAAGAGGACTCCAGAGCTGCCTCAGAAGGTGGCAAGATACTATCATGGCTTTTCCTCACGATAGCTCAACCTGCATCCTCCAAGACTTTTATCTTGCTTTTTCCTCTTTCACTCAGCCCAGGATCGCTCTGCAGAGTCAGTTTCTCCCCCACTCTTCATCTTTACTTTTTCAAATAAATTTTGCTACGGTTAAAAAAAAAGAAGGTGGCAAGAATGATGGGATAAGTGTGTCTGAAGCAAGGGGTGGTATTTTGATGGGGATTATGGCAATATGTTCTTTATTGCAATAATTTTTTAAATTTAAACATTCTGCCAGGCGTGGTGATGCAAGCCTATAATCCCAGCACTCGGAAGGCTGAAGCAGGAGGAGTTCAAGGCCATCCTGAACATAGCAAGACCCTGTCTCAAAAAAAAAAAAAAAAAAAAAGAATATTGATTAAAAAAATAGTAATAATAATAATAAATTTAAACATTCAGCTGGGGATATAGCTCAGTGGCATAGCGCCTGCCTGGAAAGCGTGAGGTCTTGAGTTCAATTCCTGGCACCAAAAACAACAAACAAACAAACAAAATAGATTTAAACATTCATTCACACCTTGTAACTCCTTAGTGAGACCCTATCTTATAAAATAAAGCTTTTTTAAAAAGTGGGGGATGCAGCTCATTGTGAAAGTTGAATTGAATCCCCAGGACCACTAGAAGAAGAAGAAGAAGAAGAAGAAGAAGAAAAAAAAGATTTTTGGAACAGCCTACTAATCTAAGGGATCTGCTGTTCCTTGTAGAGTCTCCATATCAGGGGGAAAATTTTCATACAGTCAAGCCAGGTGTGGTAGCACACAGCTGTAATTCCAGCACTTGGAAGGCTGAGGCAGGAGGAGCACCACAAGTTCAAGGTTGGCCTGGGCTACATAGTGAGTGCAAGGCCAGCCTCAACTACACGAAGAGACCCTGTCTCAAAAAAAAAAAAAAAAAACACCATACAGTCAAAAAACTCACACTGTCAGCATCTTCCATCCAGGTGTGCTTCCGATCTTCTTCTTCAATCCCAATGCCAATCACAGCACGCATGACTGCCTGGCAGGTGGCCACGCTCCCCGCCCTGTCACACTCCTCAGCATCCTGAAAAAGGAACACAAAAATTCTAATTTTTGAATTTTGATGTCAGAGCTGCAGGTGCCTGCGAAAGGTAGGGCTGGGTATGTAGCTCACTGTTAGAGTGCTTGCCTAGTACATATAAGGCCCTGGCTTTGATGCTCAGCACTGCACAAAACAAAGAAGAAACAAGCCCCTCCTGGATGTGAGAATGAGAGGTATGTCATCTCACAGGCATGCAGCCCTGACACAGCTCAACTGCCTGTGTCTGTCTTGTTCACTGATGCACCCATCCTCACCACCAGCCCTTAAATGTGATAAATACTGAGCACTGAATGAAAACATACCCACCCACGCAATAAATTTTAAACCCTTATACACTAAGGGTTTCATTATGCCACTCAGTGGCTATAAGACTTCTATGTGCTAAAAAACTTACCAAGTAGCAGGAGTAAAAGACAAATTCAAAAATACTTGTATTTGTTAGGCTGGGCCTCAAGAATCAAAACTGACATAAGAAGGAAATATTTTGACCCATACAGGCAGACCTGCCAAGCAGAGCCTATAGCACAAGACGTGAAGCTGAAATCTCGGGAGGTGGGGCAGACAACCTGTAACTACGGCATCCTGCTGGGCAGGCCAACCAGCAGCAAGGCCCTCCTGATTTTACGAAAGCATTTTGGGATGTACAGATAGAAGCCACACAAAATTCTACAGCATGAGAGGTAGAAATGTTACTAAAGATTTGAGATAATAAAATAAGTATCTTGCATTCACACTGACTTGAAAAACATCACTGATTTAATAGAAAAATGTTGCAAAGGACATAACCATATAGTTCACCAGAAAATAAAAATACAAATTTTAAACATGTAAAATGAAAGTCAAAGCTATTCTTACTTTTATGATGCTAAGCCATTGAAAGTACCATTTTAGGATCAGCAACACTGAAGCGTGTGCTGACTCCCCAGCCTGACAAAGGTGACTACAGATCTAATACTACCAAGGAACACATGGGCGTTACCCCTATGGAGGGCAGCTTCACCTCTACCTCAAAATATAGCACGCACATTTCTGACATGAAGCAAGTCATCCTACAAGTATATTCCCATGGACTCAAAACAACGCATATACCAGGACACTTTTGTAGCACTGTCTGCAAATGGTAAAGATGAGGAGCCACCCCCCAGTGTGTCCAGTGACAGGAGGTTGATTAGCCAGTCACAGCAACAGATGCAGGGCACAGGTACTGCCAAGAAGGCCAAGATACACTAGATATGCCAATGGGGGCCCAGGATGAGATTAATGGACCAAGACAGAGTGGGAGCTGTATGCTTCTGGCAAGCCCAGCACTCAGGAGGCTGAGGCAGGAGGACCGCTGTGAGTTCAAGGCCAGCCTGGGCCAGAATGAGTTTAATGCCAGCCTGAACCACAGAGTGAGATCTTCTCTCAAAAAAACAAACAAACAAAAAAGGCATCTCAGCAGGCAGCAGGGCCAAGGGCAAAGATGGGGTACACTTTAACACGTGACAAGAAGGCCAGCAGTAAGGACACAAGTAGCAGATGAGTAGGATGATGACGCCAAGCCCAGACCCTGAAGGCCTGCAGGCCAGATGAGGGTATGGGT
Organism: Erethizon dorsatum; assembly: GCA_028451465.1. Lineage (NCBI taxonomy): Eukaryota > Metazoa > Chordata > Mammalia > Rodentia > Erethizontidae > Erethizon > Erethizon dorsatum. The sequence continues at coordinate 31,009,081 of CM051840.1, read as the reverse complement.
ATTTACTCCACATGAGGCAGAGACTCTGGGGCACATGTAGCTGGTATGCTGAGATTTACTTCAAGTCACCCTGGCTGCTGGAGACACCAGGAAGCACTGTGGTGATGATCAGTCTGAGATGGCAGCTGTCACCTTGACTCTACAAGGAAAGGCAGAACCAGAAAACCCTCCATGGATTGGGTGTGAGAGAAAGGCGTCAGGCATGACACCTGAGGTATGAGCTAGGGGCTCGCACAGAGGTGAGGCTGAGGGACAAATTGTTTTGTGGGTGTTTTGAAGGTGTCAGGCCTCAGGATTGTCACAAGGCTGCTAGAAGCACACAGAGTATAGTACACATTTGGGGGTTCCTGGAATGTAAAAGCTATTCCAAGCAATGAGCAAGCACAGAAAAGAGGCTAAGGGTAAAACAGACAGTTTAGGGCCGGTGAGATGGCTCAGCGGCGTACGCGCCTGCCCGACAAGCGCGAGGGCCCAAGTTCGACTCCCGGAACCCACATACGAAAAAGGGGCCGGTGATAACGCTCAGCGGCACGGGCGCCTGCTGGCGTGCGAGGTCCTGAGGTCAACCCCAGGTACCCACAAAAAAAAAAAAAAAAAAAAAGACAGACAATTTATTTAGAAACTGAGAAGAAAAGAAAAACCAGCAAAGGAGGCAAAGAGAGACCAGCAAGACAAAAACCAACTACCAAAAAAAAAAAAAAACAAAAACCAACAAAGAATTGGAGGAAATATGTAAATGGTAAAGGAACAGAGACTTTATGATCTGGTAAAGTGGAGGCCGGAAGCGACACTTACAAGTTTTCAGTAACGCAGTGGGGTCAAAGCCTCACTAGAGTACGTCCTGGAAAAAATGGAAAGTGAGGAAGGGACAAGATAAAGATTAGAGCCATAACACATATAAGCACTCAGAGAGTTTGGTACACAGTAGGAGCTCAATAAATGATGGCTGTTACCCAGCTATGGTGACACACACCTCTCATCCCAGCACTCTGGGAGGCTGAGGCAGGAGGATCCCAAGTTCAGTCCAGCCTGGGTGACTCAGTGACTTTGTGAGACCCTGGCTCTAAAAAGGACCAGGGATGTAGCTCAGTGCAAAGGCCCTGGGTTTAATTCACAGTACCTCAAAATAAAGTAATAAAAAAGTGAAGCAAAATACCCAAATGTTATAAAACTCATTGCAAGACCATGGAAAATATATACCAAGCTTAAAATGACCGAATGCAGAACTGGAGTCTACTACACTCTAGTCAGGGATCCCCCGCCCCAAGGTGCTGGTCTGTGGCCTGTTAGGAAACGGGCCACACCAGGAGGTGAGTGCTGGGCCAGTGAGCAAGCAAGGCTTCATCTACACACACGGCCACGCCCTATCACTCACATTCCCACCTGAGATCCGCCTCCGACCAGATCACCAGCAACTTCTGATTCTCATAAAAGCGCAACCCCTACTATTGACTGGCATATGAAGGACCTAGGCTGCAGCTCCTTATGAGAATCTCATGCCCGATGATCTGAGGTGGAGCTGAGGTGGTGATGCTAGCACTGGGGTGTGTCTGCAAATACAGATGAACATCAGCAGAGAGGCTGGACTGCACAGAGACCAACATAAATCAACTGCTTGCAGATCTGTATCAAAACCCTTTCAGTGCCAAGCATGGTGGCACATGCCTATAATACCAGCATTTGGGAGACTGAAGCAGGAGGATTGCCGTGAGTTCGAGGCCTGGACTACATAGCAAGACCCTGTTTCAAAAAAAAGAAGGGGTGGGGGACCCAATGATGAGATGGCAGAAGACTCTAAGATGCCAAAAGAAAGCTACATTTAAAAGAAAAAACCAATGGGCATCTGAGATGAATACACACTTCACAGATGAAGAAATACAAATAGCAAATAAATATATGGAAAAATGTTTGGGGCCGGTGAGATGCCTCAGCGGCATAAGCGCCTGCCTAGCAAGCACGAGGTCCGGAGTTCGACTCCCGGTGCTCACATATGAAAAAAGGGCCGGTGATATCGCTCAGCGGCAGGGGCGCCTGCTGGCGCACGAGGTCCTGAGGTCAACCCCCGGTAACCCACCAAAAAAAAAAAAAAAAAAAAAAAAGTTCAATATCATTGGTCATTCAAGATATGCAAATTAAAACACTGAGATTCCATCTCACCCCAGAAGGAATGGCTATTATCAAGAAATCAACCAGTAACAAATGCTGGAGAAAAAGGAACCCTTCTCCACTGTTGGTGGGAATGTAGACTGGTGCAACCACTGTGGAAATCAGTGTGGAGAATCCTCAAAGAACTGGGATTAGAGGTCCCATTTGACCCAGCTATTCCCCTTCTGGGTATCTTCCCAGAAGAATTAAAAACATCGTACCACAGCGATATATGTGCACCCATGTTTATAGCAGCACAATTTGTAATAGCTAGATCTTGGAAACAACCCAAATGCCCATCAACTGAGGGATGGATAAAAAACATGTGGAATTTTTATATAATGGAGTACTACTCAGCCATAAAGAAAGATAAACTGGAGACTTTTATAGGTAAATGGATGCAATTTGAGACCATACTCATAAGTGAAATAAACTGTATGCACATGTGTAAACATCATATTGTCTCCCTAGTGTGAGAAGCTGAAAGAGTAAATAAGATCCAAAATGTACAACAGATATTGTAAAATAGGAAGAAACTGTTCAAAAGGAAAGTGAAACTGGGACAGGGGAATGGAGAAAAGAAGGGAAAAAAAAAAAGACACATATATACAAGATAGTTAAGATAGATACACTACTAATTTCACTTAGTTCATTGAAAAGAAAGGTTTGTGCTAATATTGTTTGGACAATTGCATGCCGGTATCTTATACCCTGAGTAATTTAAAGATAATAATATGCAATGTATTAACCATTGTTACCCTCCTATTATGTTGTTTTGAAATTTTGTTCTATTTTCTTTTCCTCTTTAAAATAAAAAGAAAGAAAGAAAGAAAGAAAGAAAGAAAGAAAGAAAGAAAGAAAGAAAGAAAGAGAGAAAGAGAGAGAGAAAGAAAATACCAAGAGGCCTACTTAAATCACAGGTTCATTGCCACAGGTGACTCACATTCTCCAAAGACCACTTTGAGTAGTATGTGGTGACTGGCTTTCCAACGAAGCTGCTTTGCCACATGGAGACCAAGTTCCCTGCATTAAAAGACAAGCCTCTGGAGTTTTTCAAAAGAAAATAAAGATAAGCATGCAGAACAGGAACAATCATTGAAAGCCACCACTGCATCAAATGTGTCTGCACTGAGAGCACCATTGTTGGAGGCGAACTGCATTGCTGAAGCTGAGAAGCCCTTTACTTTTGGTGAAGTGCTGACCCTGCCTGCTGCTGAGGACATTCGTCATGAAGTTTTAGGAGAGGCCGCAGTTCCAACAGCAGCACATGTTCCTCTTTCGGTTGGCGTCATAACAAGATGAACAGATGAAATAGCAGAGGCAACTGAGGCACACTGTTAGGGAGGATGAGTCACTGTGGTTCACAATCCAGGTTAACGAGTCTATCAACACAGACAAGGCAACAGTGCTTGTTCTTGTACAGTATGATTTTCAGGAGGATTACATGATGATATATCAGGTGCAGCTGTTGTCAGCCAAAACCACAGCTGTAGAACTATTCAAGTCTTTGAATAATTACAAGCATTTTATGTCACTATATGCACAGACAGAATGGTTGCTGTGACGGGACAGCTTTTAAGTTTCATACTAGGGCAAAGAGATTGAGTCTTAATGTAAGTCGATACACTGTGTCATCCACTCAGAAATGTTGATTAGCCTAAAAACATCACCTGAAGCTAACATTTTACAGGATATGATTAAAACTGTCACCACATTAAAGTACATCCCTTTAATTTGGGTTTGTTCCTGCATCTCTGTGAAGATGAAGCAGAGCACGCACGTCTTCCCCGACACACAGAACTGAGATGGCTTTCTAAAGGTAGGTCACCGGCCAGAGTTCCTGAGTTATAAGAGCCACTCCAGAGATTTCTTTTAGAAAAAGTCACCACTGGCAGCATATTTCAGTGACACAGAATGGGTAGCAAAACTTGCTTACTCATATGACACATTCAATCTGCTCGACAAACCCAATCTGTCACCTAAAGGCAGAACGACAACTGTGTTCAAATTGGCAGATAAAGTGGCTGCATTCAGCCAGGTGTGGTGACTCACACCTGTAATCCAAGCACTTGGGAGGCTGAGGCAGGAGGATTGCCCCAAGTTCAAGGCCAGCCTGGCCTACATAGTAAGTTCAAGGTCACCCTGAACCACACTGTGAGACCCTGTCTTTAAAAAAAAAAAAAAAAAAAAAAGTGGCTGCTTCAAAGACAAAGTGGAATTATGGGGGCAACAAGTGAACACTGGGACTTCTGACATGTTTCAAACATAGGCAGAGATACTGAAAGAGACCAAGCCAGAGCCTTCTTTCTCTCAGCTGATGAATGATCATCTATCTCAACTTTCAGACATTTTGAACATTACTTCTCAACCATAAAAGACCCTCACACTGACAAGGAATGGACCTGCCACTTATCTGTGAATAAGCCAAGTTAATCAACTTTGCCCACACTAGAAAAGGTTCAGCTGCTTGAGATCATAAATAACACAGGCCTTTAAAATATGTTTGAGGGGCCGGTGATATAACTCAGCAGCATAAGCGCCTGCCTGGCAAGCACGAGGTCCTGAGTTCAACTCCTGGTACCCGCATATAAAAAAATAAAATATGTTTGAGAAAACTCCATTTGTTCTGGATTACAGTCAAAGGCAGAATATCCTGAGATTGCCACAAAAGTAATGAAAAGCCTGCTTCCATTTCCAACATCCTATCTTTGTGAAGCAGGGTTTTCTCAGTGACAGCAACCAAAATGAGATTATGGAGTAGACCAGACATAAACAACACACTGTCTCCCATTACCTCCATAAAGGAAGGTCTAGTTGCAGGAAAATAAGCTCAGGGCTCCCAGTGATTCTGTATTATGGTTAGCTGTATAACTATTTCATTATATATTACAATGTAATAATAAAGTATACAATAAATGTAATGCATTTGAATCATCCTCAAACCATCCTCCCTACCTCCCCTAGTGTGTGCAAAAGTTGTCTTCTATGAGACTGGTCCCTGGTTACAGAAAGGCTGGAGACTGCTGCTCTAGTATAAGCAAGCGGGAGCAGCAGAAGACAGACCTTAAGGATAGCTTAAAACAAATGCAATCCAAACTCAGGCCAAGTTTCCTACACTCTGGCAAGTCTCTGAAAAGCTGAGCTCCTTGCACCAGTATCTGGAGGAAGATGGCTCCTTGCACCAGGTGTCTGCCCTCACCTCTTGCAGCCTTCTTACTGAAAACACAGGCTGAGCAGAGCAAAAGGAATACACCACCAAGCAAAGGCACCCCCCAAAGGGGGCTTGGAACTGGATGCCAACTCAAGGAGCTCACCCCCAGCTCTGCTCTGTACAGCACTGCCACTAGGGCTGAAATGAGAACCACCAAGAACTGGCAAAGTAAGCCCTGCGGAGTGCAGAATCAGCCTCCAGAAAGCCCTCAGAGCCTAGAGAAAACACTGCCAATGCTAGCCAAGGCCCTTCCTGAAACAGCCAGACAACCTGGACAAAATGCATGCATGGTTATAACAACACACGGGGTAGACCGACACACAAGAGACGGCGGAGGGGGCCACATGGTGCCCCAGCTCACTGCATAGGGTATTTCCAGCCCACACAGTGAGGGGCAACTCAGGAAGGAACCAGGAGTCTCCGAGAGCCGAGACTGTGGAAAGCCCAGGAGGATGAAGGATGACAGAGCACACAGAACCAAATATGAGAGTGCAGAGTACAGCAGAGACAGAACCTCAAAGACCTGCTATACACAATGCCTGATGAGTCTTCACTGAGCTTGATCAGGCCATGGCTGGTCCAAAAAGAACTACTGGAAAGAACTGTCTGGAGCAACCTCTGGAGCACACATCGAGGCCAGACCAGCACCTGTTCTCACCAGGCAAACAGAAAAACCCAAGGGTCATGAGGCACTCAACACAAAGAGGTCCTGCGTGGGAGAATCAGCTCTAAGATGAACACTGCCTGGGTCCTGCCTTACAACACGCAAAAGCAAAACCCAAAAGTAACACCCAAAGGATCAAAGTGTCTCCAAGTGATATAGCTGCATTCCAACAAAAAGATCTAGAATATCTACTGGAAGGCAAAAATATCTAGCCCTCAACGAGGTAAAATTCACAATGTCTGGCAATAAACAAGGCGTGCAAAGAAACCAGAAAACACAATCTATAAAGGGGGAAAATCTATCAAAAACTGACCAAAAACTAACACAAATGATAAAATTAGCAGACAAGAACATTAAAACAATTATTCTTTTTTTTTTTTTTTTTTTTGTGGGTACCGGGGGGTAGACCTCAGGACCTCGCACGCCAGTAGGCGCCCGTGCCGCTGAGCGATATCACCGGCCCCTTTTTCGTATGTGGGTTCCGGGAGTCGAACTCGGGCCCTTGCACTTGCCGGGCAGGCGCTTAAGCCGCTGAGCCATCTCACCGGCCCCTAAAACAATTATTCTAACCATAGTCCCTATGTCCCAAAGTTAGGGAGAGACACAGAAGAAAAAAGATCATGATTAAATTTTTAGGGGAAAGATTTATATTATCTGAAGAGAAACCAGAGCATGATGATTAAATTTTTAGAAATGAAAAGTAAAAAATCTAAAGTAAAAAATGCATTAGATGAAATAAATGGTAGCCGAGTGTGGTGGCTCACACCTGTAATCTTAGCACTTGGGAGACTGAGGCAGGAAGACTGCCATGAGTTCAAGACCAGCCTGAACTACATGGCAAGACCCTGTCTTGAAAAAAAAAAAAAAAGAAAAGAAAAGAAAGAAAAAAAGAGTAGGTTAGACACTGCAGATAAAAAAGACCCATGAACTTGAAGACGAGGCAGTAGAAACAATCAAAAATCAAACTGAAAGAAAAACGAAAGAACAGCATTTTTAAAATGAACAGAAGCTAGGAGTGGTGGTTCGTACCTGTAACCCCAGCCAATTACTTGGGATTCTGAGGCAGGCGGATCACAAGTTTGAGACCAGCCTGAGTAACTTATTGAAATCCTGTCTTAAAAATAAAAAAATTTAAAAAGGGCTGGAGAGGTAGTTCAGTGCAAAGGCGCTAGGTTCAATGCCCAGTGTCACCCCCTCAAAAAAAAACAAAGGCTGAGGATGGAGCACTTTGATACAAGATCAGTACATAAAAATCAACAACATGGAAATAAAATTATGAAAGTAATTCCACTTATAACAGCATCAAAACTTGTAAAGTAGGACATGGGAGTGTAGCTCAGTGATAGAATGCTTGCCTAGCATGTTTGAGAGTCTGGGATCAATCCCCAACATTGCAAAAAAAAAAAAAAAGGAAAATAGTTACAAATTTTTTTTTTTCTTTCTGGTGGTACTGGAGATTGAACCCAAGGCCTTTGTGCTTAAAAGATGACACTATTCCCCAACCTCTGTAAATCTGATGCACTATCAAAATTCCAGCTGGCTTTTTGACAGAAATTGACAAGCTGATCCTAAAATTCATATGGAAACACAATGAAATAAGCAGTCAAAATAATCTTGAAAGAACAAAGCAGGACTCCCACTTCCCAATTTAAAACTTCAGTTACAGCAGTCAGAGCAGTCTGCAGCTACATTAAGACAGATACAGAGGCAAATGGAACAGTACCAAGAGTCCAGAAATCAACCCTCACATTTATGATCAACTGATTCTTGGCAAGGATACCAAGATCATTCAATAGAGCAAGAATAGTTAGCAGACCAATGACAACTGGATGTATACATGCCAAAATCTGAGTAAACCCTGACCTCACACCATATACAAAAACTAACACACGCCTGGTATGGTGGCACACACTGAGGCAGAAGGACTGCAAGTTCTCTGAACTACTATGGAAAAAAGTGCCACCCTATACTTCTATACCCAGCAAGAATAACTTTCAAAAGCAAAGGTAATTGTGCGCAGTATATGCCTATAATCCCAGCACTTTGAGAGGCTGAGGTGTGAGGATCACAAGTTCAAGAACTGCCGGGGCAATTTAGTGAGACCCTACCTCAAAATAAAAAGTAAGAGAATACTGGGAAAGTAGCTTAATGCCACGGCCCTGGATTCAATCCCCAGTAACAACAACAACAAAGGTTAAAATAAAGACTTTCTCTAGACATACAAAGCAGAAAGAATCTCTATCAGCAGACCTGCACTATAAGAAATGTTAAAAACCAGGTGTAGTGGCAATGCCTGTAATTCCAGCTACTTTGGAGGCTGAGGCAGGGAGATCCCAAATTCAAGACCCTGTCTTAAAATTTCAAAACAAAAAGAGATATAGCTCAGTGGTAGAACACTGGGTAGAGTCCTTGTCCAACATGCTCAAAGCTCTGGGTCCAATGCCCAGTACAAGAGAGACCGACAGACACAGAGACACACAGAGATAGATCGACAGACACACACACACAAACATACACCTTCAGGTAGAAAGAAAATGACAATAGTTGGGAAACCTGGAGTACAGGGAGAAACAGAGAGCATCAGAAATGACAATAACAATGGCCAAGCATGGTGGCACACACCTGTAATTGCAGCACTTGTGACGCTGAAGCAGGAGGATCACTGTAAGTTCAAGGCCAGCTTGGACTACATGGTGAGACCCTGTCTAAAAACACCAGAAGAAAAGAAAGAGAGGGGGCGGAGGAGGGGGAGGGGAAGGGGGTAAGGAGGGAGGGAAGAAGCGAGGGAGAGAGATTGAGAGAAAAGAGAGAAAGGATGGACAGACAAAGAAATGACAATAACACAACTACAAAGATCAAAGACATGGAAGGGCTAGACCTAGGTGGTTAAGTTTCAGAGATACATACAATGTAGGTCTTAAACATGAGATTTTCAAAAAGCAAAACTAAAATCACCAAATACAGAAAAGAGCCACATGGCTGAACAACATCCCACGTGAATTACATGTGAGGTGTTGAGCAAGAATGTTCAAGAGACCCAGAGACACAAAGCAACATCAGAGCCCACACAACCCCCTCAAGAAGATTCACAGAGGAAGGTGACAACATGATCGAGCATCTGGAGCACCAGTGGCTCCAGGTGCAGCCAGCTGTGGATGTTCAGAGGATAGCCACCTGACTGTGGCAGCAGAGCTCTGGAGAAAGGAGGCCACAGGGAAGTGCAGGTGTCTGCTGGCATAGCAGGCAGGAGGAAAAGCAGAAGGACCCTCTCAACAGGATGCAGCTTGGAGGAGTTTCGGCACCTCTCACTTGGCAGAGCCATACAGGAGAGGGCTCACTTGGTGGGTGGCTCCTTGGAGAAAGCAGCACAGGGACCCAAACACTAGACGTAGGTCAGATGACCTTGAGGGACTTCTCTAGCCTTATGTCTACAGACAAAAGATAAAAGAAGGCATAAGACTCTCTGTCAGTCTCTTTGAGGCTATATTATCTCTACTAGCAAAGGACACTACACACAGGTGTCTGTACCCTGCAAATGCCTCAGAAGTGTTCACCCCAAGACTGCTCAAGGTCTTGAACCCATCGAGAGTGATGGCAAATGCAACGAAGTCACACTGAGCCTGTTTTTCCCACCTGCGTGGGAACTCTCCAATGCCTTCTACACACCACAGGAGATCCCCAGGTGTAGGAAGACATCTGCTTTTAAAGCAGACCTCAGCCCACCTGGATCCACTGCTCACGGTTGATCTCCACACCATTGGCCCGCAGTGAGGTGATGGCTCGGTCAATGATCTTCTCCACCATCTGAGTGTTCCCATTGGCTTCCTCAAGCTTGGCGGCCGTGATCCAGATGTGCCGGTCTGTAGGAATGTTCTCACGTGCTTTATTTAAGACCTTGCGGGCATTTTCGTAAGTCTCTAGCCTCGCCAGAGCCAGCCAGAGCTACAAAGAGAATATTAGAAAATGAGAGGACAGTGTTCTGAAAGCTGGCAACACTATGTGCCATCCTTCAGGTCAGGTGGTAAGTCTGTCTGTCTGTCTGTCTGTTTACTGACTGACTCAGATTGTACTGGGGATTGAACGTATGACCTTTATAATGAGCTATGTCCCCAGCAGCCCCCATACTTACTTAAAATTTTACTTGAGGTCAGGTATTGATTAAGTTTCCTAGGCCGGGCTCAAACTTGAGATCCTCCTGCCTCAGCCTCCCAGAATGCTGGGATTACAGAGTACACCACCATGCCCAGCAGTGATTTCAACAAGCCCACACCACCTCCACAAAGTGCTTCTTAAGACTCTCAAGGACCATTTAAATAGCAGCATTTCTGACCCAATCAACTGCCCAGCTATGATTCCAACTTCATGACGAACTCTGGTGTGGGAAAGGTCGGTGGGACTCTTGATCGGAGGTTCCAAATCCTAGTTTATTTTTTATTTTTTATTTTTTTTGTGGGTACCGGGGGGTCGACCTCAGGACCTCATGCGCCAGGAGGCGCCCGTGCCGCTGAGCGATATCACTGGCCCCTTTTTCGTATGTGGGTTCCGGGAGTCGAACTCGGGCCCTCGCGCTTGCAGGGCAGGCGCTTAAGCTGCTGAGCCATCTCACCGGCCCCCAAATCCTAGTTTAAAATGTGCACAGTGTATCAGACTTGACCTCAGATGCTAGGAAAGAAGATGAGAAGGGTGGCTCAAAGATAAGTAGGTACTCAACCTGCTGGAATTCTCATAGCCTAGCACCGCTGATTCTACAAATTGCACCCCAAAAATGTGCATGGGCTCTACGTATTTTTATATAAATAAAATACAATTAATTGCTTGGAGAATTTCAGAATACCTTTAGAATAATTAAAGACATACTAGGTATCATAAGACCAAGATGAGGTGGGTGTGGTGGTGCACGCCTGTAATGCCAGCACTCGAGAGGCTGAGGCAGGGTGATTAAGGCCAGCCTCAGCTACACAGTGAATTCAAAGCCAGCCTGAACTCCATAACAAAACCCTGTCTCAAAAGACCAAAAAGATCAAGATGAGAAATCACTGTACAGAAGGCTGTATTAACTGGAAGATTTAAAGTAAAGAAATCCCACCAGCGCTGAGGCAAAGAGCTGGCCTCATGCTGGGCCAGCAAGAAGACAGAGCAAGGCTCCCATTACCCTACTGCCCTTCGGCTCCCACTCACAAACTCTGGGCTACATTAGAAGGGATGGCCCTTAGCGGGGCTGTGGGAGAAAGGAACCCTCCTCCACTGTTGGTGGGAATGTGGAAATCAGTGCGAGGATTCCTCAAAAAACTAAGACTAGAGGAGGTTGCATTCGACCCAGCTATTCCCCTTCTTGGTATCTTCCCGAAAGAATTAAAAGCATCATACCACAGGGATATATGCACACCCATGTTTATAGTGGCACAGTTTGTAATAGCTGAATCTTGGAAACAGCCCAAATGCCCATCAACAGATAAATGGATAAAAAAGATGTGGCTTTTTTCTATAATGGAGTACTACTCTGCCATAAAGAAGGATAAACTTGAGACATTTATAGATAATGGATGGACCCTGAGACCATACTCTTAAGTGAAATAAATTGGACGAACTTGTAAATATCATATTATCGCTCTGGTATGAGAAACTGAAAGTGTAAATAAGAACCAAAATGTATAATAAACACTGTGAAATAGGAAGAAATTGTTCAAAAGGTAAGGGGAGCTAGGAAGGGGAGAAGGGGGAAAGAAAGGAAGGGAAAAGAAAAAAATGAGAAAAGAAGGATAAAAGGGAAATAAAGCTTTGTAAATAATGAGGGGAAGAGGGGTTGAAGGGAGAGAAGGGAAATGGGAAAAAAAGTAATCAAGATATATCATGGACAGGTATAAACTCCCTTATGATGAATGTGATCGTTATGTATATTTAAATGGTACCAATAAACTTAGTAATAATAACAATAACAATAACGATGAAAGTTAGAAGGGACAACCCTGAATGTGTCCAATGTAGTTTTCTGCTGTGATCAGAGACAAGCAAAGACTCAGTCTGCAGGTCTACGCTCTGTGCTGTGTGCCAACCACCTGCTCTGTGCTAACTGAAGGCAGCCACCACCCCACCTGGCAGCTGCTGCAAAGCAGCATCCTGGGCCACGGACCACCTTCTACTGCCAAAAACTGCAGCCCAGCAAGCATACTGCCCCACACATGGCACCCCGAGACACTGGACTTGGTTTGGGCCTTCCTTGGTGAGGGTAGTGAACCTGAGTTGGACAGACTTACCTCTACACTGGTGGGGCAGCACTCTACAGCTCGGCTGAGCATGATTCTAGCATCTTCAGGCTCTTCCAGCTCAACAGCTGCTTTCCACAAGCGAACAGAGTTTGGAACATGCTCGAGGGCTAAAAGAAGTCAAACAAGAAACCAGGTCATGGGGCCGGTGAGATGGCTCAGCGGCTTAAGCGCCTGCCCGGCAAGCGCGAGGGCCCGAGTTCGACTCCCGGATCCCACATACGAAAAAGGGGCCGGTGATATCGCTCAGCGGCACGGGTGCCTGTTGGCGCGTGAGGTCCTGAGGCCACCCCCGGTACCCACAAAAAAAAAACAAAAAACAGAAACCAGGTCATGGCAAAGGGAAATAAAAGCAGGAGACACGTGTCAGCAGGGTTGACGGTTTCCCGCTAGAGACAGTTAAAGGCTGCAGACCTGCCCTTCCAGGTCACATACAACGCAAGACAGATACATGCACCTTGCTATACCAGAAAGCAAGGAAACAAAGATCACTGGAGTCACATCAGTAGAACATAGGGCACAGGCAACATGAGTGAACCCAGAAACACACTGAGTACAAAGAACCAGGCAAAAAAATCAATACCATATGGTTTTCCATTCATGAGAAGTTTGAGAACCAGCAAAACTAATCTTTGTAAAGGAAGTCAGAACAGTGACTTCCTGATAGGAGGCAGTGCACAGGGATCACCAGCAGTCACTGTGATGACAGTGATATGCTGCTTTTTTTTTTTTTCTTAAAGCGTGATACTGTAATCCCAGCACTTGGGAGTCTGAGGCAGGAGGATCGCCACGAGTTCAAGGCCAGCCCAGGCTACATAGTGAGTTCAAGGCCAACCTGGACTACAGAGTGAGACCCTATCTCAAAAAAACCAACCAACCAAACAAACAAACAAAAAAACCTAAAGTGTGGTACTGGGAATTTAACCCAGGGCCTTCACGCCAAGCTACATTCCCCTCCCTTTTTTTGAGACCAGGTCTCACTAATCTGCTAAATTCTTCAGACTGGGCTTGAATTTACAATCCTCCTGCCTCAGCCTCCCAGAAGGCAGAGATTACAGGCATGCACCACCACACACAACTGACGTTCTACATCTTGATAGGATATAGGTGTACTCACGAAGACATCAAGTTGTACACATAAGATCTATGCAATTTACTAAAAATGTTTCTCAAAAGAAAAAATGACCAGTGTCAGAAAGCCTTCATAATTATTTCCCTTAAAATAAAAACACACATAATTTCAAAACACAGGGAAAAAAAAAAAAAAAAAACTCAAGAGCAAACTAGAAGGGATTCCCACAGGACAGTGACAGGAGAACCTGAGGGTCACTAAGAACACAGGTAACACACTTCACAGGGGCAGGATCTGAAGCCCTATAGAAAGCACTGCAGTCCATGACTGATGACCTAGACGCTCACTAAAGAACCAACAGGCAGGCCATACACACAGTGCAGGTAGTCAAAGGGACAATTCGTGATGCCGGCCAGATGGCACCGAGAGCTCATCTCACTGCTCAGAGCAGTGGGCAACATAAAATTTATCGATTATTTATTTCCAGAATTTTCCGTTTAATATTTTCAGGCCACTGCTGACTGTGGGTAACTGAAAGCTAGAAAAGTGAAACCGTGAATGGGGGCAAGGGGAGGACAACTGTAAAAACAGCAACATATTCAAACCCATGAACTGTAAGAAGGATCAGGAGTTCATGACAATGCTTTTAAAAAGATCATTAGCTGGCCATGGCTGTATGCACCGACAGTCCTAATTACTCAGGAGGCTGAGGCAAAAGGATTGCTTAAACCCAGGATCTGGGGGCCAGTGTGGGCAACATAGCAAGACCATGACACTTTAAAAATAATAATAAAGTAGCTGGACATGGTGGCCCATGACTGTAATCCCAGCTCTTGGGAGGCTGAGGCAGGAGGGCTGGTAACAAATTCCAGGGCCACATGGGCTACACAGTGAATTCAAGGCCAGCCTGAACTACACATAAAACAAAAAAAGAAAAAAAGAAAAATAACAATAAAGATTAATGGTGCACACCTGTAATCCCAGCTACTTAATCAGCTGAGGCAAGAGGATGGCAAAGTTGAGGTCAGCCTGGGTAATGCAGCAAAAATCAATGAAAAGGGCTAGAGATGGAGCTCAGTAGGTAGAGTCCTTGCCCAGCATGCACAAGGTTCCATCCCCAGCACACCAAAACAACAACAAAAAGGTATTAGCTGGGCATGGTGGGGCACACCTGGGATCCTAGCACTTGGGAGGCTGAGGCAGGAGGATCATCTCGAGCTCAAGGCCAACCTGGGCTACACAGTGACTTCAAGGACAGCCTGAATTACAGAGTGAGACCTTGTTTAAAAAAAAAAAAGACATTAAATTTTTTTTAAAATTTATTTGTGTGGGTGTGTATGGTACTGGGGATGGAGCCCTGGGACTTTGCACCATGATATAGTCCCTGCCTTTTTAAAATTTATGTTTGAGCTGGGTATGGTGCCACAGACCTGTAATCCCAGCACTCAGGAGGCTGAGGCAGGAGGATTGCATGAGTTCGAGAACAGCCTGGACTACACAGTGAGTTCAAGGACAGCCTGAGCTAGATATGAGACCCTGTCAAACCAAAAAACAAACAAAAAAGCAACTACGAATTATGTTTGCGATGGGGCTTCACAATCACTAAGTTGCCATGTCCAGCTAGATTTTAAATTTTAAATAAACAGGAACCAGGTGTGGTGGCACACACCTATAATCCCAACAATTGGGAGGCTGAGGCATAAGGAATGCTGAGCTGAACACCAGCCTGAACTATATAGTGAGACCCTGTCTCAAAAAAAAAAAAAAAAAGATGTTAAATAAATTGGAGAATGTTGGAGAGCCAAGTGGTTATTCTAAAAGCTGGCAAATAAGGAGAAAGAAAGCAAGCATCTATTTCTTCTTGAGTGACCGCAGAGAAGCCAATACTGATAGAAGAAAGTTCTCTTCAGAAGAATTCTGGCAATCGAAGCAAAAAGAGTAAGAGAACTGCAACAGCACCACTGTGTGCACCCGAGTGACACGAAGTGTGCAGGCGTGAATCATCACCCCCACTCAAGTCTGTGGGACTCTACCAAGGCCCCTCGCCACTGCTCACTTACCTCACAACCAGGGAACAAAGACAATTCTGTGCCTTCTGACCCACTCCCACCAACGCTTCCTTGCCAAAAATGACTCCACTCTGATAGAGCCTCCGGGGTTACGTTCTAGTTAACAAAAGAACCCAAGAAATGGAGGACACATGTAAAAAACTCTCATAACTGCAGCTGGTGGAATGTACAGAAGAAACACCCCAACTCCTTCAAAGAACCAAGAAAAGACAGACCAACCAAATGGCAATGCACAAGCCTGTAATCAGCACTCGGGAGGCTGAGGCAGGATGGATCACTGGGAGTTTGAGGCCAGCCTGTGCTACACCGTGAGACCCTGTCTCAAAAAAAAAAAAAGAAAAAGAAAAAGAGAACGAGAAAGAGAAAGAGAGAAAGAGAAAGAAAACAATGACAACAGGAAAAAACAAATGGCAATGCTGAGACTTGTCCACATCCTCACTCTAACCAACCATGTACGTGTATGTCCACATACACACGGGTCTGAAGTATGCTGACATGACAACTCGGAAAATCTGAACTCTCAACATTAGTGATTTTTTTTTTTTTTTTTTTTTTTTGTGGGTACCAGGGGTCAACTTCAGGACCTCGCGTGCCAGCAGGTGCCCGTGCCGCTGAGCGATATCACTGGCCCTTTTCTCGTATGTGGGTTCCGGGAGTCGAACTTGGGCCCTCGCGCTTGCCAGGCAGGCGCTTACGCCGCTGAGCCATCTCACCGGTCCCATAACATTAGTGATATTAAGACAAGACTGTTATAGTGTAATTACTTTAGGTGTGGCAAGGTATTTTGATTACCTGTAAAATGTGCCTCTACTCTTTTTAGAGGAACATGCTAAAATATCATGGAATGTGCTTTGTAAAGCCCACTGGGGGTGAGGATGGGCTGCCATCTGTACTTCCCTATACATTTAGAAATTAACATTAAAAACAAACTATAGCCAAGCATGGTAGCACAAACCTGTAATCCCAGCACTCTGAAAGACTGAGGGAAGAGGATCACAAGTTTGAGCCCAGCCTAGTGAGACCGTTTCAAAATAAAAAAAATACAGAAGGACTGAAGATGTGGCTTAGTGCAAAGAGCCTGGGTTCACTCTCTAAAACCAACAAAACAATAACAGTAAAAAAAACAAACTTCAAGGGAGGTACTTCAGTGGTGAATCACTTACCTAGCAAGCACGAAGTCCTGGGTTCAATCCCCAGCAAAAAAAGAAAGAAAGACTGAGCCAGGCATGGTGGCTCACACCTATAATTGCAACACTTGGAAGGCTGAGGCAGGAGGAGTGCTGCAAGCTCCAGGCCAGCCTAGGCTACATAGTGAGCTCAAGGCCCACCTGGAATACATACACCCTGTCACAAAAAAAAAAAACAAAAAGAGCAGAGAGAGAAAGAGGGAGAGAAAGGGAGGGAGGAAGGGAGGAAGGAAAGAGAAGAGAAAGAGGACGGGAGGAAGAGGCAGCAGCAGCAGCAACAGCTACGCACAGTGGCATATACCTATAATCCTAGCTACTAAGGAGGCTAAGGCAGGAGGATAGCCATGAGTCAGAGCACAGCCTGGCCTACAAAGTAAATTCAAGGCTAGCCTGAAGTACAACGTGAGACCTTGTCTCAAAAAAGAAAATCAGAATGCTTCCGAGGCAGACTCAGAGGATCTCGTATCTTATAAACTCATAGGCCAATCTTGCTGAAAACAGACCTATGATTTAATGTTGCAGAAAGTACAGACTCACAAACCTTCCCTTATGAAATTAACAGACTAAATGATCTAAGGAGTTTTGGCAAAGCCAGATGCAGCCCCGCCAAGTCCGTGTGAGACAGCAACTGCCTCCCTGTGTCTAGGAGACAGGGCTTCACTCCTCCAAGCACCTTCGAAAACCCAGCAAGAAGCCAGGCATGGTGGCACACACCTGCAATCCTAGCACCCAGGAGGCTGAGGCTGGAAGATTGCCGAGAGTTTAGCATCAGCCTGGACTACCTAGTGAGTTCAAGGCCAGCTGAACTATATAGTGAGACCCTGTCTCAAAAATAGGAAAAGAGGGCCGGTGAGATGGCTCAGCGGTTTAAGCGCCTGCCCGGCAAGCGCGAGGGCCCGAGTTCAACTCCCGGAACCCACATACGAAAAAGGGGCCGGTGATATCGCTCAGTGGCACGGGCGCCTGCTGGCGCGCGAGGTCCTGAGGTCAACCCCCTGGTACCCACAAAAAAAAAAAAAAAATAGGAAAAGAAAGAAAGAAAACCCAGCAGGAGAGCTAACTCTGCAGGCACCCCTTTCCTCCTCCTATGACCAAGCTAGACCAGACAGTTACACAGCAAACACACACCACCAGCCCCTGTGTGGACAGCATTATATCGACCAGATCTGGCCAGCAGGAAGCAGCAGGCACCTGAGACAGGCAGGCCTGAGATAGGGAGACGTATCTACAAACCTCAAAGACCCATTCTCAGGGGAATTTTGTGGGGTGTCATGCTCTGGGGCACCATGGGACTTCGGCTCCATGATGAAACCCAGCTGCTACTCCAACAGCACCTACCATGAAAGACAACACAGGGAGCCCACCACCTTCATGCGCCTTCCATTCATTCCCTGCATACCCTAGGCTTCTTGACAGACAGCTCAGCAGCAGGTACAGGAATTTCTGACTCTCCAGATCCAGCAACACTTGAACTACACCTGCTTCTGCAAAGGATGACAGGAGAGTCCCAGCACATCTCAAATAGAAGGAAGCCGTGCTCTTCGTAACCACCTGCTCTCCTGCTAAGGAAAACAGCCCTTGGCAGGGAGTGAGCACTTGGCTAAGGAAAGTAAACTAATAAAGTAACTCGCCCCCTGCCACCAACTAAGCATTACCTGACTGACCCAGCCTCAAGGGCAGCTGCATGCAGCAGGGGCCCCCCTTAGGCAGAAATGGCAGAGAAGACAAGGGAGGTCCAAAAGCAGGTAGCTGCCTGAGCCACAGGCAGATGCCTCCCATAGCTGGAGCTGCTCAACTCCCACCTCTCTTGGCCTGTGCTTATGGCTCTAGGGAGTACCTTACTTACAACTAAGGGACTGAGAAGGAAAACACACTCAAGTCTACACAGCTCTGCACAGTACACTGGCACCAACAGCCCTGACCCGGGGTTTGATTATCACTGGTCATTCACTGGGTCAACTGAAAAACAGCCAGAAAGCAATCTACACAGATTCATGTAGGACATGGCCTTCCATCACCTTTCAGTCAGAGTGATGGCCTGGCAGAACATAGGATGCCTTCTGAGCATAGAAGGCTGGCTGAGGGAACATCCCAAAGCCACAGTCTTGACCTTGCAGGATGCAGGACACACTGTGCACACACCAATCCACACAGTATTGCCAGAGTGGCTCCCCCAGGCCCACATGCCATTTCCACCCCTTTGAATCCTATTGTTGGGAGGCCTAGTCCAAAGCAAAATGTGGCCGGGTGTGGTGGTGCATGCCTGTAATCCCAGCACTTGCGAGGCTGAGGCAGGAGGATCACTGCAAGTTTGAGACCAGCCTGGGCTACAAAGCGAGCTCAAGGCCAGCCTGAACTGTATTGTACCAGCCTGGGCTACAAAGCGAGCTCAAGGCCAGCCTGAACTGTATTGTGAGACCTTGTCTCAAAAAAGACAAGACAAGACAAGACAAGACAAGACAGAAAGGAAAGGAAAGGAAAGGAAAGGAAAGGAAAGGAAAGGAAAGGAAAGGAAAGGAAAGGAAAAAGGAAAGGAAAAAGGAAAGGAAAGGAAAGGAAAGGAAAGGAAAGGAAAGGAAAGGAAAGGAAAGGAAAGGAAAGGAAAGGAAAGGAAAGGAAAGGAAAGGAAAGGAAAGGAAAGGAAAGGAGCAAAGCAAGACATGTCAACCAGGGCTTGTCGTCATGGCTCCACTCTATGACAACTGAGGTGGCCACTGTCCCTCTGGCTTCCTTGTGCTCCACCTCTGACTACAGTGACCAACTCTGACTCCAGGGATACCAAGTTGCTACCATACACTGGAGAAACTATGTCTAGAACCTAGATGGTTGTCTTTAGTATTTCCATTCCCAGTATAAAATATAGTGGATCCGGGGCCGGTGAGATGGCTCAGCGGCATAAGCGCCTGCCTGGCAAGCACAAGGGCCCCGAGTTTGACTCCCGGATCCTACATACGAAAAAAGGGCCGGTGAAAGCGCTCAGTGGCACGGGCGCCTGCTGGCGTGCGAGGTCCTGAGGTCCACCCCCGGTACCCACCAAAAAAAAAAAAAACAAAAAAACAAAATAGTGGACCCAAAAAAGGCAGAACCACCAGATTCAGACTCTCTGGAGTTAAAGGTCTGGGTCACTCATCCAGGTAGAGTGTGGACCAGGTAAGATGACAGCAGAGGGCACAGCAATGGGAAAGTCCCACCCCAAGGGGATTACAAGTTGAAGACCAGCCCAGGCAATTTAGCAAAACCCTGTCTCAAATTTAAAAAGCTGGGGTAGCTTAACAATAAAGTGCTTGCCTACCATGCATGTGGCCCTGCGTTCAATCCCCAGTACTGAAAAACAAATAAATAAATAAGAAAGAAAGACAGTCCTATCTCCAGTAGGTGGCACAAAAACAGTCCACAGAACTATGTATCTCTCCTCCCACGTGCTCTCCACGCAGTGGGGTTGGGGGAGTGTTGTCTCCGTATTAACTACTTCTCTCCATTACTGCGTACACTGGTAGAGGCGAACTTCATCACTCAGTCTGTAACGTACAGGCATTCTCAGTGGGACTGAATTTGTGAAGTCATTAACTTTACCCAGAGGGTCTGATGACCCCCAGGGCCCTGTGTCCCCACCCTATGGGAAGAGCCAGCACCTCACCATCAGTGCTTTGTCAATAGCGCATAAGAGCAGTTCTAAATCCAAACATTTGCTGACCAACTTGGTACTGAGCAGCTCAGAGGTCAAGCACCACATCGTGCAAGACCACTTCAGAGAAGAGTGAGTGCCGCCACAGCAGCAGCAGCACAGGAAGCACTGTAGCTCAGACACACATAAAAGAAGCACACACCCCAAAGTGGGCCCGATGTGGGAAAAGAGTAGGAGAGTTCTGAACACAAGATACTGCTCTGAAGAAGACATGAGGACACCCCACAGTTCACTCAGGCCTGTGCCATCCCTGTGCTCCCAGAGGGACACATCGGTGCTGCCACACTTTAGGGACCAGAGTATATGATTCTAGTGTAAAAATAACTCCATGTTCATGCATCTGTGTTACTCAGCAGAGTGACACAGTACTCCACACACATTGTTAGCAAGTTATCTTAGGGAGAGTAAACAGGAAATAGGCAATGGACCGGCCCCTCCAAGGCACTCTGCTCACTGGATGCTCCAACTGACCAGCAGGCTCACAGAGCACTCCGCCTCCCCCACCCTGAAAAAACTATCCTCCCTTTACAGATGAAGATGATGAAGCTCAGAGGTCAAACACACACCAAAGGTCACTCAGCCTTCTCTGGCATCATACCAGCACCCAAGACTTTTGCTCTCCAAACAAAGTACTGGGATATCAGGTCTGACCAACTATGACTTGGAGTTCACAGAGACATGGCCTCCCAGGACCTTGAGAGCTGGAAGGTAGGTAATCCTGAGACAGTGGTAGAGGTAGCTGTCACCTCAATTTCAAAGCCAGCCTCTTCAGCAATGCCTGTCTTTCAAGGGCACACAATAATTCAGTAAAGCAGCTCCAGGTTCTGCTCTGGCACCCAAGAAAAAGAACACTGCTTCCAGAAACTCTCTAAGGGAAGGGAAAGATAGGACCAGATTAGGGAGCAGCAGTGAAGGCCAGGCTGCTGATTCCAAGTTCCTTCACTTTAGCACAGTGCCTCTGCCTGAGAGGTCCCTGCCTACAAGGCCCAGGAAGACCCTGGAAAAGGTAATCACTCAACAATCCTCCGCAGGCTCTCATCTCCACGAACGCACCCCCCTCCCCAAAGCCTAAGCCAACTGGAAAAACCCAAACAATCTGGTGGTGAACAGGAAGTGGTCACAAAGACATTCACAAGCATTTATCAGACTGTGGCAGAGAACATTCAACATTTTCCCTAAATAAATAATCCCAATTATCCAGAGCTGAATGTGTTTTTCATCAGAGAACTATTTTCCCAGCTGACAAAAAAATAAAAGGCTGATGTCTACAAAGTAAAACAGGTGCTGTCTGCTCCTGACCATTATACTCTTGGCCATAATTCCTGATTCTCACTTATTATGAGACTAAATAAGCATTCAATGGGTCACTGGGCTACACACAAGAAACCAGACCTGAGAGAGGAAAACATGCTGGAATGCATGAGGTCTCACACCCAGGGAGAGCTACAGAATATGAGCCATGTACAGCAGACTTTCCCTGGCCACTCAGACACAGACAGGAAATGGGCAGAAACTAGATTCGCTCAGGGGCATTTTAAAAAACTCTCATCTGCATGGCCTTCAGCATACCAGCCTAAGGGGACACATTCTGATTTTCTGCTCACACAGACATCTGAAAAAGGAGAACTAAAAACCTCTCGCCCAAGATTCCTTGATTCCACAAACAGACCTGACGGTACCCAGACTAAATTCAGGCATAACAAGCCAACTGTACAGGTCCTACTGCAGATTTGGTCTCTGATTAGCATCTGTTCTGACACAAAGTTCAAAAGCAGCATGTATGACAAAACCTGAGGAAGAGAAAGTGTTTCTTTCATGAACTGTACACTGAGGAAAAACACAGAACTGTCTACAAAAGCTCTCTTGGCTGACCAAGGGCTGATGACGCAGACTGCCTGCAGATGTGAGGTGCAGTCCAGTCAGCGCAGGAAGGAATGCGATCACCTCAAGTGTATGTGTGACTACCCAGCTGCCCAGACTATGCCAAGTGGCATGCTACCCTGCAGGCATCCCTCACATCACATCCAAGTATCTAGCTTAGCGCATTCCTTTCCACAGGCATCCAATTCAGCCTCCAGAGCCCAGACACAGGTCTGGAACCTCCACTGTACTAGAGGAAGGCAGTAGTCTCAACCCAAGCCTCCATCCAGGTTGGGAACTCTCTCATCATGGCATCTTTCCCCTAAGGAGAATCCCAGGGGAGAAGCAACCCAGCCCAGGAAAAGGTGGGAAAGTATCATCAGCTCCTTAAATACTCTCACCGAAAGACTGAGCCAAAAAAAAAGGGGGGGGGAGTTCTAAGCCAAGAAACAGAGAACCTGCTATCTTTTTTTTTTTTTTTTTTTTGAGACAGGGTCTCCCCACACAGTTCAGGCTGGCCTTGAACTCACTACGTAGCCCAGGCTGGCCTCAAACTCCCAGAGATCCTTCCGCCTCAGCCTCCTGAGTGCTGGAATTACAGGCATGCACCACCACACCTGGCAGAAGCTGCTTGCTAAGAGCACGGCCCCACAGGAATTAAGAATGCACACCTCCACAGGACACAGGGCACACGTGCGCCTGTTTGCTGACGGCACCTCCAAGGGAGGCTCACCTTTTCGAAGAACCCGCTTCTTTGCTCGAATGTCTGTTTCT
Source organism: Erethizon dorsatum (assembly GCA_028451465.1). Lineage (NCBI taxonomy): Eukaryota > Metazoa > Chordata > Mammalia > Rodentia > Erethizontidae > Erethizon > Erethizon dorsatum. The sequence continues at coordinate 30,986,151 of CM051840.1, read as the reverse complement.
AGCTCTGCTGCTCTGATATAAATCCTAACAGACTGTGGGAGATGACGGACAGCCTGGGCCACAACAGCCTTAGCTGTGTCCCCAGGCTGCAACCTGGCTGCTTCTAGCCAGACATCTTCACTCTGGGGCAACAGAAAATAGCAGTAAGGGTACATACAAATGGGGAACCACAAAGGAGCACCAGGTACCTGAGCCCCAGATTCTAGAGTCAATCATCTTGGCCACAAACAAACAGCTTTCACTGTAACGCTAAGGCTCAGAAACATGGCTACTGCATGTCTGAATGAAGAACAGACTGTATCTTGGAGAGGAGATACATTTGCCTGGAAAGTTCCAATTTGTGCCTAATAGCCCAGAGTAATTCCTCATAGGGCGTATTTTACTATCAGTGCCCAGTTTGTACACTGAATTACATGGGCACATAGAAGATTTCATAGTACTTTTTAAGACTACCTAATCATTACGTTTCCAAAACATCATGAGCTGGAATATTTTCATAACAGTTAAGCTCTAACCATGTGGTTTCTTAACATTACATAGGATGAAAGACTACCTAATTTAGTTTTCTGGTGAAAGTTACCCTACTATTAAAATAATGGTGGCTCAACTTTTGCTCCATGTGAAAACAAGCAGAAAAAAACCCTTTCCCACTGTTCACAGTTTCTTCCAGCCGGTCCTACCATCTGTAGTTATAATATTTTTTTTTTTTTTTTTGTGGGTACCGGGGGGTCGACCTCAGGACCTCGTGCGCCAACAGGCGCCCGTGCCGCTGAGCGATATCACCGGCCCCTTTTTCGTATGTGGGATCCGGGAGTCGAACTCGGGCCCTCACGCTTGCAAGGCAGGCGCTTACGCCACTGAGCCATCTCACCGGCCCCTGTAGTTATAATATTAAAGCCAAACACAAATATCCTGCCTGATACAGATAAACAGGGGTTCCTCAGGGGCAGCAAAAAACCCTACAATGGGCTTCACCTTGGGGCACATCTCTGTCCCCTTCATAATAAGGTTCCGAGCAACTTGTAGCTTCCCAGTGACTTCCTCCAGGCGTGCAGAGGCAATCCAGGCTGGCGGGTGATGAGGATTTGTCTCCCGAACAGACTTGAGGAGCAGTCGCGCCTTCTTGATATCACTGTATGAGTGAGAATGCACACAGCATCATGCCACACTAGCAGGGGCACATCCACAACCCAGGAAAATGATGCCCCAGACACACTACACAAACTGCAGATTCAATTAGCAGGGATACAGACAACTCAGAACCTAGTCAGCACTATTCCAAGACTGCTCAGAACCCCTACAAACAAAATCTGAACACCAAAAGTCCACAACATTTAGTAGCTGCTTTCTAGCTCAGTACAGCTACAGACTTTGAAAACTATTTGTAAGACATTTAACACTCATAATAAATGGATACATATACATTTTAAATAGAAAACCAAAGATGGGTATGGTGGTACACATCTGTAGTCCCAGCACTCAGGAGAGTGAGGCAGGAATATCATGAAATGGAGGCCAGACACTGCAACACAGCAGTTCCAGGTCAACCTGGACTATATAATGAGACCTTGTCTCAAGAGATAGAGAGAGAGAGAGAGAGAGAGGGAGAGGGAGAGGGAGAGGGGGGGAGAGGGAGAGAGAGAGGGAGAGGGAGAGAGAGAGGGAGAGGGAGAGGGAGGGAGAGGGAGAGGGAGAGGGAGAGGGAGGGAGAGGGGGAGGGAGGGAGAGGGAGAGGGAGAGGGAGACCAAAACACTTTTCTCAGAATGTTTTGTTTTGTTTTATTTTTTTTGAGACAGAGTCCCACTATATTGGCCAGGCTCGTCTTGAACTCCTAAGCAAGTGCTTCTCATTTTTTGCTTTTTGATTTTTTTTTCATACCAGGAATCGAACTCAGGACCTTGCGCTTGCCAGGCAGGCGCTTGTGCCACTGAGCTATATCCCCGGGCCCCTCTTTGTTTTTAAAGACAGTCTCACTATGTAGCTCAGTTGGGCTTGAACTATGCAGCCCAAGCTGGCCTCAAACTCATGGTGATCCACCTGGCTCAGGCTTCCAAGTGGTAGGATTACAGACATGTGCTACCACACCCAGCTATGTCTTATTTTGAATGTATATTTTCCAAGTAAAATCCAAAACACTCTAGGAAACTAGAATTCCCACCCCAACCTATCAATTCTGAAAAGCACTCACTTGATGTCCCCTCCGTGGGTCGGGATCATAGAGTTTAGATCTGTCAGATAGCCTTTGGGGTCCACAACAGTCTGTCCACTCACCGAGTCAGACACCTATGAGACAGGCCAGGCTAAGAATCAGCTAGACATGACCAAGAATGTCCAAAACAAAGTATTCGTAGGGTCCCTGGAACCTCTTTCCACAACCCTATCCACCAGTGGGTAGTCAGAAGAAAGGAAGGAAAATAAGCCAGGTGTGCTGGTAATGCCAGCATTCTGGGAGGCTAAGGCAGGAGGATCACAAGTTGAAGCCCAGCCTGGGTAACTTAGCAACTTACAGACCCTGTCTCGAAATAAAAAGTAAAAAAAAAAAATTAAAAAAGGAAGGCAACTTTAACTCAGATAACATTTTGTGGTGATGACAAACAAATTTCTTCTATATGGAAATGATTTACATTAAAAAATGAAACCCGCTGGATGTGGTCATACATGCCTATCATCCCAGCACTTAGGAGGTTTAGGTAGGATCACATGTTTAAGACTAGCCTGGACAACTTAGTAAGACCTGGTCTCAAAAAAATATTTTAGCCAGGAGTGGTGGCGCATGCCTGTAATCCCAGCACTTGGGAGGCTGAAACAGGAGGACTGCTGTGAGTTCTAGGCCAGCCTGGGCTACATAGTAAGTTGAAGGCCAGCTTGAACTACATAGCAAGACCTTGTCTCAAAAAAAAAAAAAAAAAATTAAAAATTGTTTAAAAGGCTGGAGATAAGCCAGGCGTAGTGGCACACATGTATAATCCTAGCACTTGGGAGGCTGAGGCAGGAGGATTGCCATGAGTTTGAGGCCAGCCTGGGTCTAGGCCAGCCTGAATTACAGAGCAAGACCCTGTCTCAAAAAAAGAATAACCATAAAAAAAAAAAAAAGGCTGGAAATGTAGCTCAGTGGTAGACTGTGTGCCTAGCATGAAAGAGGCCCTAGGTTCCACCCCTAGTACTGCCCACCCCCAAAAAAAGAGGTGAAAAAAAAAAAAATGGCTAAGGTGGTGGCCTGCACCTACAGTCTCAGCTTGAGCCCAGAACTTTGAGGCCAGCCTGGACAACATATTAAGACAGTGGGTACAGCTCAGTGGTAAAGTGCTTAACTAGCAAGCACACAGTCCTGAGTTCAAGCCCTAGTGCTGAAATAAAAAAAAGTTAATTCTGTGCTATATTTATTTTAACATGAACAATTACCATGATAAAGGTTTGGTAAAAGAAAATAACCTCTACATTCCACAAACAAGTCTGAAAGAGAAATATACACAACAGGCAACAAAGATGGCAATCAGGTTAAAACAACCCTAAAGGGTTTCCTTGAATGTACATACATAGAAACCTGACAACTCATCAAAGCACGGTTTGTAAGAATAAAAAAAGTAGGGGGCCGGTGAGATGGCTCAGCGGCTTAAGCGCCTGCCTGGCAAGCGCAAGGGCCCGAGTTCGACTCCCGGAACCCACATACGAAAAAGGGGCCGGTGATATCGCTCAGTGGCACGGGTGCCTGCTGGCGCGCGAGGTCCTGAGGTCGACCCCCCGGTACCCACAAAAAAAAAAAAAAAAAAGAATAAAAAAAGTAGGAAAATCCCAAAGGTACACCTCAATTGAAGTATGTGAGGTACACATAAACAACAAACTATTCTCAGTTTATAAGGTATACAGCAGACATACACAAAAATGTAATTTTCATGTTGATAAGTTATAATTTATTATTAAACTATATTAGTCATAAACTATATTAGTCATAGTTTCAGGTGCCAGGGATATAGCTCAGCAGCACAGTGCCTGCCTGGCAAGCTCAAGGTCTTGAGTTCAATTCCCAGCACCAAAAAAAAAGTTTCAAAAAGTACAGCAAAAGATCCAATGAAACTGGTTTACAAGAGGTCCTTGGAACGTCCTTCCACAACCCTATCCACCAGTGAGTAGTAAGAAGGAAGGAAGGAAAACAAGACAGATGTGGTGGTACACACTTGTAATGCCAGCATTCTGGGAGGCTGAGACAGCTAATTTCACTATAAACAATTAAAAGCATTGTCCTTTATGGTTTCAGATGTGTATGTCAGAGTCAGAAAGGATTCCCTACTTTTCTGGGCTCCAGCCTCCAATCTCTAGAGCCAAGTGCCAATTCCCCACAGTTACACAATTTACTGGGGTACGGAAGAAAACGTGATTCTTACATAAAGAGCAAAGGATGGTACATAAAGAGCACATGCAGCTGGTCATGAGTGCTCTTATCACCTGTGATGGCCCAGTCCCTGAAGGGAAGGCAGGCATGTCACATAGGGCTGGCCCTTTGCCCATGGCACTGGGTACACTGTGCCTGTGTGGCCTTTACATAAGCATAAGTACTTGCCTGCACACAAAAGCCCAACCACTGTTTGAGACAAAGAATCTTTTCATGACAAAACACTTAAAGAGAAACTTTTTACATTTCTGCTTAGAGTCTACTGGTTTTGGGTGTTTTTTTGTTGGTTTTTTTTTTTTTTTTTTTTTTTTTTTTTCTCTTGAGACAGGGTCTCACTATGTAGTCCAGGCAGGCCTTGAGCCTTGAACTCACTATGTAGCCCAGGCTGGCCTCAAACTTGTAGCAATCCTCCCGCCTCAGCCTCCCAAGTGCTGGGATTACAGGTGTGCACTACCACACCCGGATTTTTTTTTTTTTTTTTTGGCTTTTTGAGACAGGGTCTCACTAGGTAGCCCAGGTTGGCCTCTAACTCATGGTGCTCCTCCTGCCTCAGCCTCCCAAGTGCTGGGATTACAGGCATGCGCCACCATGCCTGGTGTCTGTTGTGTTTTTTTAAACAAATACACTAAATTTTATAATCAGACAACAAAAATGTTACATGCCATCTGTAGGAAAACGCTACATGATGAACTCTCACCTGACTCAACCTCATGTCCATCAGAGTGTTCCTCGCTTGCCCAATCTTCCTCATGTCCAGCTCTCCTGTGCCAGGTGTCATCAGGCCCGGTGTCATTCCACCTGGGTATGGGGTATTCAGCCCACCTGGATAGGGTGTGTTCAGACCTCCAAATTGCTGGGGGAACAATAAAATGCAGCTTATATTTTTATGCTGCAGAAACTCACCTTCTGTGCAATCTTCCCACACGGCCTCACTCGGACACAGCACACCAGGGAACTGCAGAAGTGAGCTGTCTAACCAAAACAAGGAGCCCCATGCACCTTCTTATCAGATGCTTACAGTTTGCCGGGGATCCACAGAAGTATGGTTCTCTCCCGTCTGTAAATGTTTGGCGAAAAAGCTATCAGGAACAGGGGTCAGCTTCTCATAGCGTGGATTCCGCTGACGTTTGTTTCTGGCATCGCCGACCTCTGGGATGCTCAGCCACTCTTCTTCTGTGACCTCCGCCAACTTCCTCTGGAAACACGCAGCCCCAAACTGTCAATCGTCTGCAGGGTTTCATGCTCAGGCAGGTCATGCTCACCAATCCCACCCTCCAGACTATCAGGCCTTAGAAAGGACTCTGATGCAGACATCATCCTCTGCTTTAGAAAAATCAACTTATGGGATGTGTTCTATAACACTAAAATGTAAATTATGCTGTCAAAGGCTAGCCTGTAGTCTTAGCTATTCAGGAGGCTGAGGTGGAAGGATCATTTGAGCTCAGGAGTCAGAGACCAACCTGGGCCACCTAGTGAGACCTTACCTCAAAAAATAAATAAAAATAAAAATAAACAAAACAGAGGCCAGGGATATAGCTCAGCGCCACGACACCTGCCTGGCAAGCACGAGGTCCTGAGTTCGATTCCCGGTTCCCAAAAAAATTCCCAGCACCAAAAAATAATAGTGATAATAAATAAATAAATAAACAAACAAAACAAAACAATGGGACTGGGAATGTAGCTCAATGGCAAAAACCCTTATATACATGTGTTAGGCTTTTGGCTAGGTCCCCAGCTCTATGCGGTATGGGGAAAGACATTCCATCTATCTGCTCACTTTGAGATCTGAGAACTGTTGCTGGATTTTAGGGCGTTCCATTCGGTATTTCTCAATCTCTTCTTTCTCCCTTTGTTCTCTAGGAAATAAAACATGTGCCTGTATTAGAAATACCGAAAGTTCATTTCAAAATGAAGATGGTTTGCTGTAAGTCTTAATTAAATTACCGAAAAGAACAATTCCACACTCAGCAGCTAACTCGAGTATATTTTAAGATAACTACAGATTCATTCATAAATCTAATAGTTCAATTATCTACCAAATAAAAACCAGCAGAAATTCAATAAAATAAAAAGATACCCTTTTATGTTACATCACAATAAACCTACCATAAGCAAAACATTAGCCAGGCATGGTGACACACACCTGTAAGTAATCCCAGCACTCAGGAGGCTGAGGCAGGAGGATCACCATGAATTCCAGGTCAGCCTTGGCTACTCAGTGAGTTCAAGGCCAGCCTGGACTACAGAGTGAGACCCTGTCTCAAAAAAAACCCAAAAAACTTAAAAAAATAAATAAATATTAGCTAAACACTGTATATCCCAACTTGAAAATGTACCTAACATCACAGCTCAGCTACACAATGCAAAGCCGCAAGGCAGTTGTTTCCCTTTGTGACTGCATGGCTCACTAGGTGCTGCAGCTCACTGTTGATGCCCAGCATCTCAACAGAAAATCTCACTTGCTGCAGAAAAGATCAAAATTTAAAGCATGGCTTCTACTGAATGTGTGTTACTCTCGCACCGTCATAAAGTTGGAAATTACGAGTCAAACCATTAAATTGGGGACTGTCTACAAGTGCTTCCCTTAGAACACAAGTACAGTATATTTGCTGGTTTAAACTTCACAAAACCCTAAAGACAGGGACATCCTATGAATACCCACCTCCGAAGGAAAAGTGAAACATCCTCCTACTTCTCTTCTAGCTCTCTACTTAACTTGCCTATCAGTTTCCCTCTCTTCCAAGTAAACAGTTTGCCCCTAACAAACAGTAAGCCATTACTCAGTTTCTCTGTCCCATTTGCCTGGGCAGATGATTTACATCATCGTCCGCCCAACTGTCCTTCAGCGATGCAGGGTTATGCGTGACTGACAACTAGGTATAGGCTATCTTGAACATAATAACTGCAAACTGTGACAAAGGACCAACAATTTTAACTTGCCAGGAGTTGGCATGAACCAAGTAATTAATACTTTCTAAATTTAAATACTGGGCCGGTGAGATGGCTCAGCGGTTTAAGCGCCTGCCCGGCAAGCGCGAGGGCCCGAGTTCGACTCCCAGATCCCACATACGAAAAAGGGGCCGGTGATATCGCTCAGCGGCACGGGCGCCTGCTGGCGCGCAAGGTCCTGAGGTCGACCCCCCGGTACCCACCAAAAAAAAAAAAAAAATTTAAATACTGAGATTTCAGTGGCGCAACACCTGCCTGGCAAGCGCGAGGTCCTGCATTCGATTCCCAGTACCCACACACACAAAAAAAAATCTAAATACTGAGATTTAAATTTTTCTTTAGAACATAAAAGGAAAACATCTACAGGTAGGAATCTGAATGTATTACAAATGGCCTGGGAATGTAGCTCAGTGATATACCGCTTGTCTAGCATTCATAAGGTCGTTGGTTCAATCCCCCGCATCGAAAAAAGAAAGGAAAAAAAAAAAGTTGAAGGCTGTATTATGTAAATGATGTCTTGGAAAGAGCAATATTTCTATGAGCACTGAGTGGCTGGCACCAAGGCTCCTGATGTGAAGAAACACACACAGCCACATCTATCACGTTTCCTAGCCAAGGATGTTCTACCCAATTTTCACCAAGTCTCAGGCCCAGCCTCTACTCCACAGGAAATAATAAGAAAGAACAAATGTTGAGCACAGTGCTCCACCCCTATAACCTCAGTTACTCGAGAGGCTGAGGCAAAATCACAAGTTTGAAGCAACCCTGGGCAACTTAGTGAGACCCTGTCTCAAAGTAAAAAATAAAGCCAGTCATGGTAACACACTCCTGCAATCCCAACACTGGGAAGGCTGAGGCAGGAGGATCAAGAGTTCGAGGCCAGCCTTGGTGTTATGGTTTGTGTCTAGATGTACCCCCAAAGCCTCATGCAGCCATGGGGGCAGGCTTCCAGAGTTTGTGATTGATTCATGGCCCAATGCTGGGATTATGGGTGTGAGTGCTGCACCCTCCCTGGGGCGGGTAGCCTGCATGTAATATAAGGGAGAGAAAGAGGCTTGCTGTCCTCGCTCCTCCCTTTTTGCTCTTGTTGCTTTTGCTGTCTTCCACTGCCATGAACTGTTGCCCTCTGCCATGTGCCACTCTGCCTTGGAGCCAGCCGAGTATGGACTGAAACCTCCACTAACTGTGAGCTAAATAAACCCTTCCTTCCTTCATTTTGTCTCAGCAATAAGAGAAAAGTAACCAACACACTTGTTTATATATGGAGTTCAAGGCCAGCTTGGATTGCACAGCAAGACCCTGTCTCAAAAAAGCCAAAAAAAAAAATTTTATGTTTAAAAATAAAAAGGGCTGGGGATACGGTTCAGTGGTAGAGTACCCCCGGGTTCAACTTCCAGAACCACCCCCCCACACACACACTCTAGAACAATTTAAAGGATATCCTGAGGAAACAGGTAGCCATTCAATAATTCAAATTCTTCTACAAAAAAAAACTGATCTCTTTAAAATCAATGTCATGGGCCAGGGATATAGCTCAGCAGCACAGCGCCTGCCTGGCAAGCATGAGGTCTTGGGTTTGATTCTCTGGTACAAAAGAAAAAAAAATCAATGTCATGAAAGGTTAAAGAAGTGAGAGGTGGGGAACTATTTTAAATTAAAAGAGTCTGAGGAAACTAAACCTGAGAAGTGATCCTGACTGACCCTGGCTTAGGAAAAAGCAATTCTATAATATTCTGGGGAATAGCTGTTGGGTAACAGAATTGGGGTTCATGAGGTACCAGGCCCATGTGGAAGATGGGTGTAGGTGCCCTGGAAATGACCCAGCAAAACATATACAAATGAAGAATATATGTACAGTAGGAACAAATGTTCAGAATGAGAATGCACATCACTGCACTATTCTTTCTACCTGTTTACATTTGGAAGTTTTCAGAATAAAAAGTTTTAAAAGGCTAACTATCTTTTTGTTTGAGACAAGTTCTCGCTGTATATCTCAGGCTGGCCTCGAATTGGCAGTGATACTCCTGCCTCAGTCTACCAAGTGCTGGGATCCACAGATGTGTGCACCACACCTGGCTTTTTTTGGCTTTCTGAGACAGGGTCTCACTAGGTAGCCCAGGCTGGCCCTCAAACTCATGGTGATCCTCCTGTCTCAGACTCCTGAGTGCTGGGCTTACAGGCATGTGCTACCATGCTCAGCTTCTGTTGTCTCAAAAAGAAAAAAAACAGGCACAGTGCAGCATCCCTATAATCAACACTCTTGAGAGGCTGAGGCAGGAAGATCACAAGTTCAATTCCTACCTGGGTAACTTAGTGAGACCCTGTCTCAAAGTAAAAAAAATAAAAAAGTCTGGGGATGTAGTTCATTGCAAAGGTCCTGGGTTCGATGCCCAGCACCAGCAAAACAAACGAAGAATAAAGAAAAAAAACACCCCTAGATTAAACACAATGTGAAAAGCAGCAATTTACCTTCTTTCTTTCCTTCTTTCATCCATCCTTTTATCCAGAGCTGCATAAATAGCATCTGCTTCCTCATCATCTTTTTCATAGGGTCCACTTGAGAAGAGGCTCCCAGCATAACCATTAAACTAAGAACAAAATACATTTAAAGGGTCAGCTTTCCCTCCAACACAGCCCCTACCAACACAAACAATATATCCAGTTGCAAATTACTTGCTAATTATGCTTCCCATTAGACAAACCCTAACTGAAAGCCATTCTTCACAACTGATAATATTCTTCTACTCAGCCATAAAGAAAGATAAACTGGAGACTTTTATAGGTAAATGGATGCAACTCGAGAAAATACTCACAAGCGAAATAAACCGGAGGCACATCTGTAAACATCGTATTGTCTCCCTAGTATGAAAATGCAATTTCACTGTGACTATTCCATTCCGTAGTCTTCTATTTTTACCTAGCTTTTACATGCCTTAATCTTATACTGAGTAATATTTTTCTCCAAAAGGTATTTGTACATTCTCTAATGCTTGAGTTTGTTAATACATGAGAATGTTTACTTGTCGTCTTTAAAAAAAAAAAATTAAAATTAAAAAAAATATATATTCTTCAAGTGCGAAGGGCATGAAAGACATGAGGCATAGCCGGGTGTGGTGGCGTGCACCTGTAATCCCAGCACTCAGGAGGCTGAGGCAGGAGGATTATCACAAGTTCGAGCATCCTGGGCTACACAGTGAGTTCAAGGCCAGCCCAAACTATAGCAAAACCAGCAAAATCCTGTCTCAAAAAGGGGGGTGGGGTATTGGGAATACAATTCAGTGTGAAGGGCCTCAGGTTCAATTCCAAGTACCCAGAAATATAAATAAATAAAATTTTTTCTCCTCAGAGGAAAGACATCATCTGTTAGGAGACATCTAGAGAAAACGTTTTCTGACTAAATTGTTGAACTAAGAAGGCAAGCACCAAAGCTAAAACAAGCATCAGCACCATTATCAGACACCAGCCAACCCAGAACCCCAATGTGGCACCCCATGCTCCAAGTACATCTCTCTTGAGGAGAATAACAAAATGCTCATATCTTTAGAGTTTTACTGCTCCCCTCACACACTGCTAAAGATGGTCCCTGAATCCAAGCCTTTCTGGAGACTGGCTTGAGTATCCACAGAAGCCCCCCAACAAAAATCACCTCATCATAGTTAGTGTCATTCAGATCCTCATCATCATCATCAGCAGCCTGGTTTTTCTTCATCTGGTCCCCCACGGTTCTCTTCCCTGGTGGTGCATGGCGATCATCCACAGGATCATTTGCGTCCCGGGCAGGCCCAATGTCTGAGCGAGTGGTGAAGCCAGTGGCACTGTAGGCCGCAAGATACCTATTACCTGGGTGCCCTGCTTCCTGTGTGCTCTCCTCCACCCTGATCATCATCTCTTTTTCTAACACCTTTAGGAACCTCCAAAGATTCTGGTAGCAGTGGACTGTGCTCTCAAACACTACTACTGGTTATGTCTGCCTGCCTAAATGTTTCAACCTATCCTCAGTAGGCTACCAGACAATCTCCCACCCCAAGGCTTTTTTGCTTCTCCTCCACATGATGACCCAGGCCTTCATACCTCCCTCCCCCCAAGTTCCAGGCCCATATTTCCAATAACCTGCTGAGCCTCTCCCTCCACACTCAACCAGGCCCAAACTAAGCTCCTCTTTTAATGCATTCTGCATCTTCCTTGGGCTGTTCTGGCTGTTAATAGCAGTGCCATCCCAGGCACCAAGCAGGCATCATCACATCATCTTTACCTCCTTTTCAGCATTCTCTATACTGTCTGCCCCAAAGTACTACTAATTCTACTTTCAAATGTCCCCTCGCAGACCATGACTTCCACCTCAGCTGGTAATCGTTAGCCCTTCCTACCTCCAATCTTCCTCTTCAACCTTTGCTCTGCCAGATGATTCTTCCAGAAACACATCTCTGACTAGGGCATTCTTTTTTTTTTTTTTCGGGGGTCGACCTCAGGACCTCGCGCGCCAGCAGGCACCCGTGCCGCTGAGCAATATCACCGGCCCTTTTTTTGTATGTGGGGTCCGGAAGTCGAACTCGGGCCCTCGCGCTTGCCAGGCAGGCGCGTATGCCGCTGAGCCATCTCACCAGCCCTAGGGCATTCTTTAGTATCACTGACTCTCCGAAGCCTGCAGGAGCTTGACCTGATGCTCAAGGCCCCTCTGACAACTCACAGCTCCCTTCTCACTTGCTCACATTCCACTCGCACTGGACTTCTTGCTGATTCCTGGTCTTCCCTTAAACCACATTTTTTGTACCTGCACACAAAATGTCAAGTTTCAGGGCCAGTGAGATGGCTCAGCGGCATAAGCGCCTGCCTGCCTTGCAAGCGCAAGGGCCCGAGTTCGACTCCCGGATCCCACATACGAAAAAAGGGGCCGGTGATATCGCTCAGCGGCACGGGTGCCTGTTGGTGCACGAGGTCCTGAGGTCGACCCCCCGGTACCCACAAAAAAAAAAAAAAAATGTCAAGTTTCTCCTTTATTCCTGCCACATCTGGCATCCTCAAAAGCCATCTCTCTTTCCAAACGTGGCTCTAATGCTGCACTCCACTGAGAGCTCCCTGACCTCTAGAACTCCAATGTTCTAAATCTGTCCCTCTGCATGTATATGACTTACACAGGCACAGAACCTCCCCTAGTAAACTAGAGGTTCTCTGAAAATGGTGAAACACCTGAATCTTGTGTGTACCCTGCAGTTTCTAATACCACCAGTCAAATGGATAACCAAGTAGGATGATGACTGCCTATTTATCCAACAACTTCTGGTGGTCATCTATGTAACAAACTTGGAGCAACCAGGTACCAGCCTCCCAGACGCAATGGGGGATGGGGATGGCCTGAGAATTTGAACAGGAAGCCTCTGGTGACAATGTGACAATACTACAAAGGAATAGAGCTAGGCATGGTGGTGCACACCTGTAATCCCAACACTCAGGAGGCTGAGGCAGGAGAACTGTCGAGAGTTCGAGGCCACACTGGGTTACACAGTGAGTTCAAGAACAGTCTGAACTAAATAGCGAGGCCCTCTCTCAAAAAACCCAAAATACAGAGAAAATATTAGTATACTTAAAAAAAAGGGATGGTCATGTGTTCCTACTACACAAGAGGTGCCCTCTGACGCTCACAGAAGACCTGCATATGGCTTTTACCCATTTTAGACACCAGAACACTGGACTCAGAGCCCATGTCACATCTCCTAGGTGACAGGCAGGATTCACAGTCAGGTCTGTTCTGACTGCAAAGTCTGTGTCCTACAGGGATGAAGCCGACCATCCGGTGTCTTTTAGACTACGCGGCTGTGGACTCTAATTTATTATCGTCCTTATCTTCCTGGTCCTGCCGCGTCCAGCGGTTGGCACCGCCTAGCTCCAGGGTCGACCAGAGCCGCGGGCGGGAAGATGCAGAGCCAAAGAGAGCTGCACCTCGCTCGACCCGCCCTCCATCCCCGAACCCCCGGCGCCGCCTCCCGGGAGCCCCGCCGGTCCGCACTGCCCCCTGCCCCAGGCCTCACCCGCGGCCCAGCCCCGGCACATAGCCAAGCGGCGCGGGCATGCCCAGGAACGGCTTCTTCTTCTTGTTCATAGCGGCGGTGACGACCGGGACAGAGGAGGACCGGGAAGCCGCCGCTCAGCACTGAGAACAAGAGTCTTCCCCGACGTATCGCAGGAAGCGTCGCGGCCTTCGCGTCACCTGCGCCCCGGAACCAAAGCTGCGGCCGCGCGAAGTCCCGCCCGCCCGAACACCCCGGCGGAAGTTCGGGTTGCGGCACTTCTGACAGCTTCCGGCCGCGGCTGCGGGAAGGCCGATATCGGATAAGCACTGTAGCGCCGACTTGTGGCAAGGCGGGCGGTGCCGGGCGGGCCTGAGGGGTCACGGGCCACGACGCCCTGACAAACCTACGGGTCCCACCCCGGACCCTGGTGTGGCAGCTCCGGAGCGCTCCCACGCACCCTGAGATCTGTGCACACGGGGCCAGGTCCGTCCTCGGAGCGGCTCTGCGCGTCCTGCGATCTGTCTGTCAGGCTGTGCGAGCCCGCACTCGGGGTTGGCCCTCCAGTCTGCGCGGAACGCTGTGCGGATGCCACCCTTCTCGGGCGCTGTAAACAGGTGAACTGACGTACGTGGGCCGGCGTCCCAAACGTGTGACTGCTGTGTACACACTGGGGCGTGTGCTTGCGATCTGGGCGGGCGCGTACCACTGCACTCTATGCGCATTTCTGCAAGTCCGTGTACAACGGTCCTCCTGCTGCTGGACGCCGCCCACCCCGCTCTACACCCGGGGAGAGATGCTGGGAGCGGAGCAGGCGGCACAGCTGGTTGCTTTGGCTGGACGAGGCAACCACGCTTCAGGGCCCAGAACTTCTCGCTGAAGTCCTGTAGCCAACACCTCGGTCCTACCTGCTACAGCTTTGGAGTTTTCTCCCCATTCTCAGCCAAGCCCCTTTCCGTTCTTAGCATCGAGCCCAGCGCCCGGCACTGAGCCAGATTCAGGGGCTACGCAGGGCGGGGGGCGCCGCCCGGGATCTCAGGGTGCTGTGGAGGGTGAGCTAGGGCAAGCTGGCTTCTCCGGGCAAGCAGGAGCGCATCTGCGGAAGAGACCTGAGATATCTGGACAATGTCCCGTACAGAATGAATGAGTGAATTCGCTATACAAGAAAGCGGAGAGCAGTGTTTGGGAAGGGATGGTCTGGCCCTGATCCAGACTCGGGTGGGTAGAAGGCCCAAGGATAGGTAGGGTGCCCTAGCCCACCCCCGACACGGAGAAGACCGACATCTCCTCGCTTGCCCGTCTCAGCCGGCCTTCGGCAGGTGCACGGAGCCCGGCGGCGGAGCCGTGCCCAAGGGCGCACCGCCATCTCGGACCTCTCCGCACGAACAGCCCCGCGCGCCGCCGCTGCTCCAGGAGCTCCCGGAGCGCGCTCGGCGCGCAGGGCTCGGCGGCAGGTGCCTCGCCGCGCAGACTCGGCGGGCCGCCGGGGCCGGCTCAAGCGGGGCGGGGCGACCGCGCGCGTCCCCCGCCGGCCACACGCGCCGCCCTCAGCTCGGCGAGGGGCGTGTGCGCGGGCCCGGCACCGCGGGCCCCATGTTCACCGAGCTGAGGGCCAAGCTGAGCCCCCCGCCGGGCCGTGCCGGGGCTGTGAGCGCCGGCTTCGGGGAGAGCCGGGATGTGGACGGTGAGCGGGGCTGGGGCGCAGGGAATCGCGGATGGGGGTGGGGTTCGCGGACCGAGAAGCCCTGGGGGAGGCGAGACCCGGGGGGCTCCAGCGGTGGCCGCGGCTGGGGGCGTCCCGGCCGCACGGGGTCCGGTGGCCTTTGTCCTGCGCTGGGGGGTAATCAGCGTCAGGGGTTGGGGACCAGCGTGCTTCTGGCTTGGGGTGGAAGATGACCAGCCGGGGTTTCTGTCTTCAGACTGTCAGCACACTGGGGTCACTCCTTCGCGCAGCGCTGGCACTGGGGTGGAGAGGGGACCGAGGACCGAGGTCTCAGCCGGGACTTGGCGCCCCCACCCCATTTCCTTCTCGGACCCTCCCAGAGTGCGGGCAGGAAATGGGCGGCCCCGGCTGACTCGGCAGGTGCGGCGCGAGGAGGCGCCCGACTGGTTTCCCCGGAGCGGCACTCCTACCCAGCCGGCCAAAGCCCGCGAAGCCCTGGGACCACCGTGCCTGTCCCCTGGAAGGTGCAGGTTTAGAATAAATCTTTTCCCACGCACTAGAGGCTACCTGAGGGCGATGGCCACACTAGCCACACTCTACCTGACCTTATACCTCAAATTTACAGTCACTTGGGGTTTGGTTTGAAAGTTGCAAGAATGGGGAAGGAGGATGCTGAGCGTCAGGAGTCTTATGGGTAGAAGCACAGGGAAGGAGAATGTGAATTTTCCCCATTACTCAAACCTCTTGGACACATCAGCGAGCTGGCCCCGGTGTAGAGGGACTGGTTGGCTAGAAAGGAAGTTCCTTTAAGCAGGTGGACAGAATGGGCATGGGAGTAGCAGGGGTCCTGGCGTGGGGGCCTCATCCTGCCTGCAGACTCATCCTGCCTGGATGCTCCAGGGGCGTGAGTGTGAGTGTATGTGTGGTGATCTTCACCTTCCTTTCCCCCCACAAGCTCTGTCGACTTGCGGACATCACACAGAGATTTCATTTATGTATTCATTCATTCATTCATTCATTCATTCATTCACTGTACTTACGGGGTACCTCCTGCACACCAAGAACTGGGCAAGCCTTAGTTAGCGATCCCAACCTGGATGGGAAGGGTCACAGCCAGCCATTAACCCTTTCCAGATACAAGTCATCTTGATCCCAGAAATGACCATAAAACTAAAACATAAGGTAAGCCGGGCACAGGGGCACATGCCTGTAATCCTACCGGTCAGAAGGCTGAGGCAGGAGGATTGAGTCTGTGGCCAGCCTGGGTTATATAGAGAGACCCTGTTTCCAAAACAAAATAAAACAAAACCTAAAACATGAGGAATGTGATGAAGTTAGTGTGGGAAGAAGTTCCCCAGAATGTAGCTGCACTCCACACACTTGTCCTGAACAGTCCACAGGCAGTGGGCACTTGCGGATCACATGGTGCTCTCCCAGCTAGGCCCTGCAGGGGCAGTGCAGCAGGAAAGCCCAGCATGTGTTTGGGGAGTCCTGGTTGTCTGCTTGCCCAGAGGTCAGACTTGTCATCAGCGAGTCATAGTTGGTGAACTCAGTGAGGAAGAGGTCAAGCCGCAAACATCAGGTGTGGCTGTGGAGACTGGGCACCTTCAGTGGTGACAGGCAGGCAGCAACCTCAGGCCTCTCCACCACAGAGCATGTCCCAGGACAGAAGGGCTGGCCTTTTCCGTGAAAGGCACATCTTGTGGTTATAGCCCTGGCCTGGTATGGTATGTGTGAGACTCGTGTGCCAGCCCTGACTGGGTACCTGGCACACAGCCACTGCCCACTTCAGCTTCTGCCGGACCCTTCTGGAGCACACAGTGTCAGCTGAGAGCATCCCTTGCCACTCACCTCGGACACCAGGCACCAGCCTCACGTGGCACGACTCCCGTAGCCAGAGGGCATCCAGCAGCAGGCCCATCAAGCTCCTGCAGCAGCCGGGTACGGAGACCCCACAGGTACCACCCATGCTGCTTACTTCAGCCCCCACCCCACCTGCTTTGCTGCCCTCCTGCTATCTACCATCCTCCCCCTTGCAGGGCCGGCTATACTCTGACCACTATGGCCTGTACCATACAAGCCCCTCTCCGGGTGGGCTGACAAGGCCTGTAGTCCTGTGGAGCCAGCAGGACGTCTGCAAGTGGCTCAAGAAACACTGTCCCCACAACTACCTCGTCTACGTCGAGGCCTTCTCCCAACATGCCATCACTGGTACGGTAGGGCCGGAGCACGGCAGGGGCCAGGAAGCCCGGGAGAGCCTGGGCCCAATCAGCCAGCCTGTCTCCACCTCTGCCTATGCTCCTCTAGCCAAACTGCCTTCAGAGGCTTTTGTTGTCTCTGTGTCTCTCTCTCTCTCCCAGGCTCTCTGCTCTATCACCTGGGGCTTCTCTGCTTGGCCTCTGTCTTGTGCTTATCCTTGTCTTTCCGTCTGCCTTCCTCTCAAGTCTCTCTACATATCTGAGACTGCCTGTGACCCCCTTTGTCTCTTGGTCTTTGCCTTGGCCCTTTATGCCTTTTTTGGCCTCCATTGGGCCCTTTCCTTCTCCCCAGGCCGGGCTCTGCTGCGGCTGAATGCAGAGAAGCTGCAGCGGATGGGTCTGGCGCAGGAGGCCCAGAGGCAGGAGGTGCTGCAGCAGGTGCTCCGCCTGCAGGTGCGTGAGGAGGGGCGGAGCCTGCAGCTGCTCAGCCAAGGTCAGTGGGAGAGGCCAGGAGTGCCTGAGACCTGGGGGGCTGGGCTGAGAGTGCCGGTTGAGTTGCCTGACCACAGGAGGGTGGCTGGGGCCCAGTAAAGACCATTCTGGGATGAGGCAGGGACCTGCCCCTCCCTCACCTCCATTCACTCCACAGCTTCCTTTGGAAACATGTCCTAGCTGCTGCCAAGGCTTGAACCCCAGACCCCAGCACTGTGACCAGTGACCAAGACTCACGGCCAAGGATGAGGCAGAACTGGTCCCACAGCCCTTCTTGGACCCTGCATGATGCCCTGCTGGCCAAGCCTGGCCCAGTAGACAGGCAGGACCAGGACTGCCACCTCCAGGTGCCTCTGGTCAGGCACTCCAGGTCGTACCCTGGGGCTAGGTGGGCATGGGCTACTTGCATGTGGCCCCCTCCAGGGACTTGATTCCAGGCCCATCCCCTGGTGCTGCTGGCAGCATGCCGCAGGTCAACTGCCTGGAGCCAGAGTGGGGTTTGAATGACCCCAGACTCCAAGGGAGTCTATTTATGTTCCCTTAACCATGTGACCACCCCCCTCACCTGGCATCTCTCCAGTTCTGTGTCCTCCCCGGCACCACCAGATCAGCTACACGGTGGGACAAACTATCAGCTCCCTTTGGCTTGTGTTTTTTCCCCCACCCCTGCCAGAGCTTGGCAGGCCCAACCCATTGTCCAGAGTAGCGGTCATCAGCACCTGCCCCACTGGGCATCATACCGAAACCTCACTCGTTATTTATGAGACCCTTGCTACACCCACATCTACTTCTGAGAACTGAGGCTGAAAGTCCTGGGACACCCATTCCCCAAAGGCCAAATTAGCACAACAAAGACTCTAGCCCTATGCAGATGACTCCATGCCCAGTGCCCACCAGGTTTGGTGGTGCCTCTGGCCTTGCCTACAAGAGTCTTGCTTTTAAGCACCTTCCCTATTCCCTGGCTCTTGGACTTAACTTTCAAGTAGCAGCTGTGCATGTGGGTGTTCCCCCTACCCCTTTCCCAAAGCCTAGATTCACAGGAGAGACTGTACAGGGGGCCACATCCACTGTGTCTGCCCCAGATGCCTGGGCAGCCCTCCCTGGGAAATTTGGAACTGGTGCTGCCCAGAAGAGGGACAGTGAGTGTGGCCCTGGAAGTCCCCACTGTCTTGCTCCTCTGCCTCTCCCACTGCCCTGGGGACTCTGAAAGTCTCAGGGACAAGTAAGGCTGAGCCTTCAGTGCCCTATGTCCTAAGCTGGCCTCGATTCTGCAGGTTGGTCATTGTAGATCCCAAGTGAAATTTGGACAACTGGCCTGACATCTCCCATCCTTTGTGCCCCCACCCATGGGGAACCCTCTTCTTCAGTCTGGCTGCCTGAAGTATTCCCCCCCGTACCATCAGTCTTCAGCCAGAGGGCCCATCGTGGCCCCTTCCTCCCTCCTCTGTCTTGCCCATCCTGTGCTCCTGTCTTGTCTTCCTTATTTTTTGTTCACTTTTTATACTCTGACAAAAAATCAGAAATAAACCTGGTTCTCAAGTGCCCACAGTTCTGGGTCTGGGAGAGGGTGTCCAGCCCAGTGATCTGCCCCAGGGACCACCAGGGGGCAGTGGTGTCCTGTCCTGGAGGGGCTGCTGTTACCCTAGCGCAATATGAGGAACCTCAAATAGGCCACATGAATGGCACCCCAGTGATGGACAGAACATGCATGACACACCGGAAGCCACAGCCCAGACATGTAGTGTAGGAGTTTCCTGGGGCTGCTCTAACAAAGGGCCACAAACTAGTGGCTTCAAACAACAGAAAGGGGCTGAGGACAGAGCTCAGTAATGGAGTGCATGCTTGGCATGTGGTAAGACCCTGGGTTCAATCCCCAGCATGAAAAAAAGAGAAAGGTAGGGCCAAAGGAAGGAAGTGATTCCATTCCGGAGGTCAAAAGTCTGAAATCCAGCAGGACCAGCCTCCTGTGGGGATGAGAGGAAGAATCCTTCCTTGCCTCTTCCAGCTCTGGTGGCTCAAGGACACACCACTGCAGTGTGTGTCACATCACTCCTCTCTCCGTTAAATCTCCCTGTCTCCTCCTTATAAGGATGCTTGGATCTAGGGCCCACCTGGGTAATCCAGGTTGATCAGGAGCATTAATCACATTTGCAAAGAGCCTTTTTATAAAGAACCTCCCTTCACGGGTTCAGGGATTTGACTTAGCCATCTCTTAGGACTCACTGTTGGGCCTCCCACACAGGGCAGTGCTCTGACATAAATGGCACACAGACCACAGCACACACTGACACACAACACAGCAACCAGATACACAAATGGGAACACAGGGACATCAAACACTAACACAGAAACACAATGACACTGACATCCAGACCCAACATGTCCTAGCACATACAAACACGTGCGTATTTGGTCAGCACATAAGCCCAATACCCACAAAGGTAAATAACACTCCGACACATACAGTGTCCAAACACAGAAATACTGTTGTACAACAGTGACACCCCCCCAACATACGGAAACAGAGGACACAGTACACACAGGCTCATTATATTATACAATACTATGACATCTAGATACACACAGAAAACAATTGGTCCCTTACACCCTGACACATGGATGTTTACATACAGACATGTCACAGCCTAGACACACGCATGCTATGATCTAGATGACCCCACCTCAAGTACTCTGCTGTCCAATCACCTGGATACTAACATACAAGCAAGCATTGATCTCACCCAGTATGGGACTCAGATATGCCATGACACTGGGTTGTCCAAATGTGGATGCTGTCGGACACAGGATCACTTAGAAATTGACATATCCCACCTGTGGAAAGCTGACAACCTTGGAGGTACCTCAGGGGAACAGACACTGACCCCAGGGTGAGGACAGTCAAAAAGGGAAGGATCTCCCCCTGGCCTTGAGCAACTCCCTCCCCTTCTTCCTGTGGTCACTTGGGTGGGGTGGGTCCACACTCGCCTCTCTCTGGCTCATATTTCCAAAGAAGGACTCACCAATGGGCCTCTCTACAGAGGGCCCGGAACCTCGCTTCTTGTCAGATAAGCACTCCGTGCAGGCCGAGGGCAGAGCAGATCCCAAGATCACACTGAGAAGAGGTGGACCCCAAATCTGCCAACACCTTCTCTGCCTTGCCTTCAAGCAGTGCAGGGGAGCCTGCCCAAGGAGTGTAGGGCAGGACGTCTCAAGCAGGAAGGGCCCTGGGAAGGAATTGTATCTTGTAATTCCATTTCCCACCTAGCAGTTTCTACCCCACACCAATTCTGAGGAGGCCAAAGTGCTTGTGGAATATAAAAAACACATTAAAAAACGTTTAAAAGCCAGACTTAGTTGTAAAAGTAATATATGCATATGATTTTAAAAATCTCGACAATATTGTAGGCACAAAATAAAACTCAAGGTCTCCTCACTCTCAAGGGAAGATGGGTGCTCTGGGCAGCGGAGCACAGATCTCTTTAGAAGAGACTGATGCCCCTTGCCTGCATCCTGTGGGGACCCCAGGCATTCTCTACTTCCTTTCCAGCCAGTACTTGGCGCCTCCCAGTCCCACCACTAAAACAGTCACTCCTCCCTTGTGCTTCATTCATTCCTAATTCCTGTAGAGGCCGGCGCTGCATACCGCCAGCCGACCTGACACCCGCAGGTTCTGGTGCAGGTAACCAAGGCCCTGGTTGCTGGTCTACGACCCACGCGGGGGTCGATCCAATGGTCTGTGGTCCCCATAAAGATCAGGGTTCGGGCAGTAGCCAGAGTAACAAAAGTGGCCACAGGCCCAACTGGAGGGCGGTCCGAACCTGCCCTGCTAGTCCTGAGGGAGGCGGGAGGAGGGGAAGTTAGGGTCCCAGAGCACACAAGCCTCCCTCTGCATCTGCTCAACCAGCGCAGGGTGGCGTCGGGTCGCCTCGCTCCTGCGCGCGGGACTCGGGACCTTTGCCTCAGTTTACCCACTGTCCGCAAAACACGTCTCGCCCTGAGAACAGCACGACGGCCCCTTGGCTCTAAAGGCCCGACGGACTAGGGCGGTGGGTCCCGGAGCCAGGCGGCGCTGGCGGGCCCCACAGCCCCCTCCCCGTCGCGCGGCGGCTGCAGGAATACCGCGAGAGTTCGCCCCCTCCCCCGCATCAAACTGTCAAAGGTGGGAGGGGCGGGAGCGCGCATGTGCGCAGCGCGGCGCGCAGCCTGCGCTGCCCGGACCCCGCGCCCCGGCCCGGCCCGGCGCGGCCCGGCCGCAGCCCCTCTGGGCGCCGCAGGTAAGCGACCCCGGCCGCCCGCCCTGCCGCGCCTGCCGCGTCTGCCGCCTGCGCCCCTCCCGGCAGCTCCAGCCCGGCCGCAGGGCCGCCGCGCCCGCCGCCCGCCGCCCGCCCCGCGCCCCGCGCTGGCGCCGGCGCCGTCTTCCTGCCTCCTCCTTCTCCAGAAAAAGTCGCCATTTTGGTTCACTGCCTTCGGCCCCCCCACCCCCCGCCGCGGTCGGCCTTTCGGGCCAGCCGAGGCCCGCGCCGCCCGCAGTGACAGGTGGGTGGCCGCTGGCCCCAGGTGCGCGCCCGGCCGCCCTCACCTGGCCGGACCTGGCCTTATCCCGGCCCAGTACGCGGCGGCGCCCCCTCCCCGAGGCCCCTGTCCGACCCCGCCAGGGGAGCCCCTCTCAGGATGGCGCGCGAGCCTGGACCCCCAACTCTTTAGGAAGGCTGGACGGGCGCTGAGCGAGCACCTGCACCAGGCCTTGGGGTCATCAGGGGGTGGGGTGACTCGGCCACTGTCACCTTTCGGAATTGTACAATGAGGACTTCCTGAGGACTTTGACCTCAGGCCCTCCCACCCCCAGGTCCAGGATGTGGGCTTTTCCACCTTTACCAGTGGACAGGGACTGTCCTGACTTCTGACCTCAGCCCTCCTGGACACAGCAGCCTCTTCCTACACCCTAAGATCTGAGTTGATCAGAAACTGTCACAGGAGGGCTCAGTAGGCTCAGGCCTTGCTCCCTGGTCCCGCCCCCTTAGTCCTTAGTGGCTTTGAGTATCTTGGTGAGAGGACCCCACAAGGATAGGGTCAGAGCCCCTGCCTGCTCCTTAGCTCTCAGGGTTTGGGGTCTTCCAGCTGAACAGGCCCCTGGGAGCCCAGCCTTGGGCAGCAGGATGTTCTCTGGCCATGGCCTGGCAGGCTGAAGCCTGAGCCTCTGCAGCTGGTGCTGGCTGTGACTTGTTTAGCTGAGGTGGGCCCACTGGCTAAGGTGGTGGAGAGTAGGAGACAGGGGAGGTCAGCTGAACATGATGCCTCTGTTTGGTGGAGGGACTCCTGCTGGGCACAAGGTTGAGAGAAGGGCCGGGTAGGATGGTCAGCAGGCATGGGGACCAGAATGAGATGCTAGTGGGTCTGCAGTCTGCCCGTCAGAGAGAGGGAGGGAGTTCATGGGATTGGGGCCTTCAGCACTCACTTTGGCTGTCTTGTGTGCCTGGAGAGAAGGATCCAGGGGTGGCTGCCCAGGTAGGATGTTGCTGCATGGGGTCTGAGTGAGAGGGGTGAGAGCCCTGAGGGGGAAGATGTCCCCAAGGTGCCAGGGTCTGGCAGCCTGTGAGCCAGCAGTGGTTCCTGGTGCCATAATTGGCCCCCAAGAGGAATGTCATCAGCCTCCTTCCTCCTGCACAGGCCACTTCTCCTTGGGGACATGCCCTGGCTGCTGATCCTCAGCACACCTTGAGACTGTGAGTCTGTGACAGAGGGAGGGAGTCCTTCCACCTTGGTCATGCCTTCTGTCACTTGCTTTCCCACATGACATACACAGGAGGGCAGGTCTCCTGGCTGGCCAGAGAGAGGGCCTATCAAGGAGAAGCTCTAGGGCACCCCTGCTGAGCCCCATTGAGCCTCACAGGTCTGTGCACTTGCTCCACAGAGATGACTGATCCCTTCTGTGTTGGAGGAGGCCGCCGGCTCCAGGGGTCCAGCAAAAGTGGACCTGGGAAGGGTAGCAGCCGGAAAGAGGTCCGACTTCCCATGCTGCAGGACCCACCGAAGCTGGGTGAGGACCCAAGGCCCAAATCAATTCTAGAGGGTCATGGACAGCCTGCGGTAGGACAGGCTACCTCCCTGGTGTCGTAAGTGCCTCAGGGCCTTCCTAGGGTGGAAGCTGTCTTGGATGTAGCCTGGAGCCTGGATTCTTGTCCTGGGTTTGCCATATCTTTGCCCCTATGTCTTGGTGTTGGAGAGACAGGGCTCAGTCCAGGCCTGTGAGCCCTTGGTAGCTGGTGATCCTGTGCGGCCCCTGAGTCCTGCCGCATTGTGTGCTGCAGGGATGCCAGTGGTCCACAGTGGACAGACAGTGCCTGGCCAGGCCCTACTCTGCTTTGATCCAGGAAGTCCTGCCAGCGACCGGACAGAAGGGAAGAAAAAGGGGCGGCCGAAAGCTGAGAACCAGGCCCTCCGAGACATTCCTGTGAGCCTTCTGAGCTTGGGTGGGGCTTATGCTAGGTCAGCCTATGGAGGCCACTGCCCTGCCCTTACCTGCTCTCTGTACAACCCCTCCCAAGTTTCAGGCTGGGGCCTGGGACCATCCCATCTGATGTGCTGTGAGATCCAGTGGACCATGTTGGTGGCCCCTAGCACAGATCTGGAACAGGGCTTGAACTGTTGCTGCAGTCCTTAGCTTGAGGGGCTTACATGGCCTCTGTGCCCTATAGGCCTGGGGAGGGCTCTGGGTCTGGAGCACGGGTTGGTAGAGGCCTGGGTGGCTGAGGGTCAGCAGCCCAGCCTTTCCCTATGCCCAGCTCTCCCTTATGAACCAGTGGAAGGATGAGTTCAAGGCACACTCAAGGGTGAAGTGTCCAAACTCAGGGTGCTGGCTGGAGTTCCCCAGCATCTACGGGCTCAAGTACCATTACCAGCGGTGCCAAGGGGTAAGAGGCTGTGGGTTGGGGAAGAGGAGCCTTGGGGGTATGGCTGGGCAGAGGCCCCTGGGGCTCCCTCCCACACTTGCTCTCCCTGCCCAGGGTGCCATCTCAGATAGGCTGGCCTTCCCTTGCCCCTTCTGTGAGGCCGCATTCACCTCCAAGACTCAGCTGGAGAAACACCGGATTTGGAATCACATGGACCGTCCCCTGCCTACCCCAAAGCCCGGCGCAGTCAGCCGACCGGTGACCATCAGCCGGCCTGTTGGAGTCAGCAAGCCCATTGGAGTGAGCAAACCGGTCACTATTGGAAAGCCAGTGGGAGTCAGCAAGCCCATTGGCATCAGCAAGCCTGTCACAGTCAGCAGGCCCATACCAGTTACCAAGGCCATGCCAGTCACCAGGCCTGTGCCAGTCACCAAGCCCATTCCAGTCACCAAACCTGTTCCAGTCACCAAGCTTGTGACAGTAACAAAACCTGTGCCAGTCACCAAGCCAGTGCCAGTCAGCAGGCCCATTGTGGTCAGCAAGCCAGTGCCAGTCAGCAGGCCTGTTGCCATCAGCAGACACACGCCACCCTGCAAAATGGTGCTGCTGACCAAGTCTGAAAACAAAGCACCGCGTGCCACAGGGAAGAGCAGCGGTAAGAAAAGGTACAGGAGCTCCCTCCAGGTGGGGTGTCCCATTGCGTATGCCTCGGGCTGAGGGCCAACGCCAGCCCGCCTGGCCCTACCTCGTCTGCTCTCCGCAGGGCTGCAGACAGCCTGGACACCTTCCCCATCCCACCCAAGCAGACCAGGCCAGAGAATGGACAGTATGGCCCATCTACCACAGGCCAGAGTGCGGCCTTCCAGCTGAGCACGAACCCCAGCAATAGCTCCCTGCTGCTGGGAAGCAGACCCTCAATGGGGAAGGAAGTACTGAGGCCCGCAGGCCCTGTGTCCCCACCTGAGGAAGACCCAGAGCGCACAAAGCACAGTAAGATGAGAGCCCCAGGGTTAGCAGCTAGGGTAGGCTCTGGCGTCTGGATGGTTATTTGACCAGAATCTTGGTTTCTGTTTTCTCTCCCCTGAGTCAGGAAGGAAACAGAAAACACCCAAGAAATTTACAGGGGAGCAGCCATCCATCTCAGGGACCTTTGGGCTCAAAGGTGAGACCCCAGCCAGCTGGACCCCTCCAGGATCGGGTGGGTCCACAAGTATGCCAGCGCTCTCAGCCCATGGCTCGCCATCCCACCCTGCATGTGTACACAGGCCTAGCCAAAGCTGAAGACAAGGCCCGAGTTCACCGATCCAAGAAGCAGGAGGGGCCAGGCCCCGAGGACATGCGAAAGAAGGTGCTGGCTACCTCCATCCCTGTCAGCAAGGAGGCACCAACTCCTGTGACCCACCCGGCCCCAGGTGGGGGCTGCCTGGCAGGGACCCAGGGCAGGTCTTGATGGTGGGGTGTGTTCTGCAACACAGGCATGGGGGCCAGCTGTGGAGCCTAGGTGCTATACCTAGTGTCCAAGGCATCCAGGAGCTCTGCAAGCACCTGAGGCCCTGGCCCTTCCTTATAGGTGGCCCTGAGGAGCAGTGGCAGCGAGCCATCCATGAGCGGGGCGAGGCTGTCTGCCCCACTTGCAATGTGGTTACCCGGAAGACGCTCGTGGGACTGAAGAAGCACATGGAGGTGTGTCAGAAGGTAAGGCTGCTCCAGATGGCACTGGAAGAGGGGAGACTTTGGCCCTCGCTCTGGTTCTGATGCCTGGCCTGTGTCCACAGCTGCAAGATGCGCTCAAGTGCCAGCACTGTCGGAAGCAGTTCAAGTCCAAGGCTGGCCTCAACTATCACACCATGGCCGAGCACAGTGCCAAGGTATGCTCTGTGGCCTTCGGCTCCCCATCCAGCCCTGATGCCTGACCTTATACCCCCTCTCCATTCCTGTTCCCCCACCTGACCCTGGACCACCTTGCCCCAAACCCTGGGCTGGTGTCAGGTCTGAGGCTCATTCTGTCTCCAGCCCACTGATGCTGAAGCCTCTGAGGGGAGTGAGCAGGAGGAGCGAGAGCGGCTACGCAAGGTGCTGAAGCAGATGGGGCGGCTGCGCTGCCCCCAGGAGGTCAGTGGAGGGGCACAGGCAGGTCACAGGCTTGGGGTAAGGAGTTAGTTCCTTGCTGGCCACTTATCCAGCCTCTGACCTGGACCTCCAGGGCTGCGGGGCTGCTTTCTCCAGCCTCATGGGCTACCAGTACCACCAACGGCGCTGTGGGAAGCCGCCCTGCGAGGTAGACAGCCCTTCTTTCCCCTGCGCCCACTGCGGCAAGACTTACCGCTCCAAGGCGGGTCACGACTACCACGTGCGCTCAGAGCACTCGGCCCCGGTGAGTGGCCTGTGGTCCCCCATCTCCTTGTGGTGCTCATGTGGCCTGTGCTGTGGTACCATGCTGTTTCCTGTGTCTACCTGTGTGCCCACATGCCAGTATACCTTCTAGTAGGTATGATTCCCCGCTCTCGGTAACTTACCTGTGTCCCAGCGGGTGAGAGGGTGGGTACCTGGGACCCCAGAGCTGCCTGTGTTGCCCATGTCCCCCACACACTTGTATGTACCTTGGGTCCCTGTGCCTTCAGGGGCCATGCATGGCCTGCACCTCACACTAATCCTGACTCACGGTCTTTGGCTGTTCTGCTTCTGTGGTTCATTTTGACTTCTGTGTGTCCCCACCCTGCAGCCCCCAGAGGAATCCATGGACAAGACCTCTGAGGCAGAGGACCTGCTGGGTGTGGAACGGACCCCAAGCGGTCGTATTCGCCGTACATCGGCCCAGGTTGCCGTCTTTCACCTGCAGGAGATCGCAGAGGATGAGCTGGCCCGTGACTGGACCAAGCGACGCATGAAGGATGACCTTGTGCCTGAGACTGCACGGGTAAGCTGCCTACCTGAGTACACAGGCAGCACTTGGGCTGTGGTCACACCCTGCTTGCTCCTCAGAGCCCCCAGCCTGCTGGTTTCTCAGCAGGATTTGCCTTAGCCCAGAACTCCTTGTGACAGCCATACTCCTTTTCTGCTGACCTTGTCTGAGGGGCCAGATAACCTATTATTGAGGAACTTGGTCTTGGAGCAGAGGGGTGCCTTGGCCTGAGGCTCACTTTGGTGCTGTGCCTGGCTTTACAGCTCAACTACACTCGGCCAGGCCTCCCTACACTCAACCCACAGCTGCTGGAGGTGTGGAAGAACGAAGTCAAAGAGAAAGGCCACGTAAACTGCCCCAATGATGTGAGCTGGGGCAGACTGGCGGGGGCAGTGGGGGCAGATGGGGGGTTTCAGGACAGAGGGCCCAGGTGTGGCCTTTTGGGTAGCAGCAAAGGCTGAGACAGACCTGTCAGAAGGTAGCCATCCTCAAAGTGACCAGTCTACCTCTGATTCTGGGTTCCTGCAAGGTCCTCATATGGAGACCCTGTCAACAGAAGGTGCCTCAACCTTAGGCCCTATATGTCCAATTTGCCATACCCCAGGACTCCTGGGGTCAGACCCCTCCATCTGCCCCAAAGAGGCCCCAGAACTCCCTGGGGCTGAGGCAGGGTGCACCTTTATGTGGGACGCCTCAGGAGGACCTCCCCCCACGGCTGTCTCCTGCCTGCAGTGCTGCGAAGCCATCTACTCCAGTGTGTCTGGTCTCAAGGCCCATCTTGCCAGCTGTAGCAAGGTCAGTTCTGGGGCCTTCCATGGCCTGATATGTGCTTAGCACACCCAGCTTTCTTCTGCCAGGGGTCCCTCCATTATCATGAGATCCTGCCTTGCCACCATGCATGATTCGAGACTGGCCAGTGCTACACAGCTGGACCAGGACCCCACCCTGTCCCATGTTCGTACCCATGAGTCAGACCCAAGCCCTGCCCTTGGGGCTCCTTGTGTATGGTGTGAGTATGTAGTTACCCCAACCAGGGCAGAAGGCCCACTGGCTTGGGATAAGGACCCTCAGCAAACCAGGCATGGTGGCACACACCTGTAATCCTAGCATTTTGGGAAGCTGAGGCAGGAGGATCACAAGTTTAAATCCAGCCTGAGCAATCTAGCCGTTTAGCAAGACCGTGTTTAAAAAAAATAAAAAGGGTTGGAGATCTAACTCGGTACAAAGGCCTTGACTTCAATACCCTGTACTGCGGAGGCGGGGGGGGGTGTTCCGCAAAGGTCTGTAACCCTTCCCTGGGGTACCAGCCTCTTCCTATTCTTTTCTGACTCCCCAACCTCCCTGCAGCAAGCACAATTCAATGGCCCCTGTCCTGGCACAGACAGCACAGCTTCCTCTGGATGCTCCTGACCCTTTGGCAGTAGGGCGAGGGCTTTGGTGCTCTGAGGGGTGGATTCTAGGTTGCCCATGTATTGCAGGGTGACCACCTGGTAGGGAAGTACCACTGCCTGCTGTGTCCCAAAGAGTTCAGCTCTGAGAGCGGTGTCAAGTACCACATCCTCAAGACTCATGCAGAGGTGCGATAGTAACACAGGGCCTGCAGTTTGTGTGTGTGTGTGTGTGTGTGTGTGTGTGTGTGCGCGCACGCGCCAGGAAGGGTAGGGCCATGATCCAATGCGGTGGGGAAGGGGTGGGCCAAGGGGTTGGTGTGTTTGAGCAAGTAACCAGTGGTGAAAAGAGTCTGGGGGCGTCTCCTCAAAGTGGTATCCTGCTTCCATGGTAGAGTTAATAGGCTGGGCTGCCCCCACCTGGTACCCTGAATGGGAGTCACCCTGGGTGGGAACCCTGCCCCTCAGCCACCTTGCTGCAGTTGGCTGCCTGGCCTGAAGGTGGCTGGGTCTGCAGCACTGGGTCAGGGTCTCAGGTCCTCATTGCAACTTTTCTCCTCCCAGAACTGGTTCCGGACCTCAGCAGATCCACCTCCCAAACATAGGAGCCAGGACTCCTTGTTGCCCAGGAGAGAAAAGAAGAAAAGTCTGGTGGGCGGGAAGAAGCGGGGCCGAAAGCC
Source organism: Erethizon dorsatum (assembly GCA_028451465.1). Lineage (NCBI taxonomy): Eukaryota > Metazoa > Chordata > Mammalia > Rodentia > Erethizontidae > Erethizon > Erethizon dorsatum. Next base: position 30,956,593 of record CM051840.1, on the reverse strand, counting down.
CAAGGAACGGCCCCCTGAGGAGCCTGTGCCCAAGCTGCCCCCACGCCGGGATGACTGGTCCCTGGGAGGCAGAGACAAGGGGGCTCGGGGCTCCACTGGGCGGAAGGTGGGAGGTGGCAAGGCACCTGAAAAGTGAGCCTAGTCGGCAGGGCCCGGCCCCCATGCCGGCTACCAAGCCCCACTCTGTCCAGTTCAGAGGAACCAGCTGTAGACCTGACCTCCATCCCCCCATCCCCCATCCATCTGTCCAGTGGGAGTGATCAGCTACTCTCCCCTCTCCTGTTTAGGCTGCTTGGGACACACCTGTGGTGGTCTGTCCCAGGTTGCCAGGGCAGCAGCAGAAGTGCAATAGCTGGGGGCCAACCCTTCCTGGGAGGACATTCATGGGCCTGGCAGGGGCAGGGTCCTTGGCACCATGCGTGATGCAGTGCAGAGCAGCCAGAGGCTTTTGGCCCCTGTCTACTTCCACAGGCCCAGCTAGGTCTCTATCTATCCTGGCTCGCCAAGCCTGCCGGTGACCTGTGGCTCTGGGCTGATGAGAGCACTTGAGCAGCCTTGGCTGCTACCATCTGGGCCTCACCTCTACCTGACACTGGAACTCCAGTACCCCAGCTACCTCCCAGGACAGACCCCGTCTGACCACTGCCGTGTTGACCTGATCCCACCTGGCTGCCCTTGTCCACTCTGGTTCCTCTGCTTCTGTTTTCTACCTCTCTGGGCCTGTTCCTCCCACTCCCACCCCTGGCCCCCATCCCCCATCTATGTCATTCCTGCTGTGCTTCAGGCTCCACCCCACTGACCTGTGTAATTGTGATGGGGCTTTCCTGCATGGTCCCCAGCAGTGCATCCTGCTTGGGGCAAGGGAAGGACCCTGCTTAACTCCACTGGCAGAGTGGCAGGGGCTGGAGGCCCAGGCACATAGGGGAAGGCTGCCATGTCTGTGTCAAGCCTGTGGCCTGTGGCCTGAAGTAGTCTCCCTGGGGCCAGGGCTGGGCAAAAGGGGATCAGCTATGAGGAGTCACCCCTGTGGGAGACAGCCTCCATCTACCAGGCAGGACTGGCCAAGAGGCCAAGCTCCTGTGGAAGTCATCCTTCTGCCTTTCCCTTTCTTTACCTGCCCCTGTGTATCTGCTGGCATGGTCATTTGATACAGGAACTGAAGGCCAGTGAGTGGAGGGGCCATGACCAAGATGGCAGCTCCATGGCTGTGTCTTCCCCTTTGGGGCCCTGAGGACAGGAGGGCCTGCTGGTTGGGCAAGGGTCAGGCAGGGACCCCAGGGTTCCTGGAGGAGGTATCCATACAGCCTCTGGCCTCCTCCCTGGCCACACCCTCTAACACTGGTACAGGGAGGAAGATGCTTAGAGCAACTCTTGGACTGAGGCCATCTTCCAGTGCGGGGTGGGGGTGGGCTGAAGGCTCGGCCTCGCTGATCCTGGATGATGTGAATTTTGATATTTGCCTGTGTGCGTGTCTCCTGGGTGTAGTGGATGCCAGTCTTGTTGCTGTGACAAGTAACAACTTTTTTAAATTCTGTTTTTTATACAAAAACTCACAACAATCTGACATTTTGGTGCTAAGGGTTTCCTGGTGCCGAAGGTGGGCCTGAGCTGGGTCGACTGTGGCCAGGCCCCTCTGCTGCCCAGGAGGCTGTGTTGACTGGGTACTCTCCCAGCAGGGCAGAGGACCCCTGCTTGGGCCATCCTAGCCTGCAGTAGGGAGAGCAGCTCCAGAGGACTTGGGGGGGGGTGTTCTCTTCCTGTCTGGGCAGGCTGACTCTGGACGGCCCAGGGAGGGGTGTAGAGGATGTATATTTCTCCTCCACGCATCTTGATCCTGTTCAGAACATGGCAGCTAGGCAGAAATGGGTGTGATCCAGCATCAAAGGGTAGACTGGGACTTCGGGGCAGGAGAGCTGTTCTATATGTATTCTGAGCGCTACAGCAGTGTGCAGCTGTAGAGGAGAGGCCCTGGTGCACTTAGCCCTTGTTACCTATGGTGAAGGAGATCAGACCCCAACACCTTTCTGCAGGGTATGGCTGCCTGCCCCAGCCTCTCAGGTACTTGGCACTTGAGGGGAGGAGGGTGACCTATTTTTTGCTGGGGGGTGAGTTTCTAGGACACCCCTCAAAGCTCACAGGTAGTCCCTGGTGTGGGAAGTGGGGGTCCTGGATAACTTGATGTTTAGCACTTTAACTCCCTTCTTTGTCTTTGAAGTGGGCCTGGGGGGGTGCTGCCAGAAGTGGCTATTGGGCCAGACCCCTTCCTCTCTCCCTTGTTCCCTCTGACACTAGCTGTGAGGGGCAGTGGCAAGCTGGTCTGTAGAGTCCTCAGCCCAAGAGGGTAGGACCCTGGGCAGGCCTCTGCAGGGTCTGCCCTCTTCCCAGTCAGGGCCAGGTGACCACTGGCCTCTGTAGACAGTCTCAATAAGAGGGACCAGCATGGCAGATCCCCAGGGTCTGATGAGCGTGGACTTTGGAGGCCCGCACCCTGGGACCTTGGCAAAAGGAGACAGTTGAGGTCTCACTCTGCAGATCTACCTCTGGCTCAGCACAGGCCCTGCCCTCAGAACAGAAAAGTGCCCCGGGGCTGATACTTAACACAAAAATGGGATGCACTTTATTTGCTCCTGCACTAGGCAGATGAGGGTGTGTCCTAGGTTCCAGTGGACCTCCTATCCCTTTGGTAGTTCTGAAGGGAGACCCTTGGAGGGGAGGCTGTCCTTGTGAGGCCTTGCTGGGTGGGCTTGGGCAGCTTGCTTTGAGTCTGGGTTCAGGAGGGTCAGTGGGTCACCCCTTCTGCCTAAAGGCCATGCGTCCTAAATTTTAGGTATCTTGGTTTTTTAAACGCAGTTCTCAGTACACAAGTGCATTTTGAAAGACAGGTTCCAGCTATCACTTGTAACCATATATATACATATATATTCTATCTACAAAGTGTTTATTTGCAAGATGTTTTGACGGTGAGCTTGGGCCTTGCCCGCTTTGTGACCATCTGTCCCCATCCTTGCCCCGCCCCGCCCCTGGACCGGGGGGGGCAGGCCATCAACTGTATGTATTAGAAATGACTGTATCAAATAAATGTTTATTGATTTCTTTTCCAGGGCATTTTGTGCGGCTGAGTTTGTGCTAAGGCGCCAGACCTCCGTGGTACGGGCGCGCTAGCGCGCGCGGCCTTCTGGGACTCGTAGTTCACAGGCGCCCCGGGCTCGTGCGGGCGCTCCCGGCAGCCGCCTGGTCTCTCGGAGCAATGGCTGCCCCGCCGGCCTCCGCGGACGCCGCCCCCTCGCCTCCGCCGCCCCCCGCCGCCCCGGACGGGCCGGGCTGGCAGGCAGAGCAGAGCGAGGCCGCGAGCGAAGACCGGTAGGCGCGGCTCGAGCACGGCGGGGGCCGCGCGCCTTTCCGCCCGCGGGGGAGGGGAGGGGACGCGCGGCCGCAGACCCCGGGGAGCCGGCGTCGCCAGGAGACCTGCGCGCCTGCCTGTGTGTGCTGTGGCCGCGTGGACCCCGGTCGCGGGTGGAGCTGCCCGGGGGCGCAGCGTGCCCGGCCCTCCCCGCCCCCGGCCGTGTGTCTGCATCTCCCGAGGAAGAGCGGGAAAGGGGAGCAGGCGGGCCCGAGCGGCGGCAGAGGAGGCACCGTGTGGCCTCAGCTTGCATCCCGGGTTGGGGGCCCTCGGCCCGGAGCACCCAGGTGGGCCCTGTGCCCCGCTTAACCTTCCGGGTGGTTCGTGTTCGGGCCGAGGGTCTCGCCTGGCGGTCAGCGGTCTGGTTCCGCGGTGGCGTGGAGAGGTGCCCCCGACTGTCCCGCCTGTGTGGGCCCTCGGGGCTCTGGCGCTCTCGGAGCACGAAGAGAGGGCAGTGGCTGCGAGGAAGCCCGTCTCCACCCGGGTTGGTCACACGCCGCGGCGCCTTCAGGCCGTGGCCGCCAGGGGGTGAAGGCTGCGCTGCCAGGGCGCCTCCTCTGTCTGACCGCCGCCCTGGGAGAACCCGACCTTCCCCGAGCCGCCGCCGGGCGGAGTGGGGCGCCTGGACGTCTCGGGAACAGACGGCCCTCCAGGCCCTCCCACTGGGCGGGCGGTGGCCGGAGCCCGCGTAGCTCGGGTCTGGACTGGAGTCCGGGTGCTCGTGGAGCCAGGGTCTCTTGATGTGACCAGGAGCAAAGAGACCAGGGCCACATGCTCTGAGGGCTCCTGACGACGCAGACTGTCCTGGGCACGGCGCCCTCTTGGGGCCCTGACGGGGGCGTGGGGCTGCTGCAGTGGGGGTAGAGGTAGACCTCGTGTGCAGCCAGAGGCTCTCAAGCACGGACCCGGTGCCTGCCGGGCTCGCTGCTCTGTCCTCGGCGGCCTCGAGCCTGTGCGGGACGGGGAGGGCCCTTGGCGGCTGTGCGTGCGATAGAGAACTGGCTGCCGTCAGCCCAGCGTGGCGGGAAGCAGCAGCCCGCGGGGGAAAGTGTCCCACAGTGCCAGGATGGGCCCCCAACCCTGCATCCAACCTGTGAACACTGCCCTGCTGTCCAGCCCCTGCAGCCTGAGGCTGAGCGCTGGCTTCTGTTTTCCAGACCCGCTCGAAACGCTGCACCTATGGGCGTAGTGTGGGGTCCAGGAGCAGAAGCGCCTGGGGAGGGGCCCAACACAGCCCTGCGCCACAGCACGGGTTCTCTGAGACCTCTCTTTGTCCACTTGCGGTCCACGATGAGCCTTCCTCTCCACAGTCCTTCCAGCAAACGTTGGATCGTGGTTTCTATGGCTGGGGATGCTCACTGCAGGGTGACCTACTCGGGAGTCTGCGTGTCTGTGTTTGTGGCCTCACACTGCCACTACATGTGGGGCCCTTAGTGCTAGTGAGAAAATGCTGCAGTCCTCAGCCCCGTAGTGCACCAGCTGCTGCCCTTGAGGAGGGCACAGAGGCCAGCCACAGCTCTGGGGTGGGTAGTGGAGGGGTCTGAGCCACACCAGATCATGCCACAATCCTGAGTCAGAGGAGAGTGAGAAGCCTCCTCAGGCAGCCCTGGAACCTAAAATGGGAGAGTATCTCCCCAGAGGTGTTTAGCCTGCCGGCTCAAGGTGTGGCTGGCTGACCACAGACATTAGCACCCAGAGGGGAGCTGGCAATGGGAGCTTTTTTGCTCACTCCAGCTGGGCATAAGGACTTCCTGATGGGGGCAGGGGCGGGGACTGGTGAGCGAGGCCGGCCAGCTGTTGTGTGGCTGAAACCTGGCAATTCTGTTGTACCCTAGCTATGCACCTGGGTCAGGGTCAGGTCTTCTTGTACTAGGCTCCCCCCCTTGGGTAGGCTTTCCCACAGACCTGTAGCTTTTCTCCCCAGCCAGGGGTCTTGGCCATCTGGAGTACCCAGGAAACATGCCAGGTTGTTCAGGCTGATTCCCCCCTCTGCTGCAGACAGTGCAGGTGGACCGATCGCCGGGAGCCCAAGTCTGCACCCTTGCCCAGGGGAGCTTCAACCACCCTGAGCATGGACCAGGCCCTGCCCATCTTCCCAGGCCTGGAGTGCAGCCAGCCAGCCACCTGTCGTGCTCCTGCTCCAGATGCCTCTGGAGGGGAGGCAGACAGCTCCAGGATTACCTGGGCAGTCAGGAGAGGCTGCCTTCAAGGCAGATCCCAGGAGTACCCCCTTTTACAGATGTGTGAAGCCCATGTAGGTTCTTCCTTTTCCCTGAGCCTTGGCCAGCCCTTGTCTCAACACTGGAAGTTGTCTGGCCACAAGACTGCCATGGCAGGAAGGCGCTGGCACACATAATCCTCCTGCCCCAGGAGGTGGCCTGGGGCTAGCCAGAGCCTCTCAGTGCAGATCCCAGAATTAGTGAAGGAATTTCAACTGTACCACCCTTGTTGAGGGTGCAGCCAATTCCTCCCTTCCTCCCATTGCTGTGGGCAGAGAGGTGGCAGTGTCCCCTGCAGACTGCTGAGCCTTGGGTGGCTGCAAGGACCTGCTAGAGCCTCTGCGAGGCGGGGGTGGGGCAGTTATTCTTGGATGCTGCTGAAGGGTAGAATTTCAGATTTGTTTATGCCTGTAGGAGGCACCTTGGAGCCAAATGTGGGCTGTTCAGCTCAGCACTAACATTGAAGTCATCTGGTCACCAGGAGGGGCCTCAGATTTCCCTGTCCTACCGGTGGGGTGGGGGTGGGGAATGAGCTTCCTTGAGGGAATTGTGGGAGGGGTGCTGGAGCACAGTGGTCCTCACCAAGCCCCATCCAAGCAAGCCTGCAAGCCTGTACAAAGGCAGTCCACATTCAGGGCTGGCCTGGGGATTGTGCAGGCCACAGTAGGCAAAATCAGTGCTATTAATATCTGGCACATGAGTCCCAGCTGGGTGATCCTCTTATGCCTGTAGCTTTGGCTTCTGAGGCCAGCACCAAGTGTGTGCCTTTAGTATGGTGGGCTCCTGGGGCCTCCCAGCTTCTGTGCCTCGACTCCCTGCATAAAGCAGACAGCCTCTGTCTGCTTGGGCTCCAGCCCCACCCAGCTCTTTACCTGCTCTGTTGCCCATAAGAGTGGTTCCACTCATGGAGGGCCAGTTCAGGCAGCCAGAGCTCCTGAGCTGTCGTAGAAAGCTGCTATGGATTTAAGAGGATGCAATGCCTCACCTAACTGCCAGTGTGTAAGCCACACACTCCTGGGATCATCCCGCTGTCCAGAAGCATCCACCTCGAGGATCCTTGTACCCACTGCGTCCTTAACCATGAGCAGCCCCCCTGCTTACCCTGGCATCAGGATCTCAGGGTGCTGGGCCCTTGGAGCAGAAGGCAGGTGAGTCACAGAAAAGTCCCTGCTGGGGAGGACAGTCTACCTTCACAGCGGTGCTGGCCACTCTGAACCACTGTGTGGTGCAACCTTCGAGCAGTGCGTGTCTATGGATATCAGAAAACAAACAGGCTGGCAGGCACTCTGGGGAGCCTGCACAGCTCAGGCTGCTAGCGTGGTGTTGCTTAGGGCTGTGGGTTGTGAGTGCATCTTGTGTCCATTGTGGCTCATAATCCTTTGAGCTGAGATTAATTTTTGTTAGAAGCACCCTTGTCCATCTGTGGATGGGAAATGAGGTCTTGTGTGCAAACTTTCCTTCTCTAGGGGTACTTCTTGTGAAATAGCAGAGCTAGGCTTGGTGAGGACCCAGCCTGGCATTGTCTGGGTCCATCAAAAACAAGGTCAGGCAGGTTTCCTCTCCAGCCTGCTTGTAGCTGGTTGCTCTTCCCAGCAGGTCTGCACCAGGCTCAGCAGCATGAGCTTCAGAGGGGAACAGTGGTGGTGGTAGTGACTTCAGTGTAGTGAGGAAGAGTCACTGATAGTGAGGCACACAAATCCACCTGGGAGACAGGGTCTCACTGTGGAGTTCAGGCTGGCCTTGAACTCACTATGTTGCCCATGGTGGCCTCCAACTCACAGTGATAATCCTCCTGCCTCAGCCTCCTGACTGCTGGGATTACAGGCATGTGCCACCACGCCTGGCCCATGCTCCCATCTTGGTACACCATGGGGCAGTGCTGTCCCCTAGGCTCCCTGCCTGGCCATTTTGGTAGCTGGCTGTGTTGTTTGTGCTCAGCCTACTGCCAGTGCCAGTGCTAAGCTCCAGAGCCACAAAGGTGAGACTGAGCTCAGCAGACTGGCTAATTATTCCCCAAGCTCTCCTCAAGGTAGATGGCATGGAAACAGCCGGGCTTGTCTTCTTTGTCCCTGAGAACAAGTGCAATGTGTTTTCCTTGTCAGACAGATGGGTGGTCTTTTTACTGCTTAGTCACATCACTCTGTGCCTTTGAGAGCTGCCAGCGTGACCTGTCATGTGTTAGGCTTCAGCTCCTTCCTTCCACTCCCCCCATACTTCAATAGACACCTGGACCGTGGTCATCGCAGGGTACTCTGGGAGGAGCACACACCTGGAAACAGCGCTTCTATCCCAGAGGCAGGAAGGAGCTTGTCCCACCCCATGTCCATGTCCTCTGTGTGTGCCAACCCTGGGAAAGCACCACATGGGCCTCCGGGCGGTAGCTGCAGCAGAGGCAGCAGGACATCCAGCTTCCCAGGTAGACCATGGTGTAGCTTATGATAGCAGTGAGGCATGTGCTTATATGCAGTGAATGTGGAAGAAGTCTTTGTTCCAAATCCCAGTGCCCAGAGCAACCCCAGCTATGACTGACATGTCCGTTTCTAGCTTTTTTGTGCTCACAGGCAGTGACTCGAAGACACATTCCGGTGATGATTCTTAATCTTCATTTCAGTGATGATTTTACATCTGTGCTATGTTTTATGTTATTTTTGTGAGGCTGAGTATTGAGCCCAGGGTCTCACACATACTAGGCATGTGCTTTACCACTAAGCTACATTCTCCCAGCCCTTTTAATTTTATTTTGGACATATGGTCTCACTAAGTTGTTTAGGCTGAACTTAAACTTGCAATCCTCCTACCTCAGTCTCTGGAGTAGCTAGGATTACAGGTTTGTGCCACCATACCTGGCTCATCAGCTGGGTTTCTCCATAAATGGAATCACATCTTTTCCATAGTTTGATTTTCTCACCTAACCATGCTCCAGGGCTCACCTGGTATTCCTCTGCAATGTTCATCACTTATGCGATTCTGGACCATGGTGGGCAAGTGACACTGCAGTAAGAAGCACCCTGCAAGGAGCTGGCCCTGCACACCTACCTGCTCTTTCCCCCTCCCCTCTCCTCCTCTTCTCTCTCCTCCCCTCCCCTCCCTTTTCCTTTCCTTTCCTTTTGGTTATTTATTTTTGTGTTGTTTTGGTTCAGTTTTTGAGACAGGGTCTCGTTCTGTAGTCCAATCTGGTCTCAAACTTGCAATGCTCCTGAGTGCTGAGACTTCAGGTGTGGTACGTCACTACAGCCAGCTTCTACCTGCTATTTCTGTAGATGTCTCTCCTGCCTGCCAGGGGCTCTGCCCTGTGCAGTCAGGGGCTGTGGACCAGAAGTCATTCCCAGCATGGGTGGGCCATGACCAGCCAGGCCAAGCCACTGACCCCTGAGAGCCTCTTGGGCAGCCTGAAAGATGGTGCTGGGGACACTGACTAGTCCAGGCTGCCTTTCTACAGTGACATAAGAGCCCCTGCCCAGCCTGGGTATCCTTTCCACAGCATCTTCTAACTAGGCTCTGCCTCTCAGGACAGAGTGAGCAGGTGGTAGGTGTGCCATACAGCTGATCAGGTCTTCCCAAAAGCTGTCCCCTCTCAGGGTTTGAGGCTACAGTGAGAAATGGCACACCTTTGGGAACACAAACCAATTGCATAATCAGCAGGAAGCTTAGTGCCAACTCAGCATGAGTGGTGGTATAGATGGACACAGGCACAGGTCCGTGCCTTCCTTGGGTTGAGTTTCCGCCTGGCAACCTTCCCCTTCTCCAAGGGTGGCTCAGGGTTCAGCTCTGCAGTCAGCCCAGACAGGTGGTCTTTATAAGGATGCTGAAGTTTCTACCTTGGGGACCCAGGAGGAATCATTGTGAGAACAACTGGGTTCCCTGTAGGACTCCCAGCCTAGGGTTTCCTCTTTTTTTTTTGTTTATTTGAGATTCTTTTTTTTTTTTTTTTGTGGGTACCGGGGGTCGAACTCAGGACCTCACGCTTGCCAGGCAGGTGCTTATGCCACTGAGCTATCTCACTGGCCCATTATTTTGTTTATTTGAGACAAGGTATTTCTGTGTAGTTCAGGCTGGTCTTGAACTTACTATGTAGCCCAGACTGGCCTTGAACTCTTGGGGATCCTCCTGCCCCAGCCTCCCTAGTGCTGGATTATAGGCATGCACCACTACGCCCAGCTATAGGGTCTCCTCTTGGCATTTGTCCTATGCTCTGACAGCCAGTAAGGCCTGCCACTGGCATCTGGCCTCACCTCTGCCACTGCACTGCCCTGACATCTCCTGGAGTGCCTGCCCTTCTGGATAGCAGTGACTGGGCTGCTCAGTGAGTGCCTTGGTTGGGGAGGGGGCATGATCCTCTGCAGGGACTCCTTGTCCTTGAGCTCCCACCTTGCATCCCCTGAGGATGGGGCTGTGCCCAGCCCAGGACACATAGGAGGTGGAGCATGGCCCAGAGATGGTGCACTCCTCCTCTTTTTGTCACTGTTTGCTGTCCTTGCTCTGTGGACAGATGGTCCAAGGCTCTTTGGGATCAGCTGCATGTGCATTCTTGTGCATAGCCTGGTTGAGCCACCTGTCTTAGCCGAGCCTGTGCCTTCAGGGACATGCCCCAAGGACCCCTTCTCTGAGTGTGACTGGTACCAGGGAGCCCAGGCCCTAGGCTGAGTGTGTCTCTCTTTGCAGTAGCAATGCAGGGTCCCTGGACAGACTCCTCCCACCCGTGGGTACTGGGCGCTCACCCCGGAAGCGCACAACCAGCCAATGCAAATCTGAGCCACCCCTGCTGCGCACAAGCAAGCGTACCATCTACACGGCAGGGCGGCCTCCCTGGTACAACGAGCATGGCACTCAGTCCAAGGAGGCCTTTGCCATCGGTGAGAGCAGCATAGGTGGGCACCTCTGGGACCCATCTTGTATAGCCAGCCCCACTGCTCCTGATCAATAGGGTCTCTTCTTCCCTGGCAGGGCTGGGAGGCGGCAGTGCCTCTGGGAAGACTACCGTAGCCAGGATGATCATTGAGGCACTGGACGTGCCCTGGGTGGTACTGCTGTCCATGGACTCCTTCTACAAGGTGAGGCTTTGCTCAGCTCCCTGGAGCACCCCGCATCCTCTCTCTGACCTCTGTGTCTCCTGCAAACACAGACTTATGACCCCTGGGCCTCGGCAGGACTTAGCCAGGGGCTGTGGGCAAGGGCGCTCCTGTGTTCCATGGCCCTCACAGGTGCTCACCCAGCAGCAGCAGGAGCAGGCTGCCTGCAACAACTTCAACTTTGACCATCCAGACGCCTTTGATTTCGATCTCATCATTTCCACTCTCAAGAAGCTGAAGCAGGGCAGGAGTGTCCAAGTGCCCATCTATGATTTCACCACCCACAGCCGAAAGAAGGAATGGGTAGGCCCAGGGCTGCAGAGGGGGGTGCAGAGGTGTGAGCTGGGCCTTGAAACTCCCTGGGTTCCTTTGCAGAAAACACTCTATGGTGCAAACGTCATCATCTTTGAGGGCATCATGGCCTTTGCTGACAAGACACTGCTGGAGGTGAGGACCTGGTAGGAGCACCCACCACACAAGTGCCCCTGTGCTTTAAAGATGTTTCCTCCTGCAAGGCCCTGTTGCCTGTCCTCAAGGCTGTTCACTCTGCTGCCTGTGTGGGCCCCTCCCCAACCCCAGGAGGTTGCGGGAATGCCCCAGGCATGGTACACCTTGGCCCATCTGCTGGGCAGCATGGCAGGGTGTGACTGCTCGGGACAATTGTTCCCTCTTCCACCTGCTGAGTCCTGTGCCTGTACCTGCCATGTTCTTCACGTTCTTGTTCCTTGCTGAGGTCCAGGCAAGGACTAGAGGCCTAGGAGTTACCACAGCTCATATGGGCTGAGCTTGACCCTGGCTCAGGCCCAGAGGATGCCACTGTCTGTCACACAGCAGCACCCAGCCCCAACACAGTTCCTCTAGGGACATCTGCCATATGGTAAATGGCAAGGCCACACCCAGAGCTCACCAAGCTCCCCAGTATTCACAGGAGCTGCAGTGAGTGAAGTGTGTATCATGCTGCCCAGCTCTGCTCCTGATTGACTCTGTCCCAAGCCCCTGACCTACAGTGCCCACATAGCTGGAATTCGTCACCCACAGGCGCCCTACACCTCTTATATACACATCTGTATGCACACCCCTGCCCATGCTTCTGGCAAGGCCTAGCACACAGACCAGGAGGTCTCACAGCACTATCTGACCCCATGTGGCCATGCTGGCCCTGCTGGTGACGGTACCCTCCTTGGCAGGCCTATGAAAGCCTTCTAGGGGCAGTACTCAGCTCCACTCATTGGCTCACTCTCCCCATATAGCTCTTGGACATGAAGATCTTTGTGGATACAGACTCTGATATCCGCCTGGTGCGGCGGCTGCGCCGGGACATCAGCGAGCGAGGCCGGGACATCGAGGGTGTCATCAAGCAGTACAACAAGTTTGTCAAGCCTGCCTTCGACCAGTACATCCAGCCAACCATGCGCCTGGCAGACATTGTGGTGCCCAGAGGTGAGGCTGCCAGGCCACTGCTACAGGGTTGGGCAGATAGGCAACCCAGCTTCTGAGTCGCCTTCCTCTGTCTGCCCAGGGAGCGGGAACACGGTGGCCATCGACCTGATTGTGCAGCATGTGCACAGCCAGCTGGAGGAGGTAAGCCAGCCAGATGCAGCCGAGTCCCGCCACTCTGCCACCCGTGGTAGCCTGTGCTCTCTGCCTTGCACACTCTCTGTCCCACAGAGGTGCTAGCCTTTGAGGGTCTTTGGCCTACTCTGTCAGCATGGTCCCCCAGCCCAGCCCCCAGCCCCTCATGCTGGCTGGGGGTCACAGGTCTCAAGCTCCAGCCAAGGGCCAGGCCACCACCTGCCCATAGCTGAAGAATGGCGTTGCACAGAAGGGCACATTCCTGTCCCTCCCAACCCTTTGGGGACAACAAGAGAGACTCACTGCCTCACTGGCCCAGAACCATGAGGTTTCAGTGCTGAGCTCCACATTGGTTAGTGGCTCCTGTCTCATTGTTGACTCTGGGTGATACTCTGCAGGAGCCATGTGGGGCATTTGGTGGCTGGTCTTCGAGTCTGGGCATGGTCTCTGTCCTTCAGCCATTGGCGCAATGATTACTACACTATTGGAGGCCTGGAGCCTGCAGAATGGGCACGGGGGACCTGGCTTTCACTGCCCTACCCAGAACCACAGGTCTTGGCCCAAATGGTCCCAGGTTCGAGGCCATTAGAAGCTCGCCCCCTCCCACTGCTGCCAGCTGCCTGGGCTGTTTCCCCATAGGGCTGTGGCCTGTCCATTCCTGGGTGGGGGGAGTCCAGTGCTTGCCCTAGTCACTGACGCATCACCCATTCCCTTGTGTTTCCTGTGTTGCTGCCACAGCGTGAACTCAGCGTCAGGTAAGACTTCTACCGCTGTCTGCATAGATGGAGGCATTTCCAGCATCCACATGGAGCCCCAGGGCTGCGCTGGTACCCGGCCAGGCAGCAGGTGGCCCTTGTCCAGATGCTGAGGGTCAGAGTGGCCCTGCTTCTGCTTCCCCGTGTGGGCAGATAAGGAGTCTGAGGCACAGAGAGTTTAAGTAACTCGCCCAGATTGCACAGCACCTGTGCTGGCCCACTTGGATGGAGGCTCATGTCTATAGGACCCAGCCCTAGAGACCACAGATACATCCCCAGCAGCCAGAGGGCCTGGCCCTGCCTCCTCTGTGTCTTGGGGGGTGGTGAGGCCTCGGCCCCTTCCTCGCCCACACTGGCTGTGTTGTGTCCCTCTCTGTCCTTCAGCCACCGGTGCAGTGCTTAGATGAACCTGGTAGGCAGCAACCAAGCACCTGCCCAAGCCTTGAGCAGCACCAGGACCCTGCCCTTTCCCCAGGCTGTCCTGGGGGGCTGGGAAGCTCTGGCTGACCCACCCCTGGGGGTGCTTAGAAATGCCTCCGGGGCCACCTTCCTGCCACCCTGCTTCCGGTCCCTGCATGCCTCTCTGCTTGTCTCTCACCAAGAGCCGGGCACCGCAGGCCTCCTGTCAGGTCCGTCTTGAAGCTTTCGTTCTGAGAAGTTTCCAGATTGTGGCCAGCTCCATTTTCCATTCTCTGGTCACCCAAGGAAGTGGTGGCCCGTGCCCCACACACCTCCTTGAGCCACAGGAAGTGGCCAGCGGCAGGAGGGAAGGGTGCTGGAGCTCGAGCATGCACCATGGCCTCCTTACCTCTGCCCTCTGGCTGGGACCGTCTGCGGGGACACTGCTGCTCTCCCCACTAAGTGGTCTTCTCTTTGTTCTTTTCCTCTGTGTAAACCTGTTTCCTGCCTTGTTCCCTCCCTGAACACGCTCTTCACCTGGTGAGCAGAGGAAGCTGCGTTGGGATATGTGAGCAGAGCGCGCTCTGGTTGTGCTGCGCTGTGTGCCTCCCACCCGCCACGCTGTGCCCCCTGCCCTCCCACATCCCCATCCCCGCATCCCTGCTGTCACTCCCAGTCCCTCTGCACTCCCACACAGCCCCTACTGCCTCTCCTCCTCGCCTCTCCTTCCCTCTCCTGCCTGCCCTGTCCAGTCTATCTTACTGTCTCTCCCTCCTGCACTGTCTCCCCTCTTCACCCGCTGTCTGTCCTGCCCTTGTGTGCCTGCCCTGCCTCCCCGTCCCTCCCCTTTCCCTCTCAGGCTCAGCCCTGCTGAGCCTCCTCTGCCTGCTCTGCTGAGGGGCCCTGCTCTCCCTGGAGGTGTGGGCCTGGGCAGGGCTTGACCTACTTCCCAGCTGTTCTTCCAGGGAGAGGTTGGGGACAAGCTTCTTGTCCTGGGACTAGGACTTGTCACCACTGTGAGCCCACCCTCTACTGCCTGGGCCCCTGTGGCTTCTTCTGAGCCTGGAGGGCAGCCTCCTGCCCCCCAGCCCCATGGCCAGCCGCTGTCCTCTGCCCTCTGCCCTTCACCTGGCAGTGAAGGTGGGGCAGCATCTGTCCTGAGCCCTCTCCCCAGATCAGCCACAGCCAGGCAGCCAGTACCCACCCTACCAGCCACTTTCCCCCATAGCTGTCCCCTCACAGTGATGCACAGCTGTCCTGGGGCAAGGAGGGGCCCTGGGATAAGAAGCCCATTTGTGAGTGTCCCTAATTGGTTTATGTCCCCAGGGCCGCACTGGCCTCAGCACACCAGTGCCACCCCCTTCCCCAGACGCTGAGTGTCCTCAAGAGCACACCTCAGGTGCGTGGCATGCACACCATCATCAGGTGAGCACCCACCTGTGGGGCAGGGCAGGGTGGGGCAACCCCAGGAGCCAACCTTGCTAAGTCCCCCCACCTGGCAGGGACAAGGAGACCAGCCGGGATGAGTTCATCTTCTATTCCAAGAGGCTGATGCGGCTGCTGATCGAGCACGCCCTCTCCTTCCTCCCTTTCCAGGTGAGGAGCTGCCCATGGGGTGGGCTGGGGCAGGGGATGGGGCAGGGTCTTGGTGCTTATGGACACCTGGCTTCTTCTGTACAGGACTGTGTGGTGCAGACCCCACAGGGCCAGGACTACGCGGGCAAGTGCTATGCAGGGAAGCAGGTATGCAGGGCCAGGACCAGCTGGCAGCTGGAGGTGGGTGGTGTGCTCATTCCACCTCCTCCTTCCCAGATCACAGGTGTGTCTATCCTGCGTGCCGGGGAGACCATGGAGCCTGCGCTGCGTGCTGTGTGCAAAGATGTCCGCATCGGGACCATCCTCATCCAGACCAACCAGCTGACTGGGGAGCCTGAGGTGCTGAGGTCACAGGGAAGGGCTGTTGTGGGGGGGCCCGGGGAGCCCAACAGGGGACGTGGCTCACCCCTCCACTGCCCACAGCTCCATTACCTGCGCCTACCCAAAGACATCAGCGACGACCATGTGATTCTGATGGACTGCACAGTGTCCACAGGCGCAGCAGCCATGATGGCAGTGCGCGTGCTCCTGGTAAGTGGGGCCTCCATGGGCACAGAGGCTCCCGTGGGGCTGGGACTGACCTGGCCGTTGCCCCGGCCAGGACCATGATGTGCCTGAGGACAAGATCTTCTTGCTGTCGCTGCTCATGGCGGAGATGGGTGTGCACTCCGTAGCCTACGCATTCCCTCGTGTGAGAATCATCACCACGGCTGTGGACAAGCGAGTCAACGACCTTTTCCGTATCATCCCAGGCATCGGTGAGGCCACCTTGGCCCTCTCATTGGTGCCTGGGGGCAGGGCTGTGGCCTCAGAGGCCCCATCACACTGGGCTGCTTCTTTCAACAGGGAACTTTGGTGATCGATACTTTGGGACAGATGCAGTCCCCGATGGCAGTGACGAGGAAGAGGTGGCCTCCACAGGCTAGTTTTCTGGGCTGAGCCATCAGTCCCCACCCTACTTCCTTCTCCCTCCCGCCTGGGATTGCAGAGCAAAGGGTGTTAATTGGAGCTGGGTGTGGTGTTGCACACCTGTAATCCCAGGCTGAGGCAGGAGGATCGCCAGGAGTTCAAGGCCAGCTTGAACTATATAGCGACACCCTGTCTTGAAATAAAGAAAAATGTTATTTTAATTTTTTAAAAAGTTATCAAAAACTTTAATCTATTTTATAAAATAAATAAAGCTTCGGGCCGGTGAGATGGCTCAGTGGTGTAAGCGCCTGCCTTGCAAGCGCGAGGGCCCGAGTTCAACTCCCGGATCCCACATACGAAAAAGGGGCCAGTGATATCGCTCAGCGGCACGGGCGCCTGCTGGCGCGCGAGGTCCTGAGGTCGACACCCGGTACCCACAAATAAATAAATAAATAAATAAATAAATAAATAAATAAATAAATAAAGCTTTAGAAAATAAAAGTATGACTGGTTAGCTGGGATGCAGAGGGCATTCTGGCTAGGACCTGGGCATAGACAGTCTCCCCCAGGCTGCAGGAGATGGTCACCCTGTCCCAAGCTATGAGGCCACCACAGGGGATGAAAGGGAGGCCCAGGATTCCCCCAGCGAGGCAGGGGTTCCCAGTCTTGCAGTTAACTTCCTTGAAGTACAGGGCTCACTGCCAGATGGTGATGAGGGCAGGCCCAGAGCTCCTACAGCCACACATCGTGGTGGTGGCCACCCACCCTGGACCCAGGAAGGATGCAGGGCCACCTAAGGTTCTCAGTGTCACAAGTCAGCCTCTGACCACTTCCCCCAACCATGTTTGTACCATCAGTGGACCCAGTGGAAATCTGTGTGGGCAGCTGTGGGAAGGACTGAGCAGTGGAAAGAGCCCTACCGCAAGCACATGGCCAGGGCCTCTGTGGGGCATGCCCCTGGCCAAGGTCGGACACACCCCCAGGCCCATCCTGGCACACCTCACTCAAGAGAGTGAGGGCCAGCTTTTCTGGCCACCTCCATATGCCCTTCCGTGTTGATCCTGCCTGGGCAGGGTGACACAGACATAAACACGTGTATGTGTAAGTGCTGATCTCCAGGAAGGTGGCATGGGACCTGAGGATGGGCACCCTGCTGAACTCCCTGTCCATCCAGGCCTGGTTCACACCTCTTGGACGGCTGGCCCTGCCCCTTAAAGGCCTTGTCATGGAAAAGCTTGTTTTGGGGTGGGGACAGGAAATTGCTGGGCGGAGGTGATAGCCTGCAGATAAAGCAGGTGGCTTGTCCCAGGGGGAGCCAGGCACTGGGGACAGAACTGAAGGACTCAGAGGTCAGCAGGAGGGCTTCCTCCATGGTGAGTGGACCCCCCTCCCATGTCTCCAGGACCCTGGTTCACTGGCTCACTCTTGGGCTCTGGGCTGGAAACCTGCAGACCACACATCCGTGGGACCTGAGCCTGGGGAGGTGCCCTTCCAGCCAGGTTTTGGATGAGGACTTAGGAGCTGGGCAGGGCCCAGGCCATTCCTGGGAGGGTTCCACCCCACTCCAGTCAGGCTGATTGGCTCCCAGAGAACCAATCAAAACCATGCATATGTGTGTGTCAACAGTACCATCCACATGTGGCACATGCAGCCACACAGCACACACCACAGACACAGATGTGCATGCACGTGGGCATGGTGGGGTTCAGGGATGGAAGCAAGGGGCCACTAGGAACAGGGAGCTTCATCCCTTTTTTTTTGACACCCTTCCCCCACCCCTTTTTTCTCTAGCACTGGGAATGAAATTCAGGTCCTTATACATGCTAAGCAAGTGCTCTAGCTCTGAGCTACATCCCCAACTCTTCATAAAATTTTATTTTAAAAAAATTAAAGACAGATTCTTGCTAAATTTCCCAGGTGGTCTAGAAACTGTGATACTCTGCCTCAGCCTCCCAAGTAGCTGAGTAGACGCATGCACTGGTGCCTAGCTCATCCTTGTTTTGAAATAGGGCCTCGATGTAGTTCAGGCTAGTCTCGAACTCACTATATAGCCCAGGCTGGCCTTGAACTCACAGCAATCCTGCCTCAGTCTCCCCAGTGCTGGGATTATAGGCGTGTGCCACCACACCTGGCTTCATGCCTCTTAGGGTCAGTGGGGCCTAGACTAGATCCTGCAGGCAGGAGGCCTGAAACTGAGGGCCCCGTGGACCAGGATCCAGCTCCAAGCCCTTCCTAGGAGAACAACAGAGCTGCCGCAGGCACTGGGGACTTCCAGACTGGAGCAACGCCAGGTGTCAAGCCCGAGCATGGGCAAAGCTCTCTAGGGAGCCTGCTGAGGTTCTGATTTGGGGCTGGGGGCCAGGAGGTTTTGTGCTGCCCTCCAGGTGCCTTGGAGGTCAGTGCAGGCTGAGGGTTGAGTGTTAGCACCCAGGAGGAAGGGAGGCCCAGAAAAGCGTGGGACTGAGGTCAGTTAGCGCCCAGCCAGGGCTGGGGCGGGCTGGATGCAGACCTGGAGCCCCTCCTGAAGTCCACCTTTCTGGTTCTGCCAGCTGCCCCTGGGTGGTGCCTCTAGGACTGTCCAACCTGAGAATGCTAAGTCTCTGGGTCAATCTCAGGTTTGTCAGCCCGTGAGGTGCTGCCCCTTCCCCAGCGTCAGCTGTCACAAGACGAAAATGGGTACCCTGGGTTGGTGGGATGGTAAGCCTAGCATGTCTAGCAGAAGGCACAAGTCCGTGGTTATGAAAATGACCTAGGGGGTCATCGTGTGCTGTGGGCAGTGTGACGTCTGGGATGAGCTAGAGAAGGATCTGCCCCTCACAGCGCCTGAGCTGGGCCACAGAAAGCCAGAAAGCACCAGGCAAAGATGTCTGGACTCCAGGGCCCTCTGGCCTACTGCAGGCCTAGGTGCTCCAGGATAAATCCTGGACAAAACGCTTTCTGGATGGAACACCTTCAGAGCTGGGCAGCTTCCCCCACGTGGGGTAGGCAGAAGGCAACTAGAGAGGCGCCTGGAGGTTAGGGGATTTTTAAGGCTCTCCCCATCAAGTGGAGGGCTTGCGGGGGGGGGCGTGAGCAGGTGAATCCCCTTCCCTCGGGATTAAGCCTAGTGATCCCCTCAGCTACAACCCTACCTACCTTTTTATTTTTAAATCTTGAGAGGGTCTTGGTAAGTTGCCCCGGCTGATATATGGACGCTGAAAGGGACCCAGGGAGGGACTAGGCTGGGAGTTATGGCGACTTCGGGGAACCAAGCTGGTGACGCGGACCCCAGGCTCTCACCACTCGCCCCATTCCCGCACTGCCAGCGCCAAGACGTATGAGTCCTGTCCCTGGCGGGGAGGGCTGGGGACGCCGCCCCGACAGGCAGGGCCTGGGCGCACGGGAGTCCTCCGCCCCTGCTCCCTCCCAGCGTGGGCTCAGCGGTCCGCCCGCACCTCCTTCTCCTCCTCTTCAGCCTGGCCGTCTCGGGTCCTTCCTCCGCGCCCTTCCTCCTGTGGCCCCTCTAGGGGTCACCGCCATGCTCCGCTGGGCAAGAGCAAGTGACCGCACGGCCGCCGCGCCCCAGCCCGAGCTGTGGGGTCCCGCCGTCCTCCACGCGGGAGACCACTTGCACGCCCGCTGGCCTGGCGGGGTGGAAGCCGCGCTCCCGCCGGCCCCGCCGCCCGCTCGGGACCGGGCCCAGGGGCTGTCGGCACCGGGCGGCCTCCCCTCGCCGCGCCGCGCAGGTGGCGGAGAGGCGGGGCCTCCTGCCGTGCAGGGGCCCGCCGTGCACGGCCCTGAACGTCCATCGTTCAGACTCGGTGCCACAGCTTCTGAAGAGATGCCACGTGTGTAATACTGAAAATAATAAACATGGATTCCACCTACAGAAGAAAATTCTCAAGAGAACACAGGAAAACAGTCTGACGCTCAGTACGCCGAGGACGGGGACTGCGTGAGGGCGGGGAAGCCACGAGGCGACGCGGGGCCCAGTCACGGAAAGGCCCCCAGGCGCCGGTCTGGGCGGCCCCACCCCGAGGGCGGCTGTTTCCACAGTGGAAAACGGAAAGCCTGTGTGGCCGGTTCCTAAGCGGATTGCGAGCTGAAGTGGACGAAGGAGACCGGGTATGGGCACCACTGCGGTGCTGGGGACTGAAGCCAGGGCCTTCTCAGCACCGAGCTCCGTCCTTGCCCCTCCCCCGCCCTTCTGAGACAGGGTCTCGCTAAACTGCCCGGCCGCATTTGCCATCTTCCAGCTCCAGCCTCCCAGAGTACTGCGATTCCAAGCGTGCAGCACCACGCCTGCCGACAGACAAATCTCAAGAAGACAAACATCCGGGGCCAGGACTTACCTCGGTGGCGGAGAGCTTACCTAGCAAGAAGCACTGCTGGCAGGCGCCGGTAGGAATCCCAGCACTCTGAGGGAAAGGGAGGAGGGTCACAAGTTCAACCCCGGCCTGGGAAATTTAGCAATTTATTGGGACCCTATCTCAAAGAAGTAAAAAATAAAAAGAGGGGCCGGTGAGATGGCTCAGCGGCATAAGCGCCTGCCTGGCAAGCGCGAGGTCCTGAGTTCGACTCCCGGAACCCGCATAAAATAAAAATAAAAAGAGGATGGGAATGTGGTTCGGTGTGAAAGCCCTGGGTTCAGTCACCAGTATCACCACCATCACCACCACCATCACCAAAATAAATGGACAAGTTACAATGGATGAAAAATTCATACTATAACTTAGTACAGTGTATACAATTTATGTAAAATTGTGTAAACTGGTGATACATAGTGTTTATGGGAAGTGACACTGGCGGACAAGCTTTATTTTTTTTTTATTTTTTTTTTTTTTGTGGGTATTGGGGGGTCGGCCTCAGGACCTCGCGCGCCAGCAGGCGCCCGTGCCGCTGAGCGATATCACCGGCCCCTTTTTCGTATGTGGGTTCCGGGAGTCGAACTCGGGCCCTCGCGCTTGCCGGGCAGGCGCTTACGCCGCTGAGCCATCTCACCGGCCCTACTTTGGTTTTTTGAGACAGGGTCTTGCTATGTAGTTCGGACTGGCCTCAAACTCTCAGCAATCTTCCTGCCTTAGCCTCCTGAGTGCTGGGACTACAGGCTTGCTGCATCACGTCCTGGAGAATGAACTTTAGACTGGTGGCCAGAAAAGGATGGAAATGGAGGGGCCACCCCAGAGGAGAGATCAGGTTAGAGACAGGCACAAACTGGTCTTCAATCCAGTTAATTTTTTAAAATCAAAAATGTCAAATTACTTCCTTAGGCCTGAATAGAGGGTCTCAAGGTATTTTTATGCTTTTCTTCCCCAAATATTTAAAAAATTAGCTTAACTAAATTGCTTTTCAGGTCTGAGAACTTCTTGCCTTGTTCTACCCTAAGACCAAAGGCACAGGAAGACCTGGCACTTCCACCACAGGAAGCTCAGATGGGAGAGGAGTGTGAACTGCAGCGGACAGCAGGGGTGTCCACCACAGGGGCTTCTGCAGTTCTCAGGTGGCCAGACATGCAGGCCTCCTGGGTCAGCGTGGCTTCCCAGGCAGGCCCCAGTGTGTACAGAAAAGGAACCCACATGCCCTTGGGCCGACAAGGCACCACCTCCAGGAGCCCAGGACTGGACAGTTATCTTGTAGGTGGAGGAACAGAGGGGCACGATGGCCATGAGCGCTTAGGCTGCACTGTGTCCGGGCCAGGACTCCTCGCTCCTTTTCCGGACATCAAGGCAACAGTGTATCTCACACCACCTCCAGGGACTGTGAGGTCAGGAGGGCTGAGTGGGAGAAGCAGGTAGCTCAAAGCAGGATCATCAGCTCAGACGTACTCTGGGCAGTTGGGGCACAAGTTGCTGCAGCCATGTGTCCAGGTACCCTGCGGAGGGCGGGTAGGACAACCCTGGGAAATCTGAATGGCCAAATGGAGCTGTCAGCAGATAAGCCAGAACACAAGCTCAGCTGCAGTGACCACTGCTCCAGGGGACATTAGGGGCTAGCCATGCATCAGAGCCGAGCTCCCTAGATGTCCGCTATCCTTCCCCACCTTACTTTATGCTGCCAGTTTAGGACAGAGCTTTTTTTTTAATGTGGGTACGGGAAGTCGAACTCAGGACCTCGCGCTTGCCTGGCAGGCGTTCATGCTGCTGAGCCATCTCACCGGCCCTAGGACAGAGCCTTTTGTGGGGTGAAGGGCTCAGAGTTGCAACTGGGCAGCCATGTCAAGTCAGGGACTGGCTTATGATGGCATCCACACCAGCCCTAGATACCTGCACCTGCTCATCCCGGGACTGGGCCAGCCAAGGTGGCCACACCCAGCAGTGTGCGCAACGTGGGGTGAACCACTGTGGAGGGCGGCAGGGCAGTTCAAGCTGAGGCAAGCGAACTGGTGCTGGTCAGCCCAGCGGATGGGGGCAGCAGGACCAAGGACTGTGGGCTTAGTGTGCAGAGACCGCAGGGCTTCCCCAGGGTGTGGGCGTGGTTATTACTGGCTCTGGGGCTACAAGGTAAGAATTCAGCCATGGAGGCCTCCAGGACCTGTCAGCTTACAGACTCACTAGTTAACAGGCCCCTCTCATTATGCAAGTTTTTGTATTTACAAAATGGGGGGGAGAGGAGGAATGGAGGTGAAAAAGGAACGAAGAGGAGGGGTGTTCACACTTGTACCAGGCAGGAGAGAAGTGGGGTCCCAGCTACCAGGGGAGCCAGAAGGGTCAGAGGTCAGCAGACACCTCAGTGTAAGACGCAGGAAAAGTTAGGAGGATTCTGAAGGTATCCTTAAATAAGACACATCTACTCTGCAATGAAAAGATTTATTTTACAACAGTTATCTTTATTTTAGGTCAACATTCAGACATAAAAGACGGAGATCACCATGCGAAACCATCAGAGCCCTCCAGCCTAGCCCTTGGAGTACAGGCAAGAGTGAGTCAGCCAGGGCTCCAACAGCAGCTTGCACCCCAGAGTGATGGGTTTCCAGAAGTGGGGTAAAATTAGTGCACGGACAACGGCTTTCCATGCACTTGCATTTCATTTTTTAAAAACAGCATATATATGCTTCCGTGTAAACCACCCCCCCATTCAGGCTGCAACACTGCCCCACTCTCCAGGAAATCAAATCTCCCAAATGCTGCCTGCAAGGTCCGTGGCCCTGCCCCTTCCTGGAGGGCAGTGTAAGTTGCTTCTGCCCCTTCCCAGGACTGGCCAGCATGGAGTCCTTGCCCAGGCTGCCCTTCACAGGCAACCTTGCCACTGAGTGTATTTAGTGCTCGGAAAAGTAGTTTCAATGTTTCAAGGAAAAGGAGGGGTTCCAGTCACCTCCTTCCTAGATTTCCCATACCTGTGGGTCAGGTGAGCAGGACAGAGACCCCGAGGACGGATGTGTTTGTGACAGCCACCTCACGCCCAACCCTAAGGTCCAATGCTGGCGGGGCCTCAGCAGTGCTTTCAGGCACAAGCACTTTCTGCACACAGCAGCTCAGTTTCCTACTGTGCGTCCACTGGGAGGATCACATGGAGACCCTACCCCCGCTCAACTTGCCAAGAAGCCAGAGCCACTTGAGAGCAAACTTTATTGTATTTGTTGCTTAGCCACTGGACAGCAGCATGACAGGCCTGCTGCACAATATATACATATACACATATGTACACACACACACCACAGCCCACACTCTCAGTGTGTGATGACGCAAACCGTGCTTGTGAGTACAGTAAAGATGCAGCTTTTGCCAAGTCCACAGGAGGATGACTCCTAACCGAAATATAACAGAAACCAGTCAGTCCTGGGCCGCATGGGTTCACAGCTCAGAACACTGGGAAAGGAATGAGATCGGTCACTTTGTACTCCCCTCACAAACCGCTCCCCACGGCAGGATGTGCTGAGGGTCGTGAAGGGAGAGGACCCACCCCAGTTCTGCCCACAGCACCCGGCCCTCCAGTGGCAGCCTGCACGCCAGGGCCACCACCTCCTGAGACGCCCGGTGCACAGGGGACGCTCCTGCAGCAGAGGCTCATCTGGGACAGACCACCACGGGCTCAGCAGGACGACGGCACTGCTGCCAGCGGACACGGGCTCAGACGTCGGGGGAGTCCTGACGGTTCACGATTCAGGGCCTTGCTTGGACTGGTGCTTGTGGTCAAGTCCAACAACCGACAACACCAAGATGAAGTTTCTGGCTAACTACAGTGAGTGCTCTGGTTTCTTCTTCTAACAAGTCCCATTGGGTGTTGGCTATATTAACTGAACATCAGAGAACTAGGAAGGCTCATGAACAGTGAGCAGTCATATCTAAAGCAGTTTAAAAATAGAATAAAGCCAAAAGGAAGACAAGAAAAGACCACATCACTGAGCGGAAACAGAAATCTACACAGCAGCAGCAGCTCCTGTGAGATGGCCTCACAGGTCTCTCCCACATTCTTCCTGCAGCTTAGAAGTGAGCAGTGCTGCCTCGACTGAGGGACACCTGTGGCTCCAACAGGCTTCCACGCACACTGGCCCCAGCACTCTCCAGGCAATACGTCCTGGCACCATCTGTACCCTGGGAGTGGACTCCAGCTATGGCCACCAGCACAAGAGTCTGAGGGGAACTGGGGGTCATTCTCATTTGTTAGCACTTGGACAGGGAGTGGTACAAGCTGACTTCCCAAGACTCTAGTTATTAAAGGGCTGAAACCAGACAGGCCTAACCAACACAGTAAAACACTGAAGAGGGGTCTGTGTCAAGAGCAGGCGGTAGGAAGGGCTCCCAACCTTGACATTCAGAGTTATCCCCAGCTGGGCTTTGGGTAATCACTGTCATCACCTTGACAACAGTCATATTCATTTTCACACATTCTACATGATTTCTTTAGCTTTACAAACTCCACAGGACACTAGGTTCAAGTGCTGCTCTTCCTCCCGAGCCACCACCCTGGGCTCTCCAGCTGAAGAGCTATCCGGCCAGGGTCAATGGGACAGGAGGGAAGAGCCACAGAGCTGCAGGCCAGGATGGGCTGTCCCTGCAGACCCTGGCCAGGCCACCACACCTTCCGCCTTGTCCACACTCTGAACCTGGTTCCTGGCCATTTTGGGGAAGAACGACTCACTTTCTAATGATCTCTAAGAAGTCACAAAGGCTGACCAGGTGGCCTTTCTGCGGAGTCCCTCACTGCTGTCACACTGGGGCTGGCACACAAGATATCCAGTTGTCTCACCTCCTGTTTCTGGACAGGCCCAACAGTGCATTTTTTTATCCTCCCACAAGAGGTCTGATGTTAACAAATTATTTCTAACAAATCCTAAATGAATGTTCCCCTAATGTCTTCATGATCATTTTAATGAGCAAAACAGACAAACTCACCCAAGCACCTGGTGCTGGCAGCCAACCAGCTCCTGGCCCATGTAGGACAGCAGCTGGGGGCTGCAGCGTCACCACACACTAACCAGAACAGGCTGGGGACCTCCAACCAGTGAGGTGTTCTGAAGCATGTCAGGTTTGTCCTCACACTGCTCCCCCTTCTTGCAACTTCCTGTCACCCTGAGCCTCCTCTCTGGGTATGCTGGTGAGCTGGGGCCAAGAATCAGCAGGCAGGGAAGAAAGAATTCTTCAGGAGCACCCAAGTCGCCTGGGCCAGGGAGTCTCATGAGCCTTCTCCTTCTCCATCTTTAATGGAAATTGAGAGGACGCCTTGGCATTGGAAGGGTCTGCAGGAATCCAGCCCACTGGAGTCTGGTCCAGCACAGGCAGGTAGCTGCTGGGGATGGGGCAGCTCCAAACCTCGGTCAGTACAGACATATGGTCTACATCTCCTCAACTCCCCCACCCAGGTCACACCCACAAGGTCTGGGGCACAGAGGGGAGAGACTGACTGCTAGTGGTTTACGCAGGAGTTTGTGGTCCAGCACTAACCTTCCAGGTTGGCTGATGAGCTGAGGCATCATTGCAGCCTCCCTGGGACCCAACCCTCCTGAGGCACCTTGGCTCTAGATGCCTTCCTCCTGGAACCCAATGTTCCTGCTCTGCTGAATCATGGATGACAGGCGGAGATGAAGACAAGGGGGTGGACCAAGCTCTGGCAAGCACAGGGAGGAGGGTGCTAGGGGCTGCACACTTATGCAACACTTCCTAGGCACAAGCAGCCACGTGCCATCGGCCACCTGGACTCACAGACTCTCAGACTATGACTAAGCAGATGCTATCACTTGCAGTTCTCAGAAGCTCAAAAAAAGATTTAAAAAACAGGTAAGTTTGAAGGAATGTGGAGTCTGACCTATGGAAGGGGGAGGAGAGACCATGGCCCCATCAATCCAGCTGCTGGCTTGGGAAAGGGACAGGAACAGAGACAAATGACCTCCCATACACTGCAAGGGACGCACCTCTAAGGACAGGAACCTCGGTCCATGTAGCAGAGACGCAGGCTAAAGATGCCGTGCTGAGCACGACTTCACCCTCAGAAAGGGTGAGCCTGTACTTTCCACAGCAGACCTATCCACTGAAGAAGCCCTGCCAAGAGGGCAAGTGAACAAGGTGCAAACTGTGTCCAACACAAACACCACTAAAATGACTATGATGCTGGTGGTACTGGGGAGGATGTGGCCCACTTCCTTTCCCAGCCAGTGAGATCAGTGCCCTGTCTGCAGCCTCAAGGCCAGGGAACAGAGTGGGGACCAGACCCCACCTCAGGACACCAAGGTCAAGATGGAGATGCAGCTCTACCAGGCAGCACCTGCCTCCAGCCCTGGTGGGCACCAGGAAACAAGGGAAGGCCCGTTCTTTCCTAGCCCAACTGGCCAGGTGTAACCTGGCAGGTGCAGTCAGCCCTTCCTGGACCAACCTGACTGAAAGCCCCAAGACAGCTCCACTGTCCAGTTAATGTAGCTAGGCCGTGGCATGTCCACAACACAGACACTGAACATAACCCATACATGCTATTAAAAAAGGAAAAACAGAGAAGAAGACCGTAGCTACACTGCTTTAAATACTGCATGCTACGCACTTCATGTATCGAGGATTGACGGATGGGTGGGCGTAGAGGAGGTGGGAGGGGCCCGACACGGCCAGGCAGGTCGGCCGCTGCCTCCCTATCTCGGTGACTACAGTTCATGATTCTAAGGTTGCAGTGGCTGGGTGCTGATTCATCCTCTAATCACAGCTTTTCCTGAACTTAGTTGAACCCGTCAGTGTGGTAACTGGGGTGGGAGTCAGCCGTGAGCTGGGTGGTCTCTGTGGCAGACGCTGGCTGTATGACGATCGGTGTGTCTGTGGCCTCTGCAAAGTAAGCAAGCAGCCTCACTGTACAAGGGCAGCGTCATGCCACGTGCCCATCAACGGGGTCCTCGCGTCACGACACTCGGCCACCTGGACAGATGCTCAGAGGGGAGAGGCTACTTGCAGACCTCCACCCAATACACGTTCCTCAGTAGCCTTAGGTCATTACCAGCCCTCAGCCCTCCCCACCTGCTGCTGCCCTCCCCACCTCTTGTTCCCTCAGATCTACGGCTACCACAGTTAACGGGCAGGGACAGATCCCTGCACCTGCTTTACCTCAAGTGTCCACGTTCACACCTCAACAGTCCCAGCTGCCACCACAAACACTCGCGGCACAGTGTCAGTGCCCTCCTGTTTGACAAGACAGTTGACACTGTTCAGGGCCCGTGCCGGCTCTGCCCCACGCACACACGCGGGTCCTGGGGTAGGAACTCACCCCTCTCGTCAGACTGCAGCTGTGCCTCCAGGTCCTCAGGGGACACATAGAACTCGGTCTCTTCGCCCTCAGGGGCCTTAGGCTTGCACTTCCCGCAGCAGCAGTTGAAGCAGCAGCACAGGCAGCAGCAGCAGTAGCAGCAAGTGAGGAGGCCGCAGAAGACAAAAAGGGCCTAGGGAGAGAATGCTGGCACTGCATGGCCTCCCAGGGTCCCACAGGCCACCATGCAAGGGACCTCCCAGATCAGACAAGAGCTGCAGAGGGCATGCTCCATGCTAAGGGTAATGCTTTTCAGATGAGGACGTACAAAGAAAAAGTTTGGAAAGGGAGGGCAGGAGAGAGAGAGAGCAGTAATTTGTAGACAGAAACTGGGGCTGACTGTTAAGGGCAGGTATGGGCTTGCTACAACTAAGAATCATAGAATAATTAATACCCTTTGTACTTATATACAGTAGACAGGGAGAACAAGAAAGTTTATAAAAAATAAAATAAATGATAGACATCAAGAGTTTCTGATGTTAGATTTCAAAATATCTTTCCCTGTCCTGGCAACAAAAAGTCTAAGCACACCATCCTGAAAAGGGTCATTTCCTACCTCGATCCTCTTAAGAACTCAGAGCCACATGAGAAACCCTGCTGGTACAAGTGGCTCAGCATGCACCTCACTGGATGTGTGCTATGCAGGCTGGCTGCCACACCAGCTGCAATCTCTGCTCACTGCACAGGAGGAAGAGGGGGACTGCCACACACCTGGACCATGTCTTAAAGAGTATGGAGTGTCTGAATCAAATGCACCGATCCTTTTTTGTTTTTTGGCTCACTATGTAGTTCAGGCTGGCCTTGAATTCACAGCAATCCTCCTGCCTCAGTCTCCTGAGTGCTGGGATTGTAGGTGTGTACCGCCATACCTGGCCTGCTTGGATCCTTTAGTGTCTGCAATCCTACTAGGCATGAGACATCTATCTTAGTGCCCTCAGGACTTGGGAGTTTGCTGCCCGATTCCCTCCTCACCTTGGCCCACCAGCTGGAGAGTACAAAGTAGGTGTTGACGTTCTCTTCCCCAAACTGCTCAGCCACGTAGAGCCCCAGAGAGCCATATTTGTCATAGATGTTTCTTTTTGTGGCATCCGTCAGGATGGCGTGGGCGTTGTTGATCTCCTTAAACTTGTCTGCGGCCTCTGGGTTATCAGGGTTCTTGTCTGGGTGATATTTCAAGGCAAGCTTCCTGCAAACCAAAACCATTTCCTGGCTCTAACTTGTTCTGGCATTTCATGTTCATCCACTGGAGGGTCCAAAGGAAGAAATATCTACCCATTACCATCTCAATTTCCAATATTTTAGAGGGCCGATGTCAGGGTCAAAAGAAACCTGCAATTGTTTCAGGGCAAATCCACCCCCTCATCTCCAGAGGAGAGTCCTGAGTAGAAAATGCCAGGTACAGCTGACAGCGTTCACTTTAGCTAACTTCCAGCAGCACAAAAGGAAACTTTAACACTGACCCCTAGTGCCCTAACCGCCTTACTACACACTTGTCAATAGAGCCACAGGCAGGGAGGGTACAATAATGGCACCTTAGAACATGCTTCACAAATTGCACAATGTTTTTTTTTTTTTTTTTTTAACGGGATCTTGTTACATAATTCAGGCTGTCCTCAAACTCAAAGTGATCCTCCTGCCTCAGCCTCCCAAATGCTGGGATTACAGGCGTGCAACAGCGCACACCCAGCAACACAATGCTAACAACATGAAAGACCAGCCTGGTGTGGTGGTGCACGCCTGTAATCCTAGCATTGGGGAGGCTGAGGCAGGAGGACCACTGCGAGTTTGAGGCCAGCCCGGGTTACATAGTGAGTTCAAGGCCGGCCTGAATTACACAGTGAGACCCTGTCTCAAGAAAAAAAAAAAAAAAAAAAAAACAGTGGAAACATCTGAGTTAAGAGATGTTGCTGTGTGTGTGTGTGTCACTGAGGTTTGCACTGAGCTACACTCCCAGCCTACTTTGTTTTTTACTTTGAGACAGGGTTTCATTAACTTGTTAAATTGCCTGGGCTGGGCTCAAACCTTGAACTTGCCGTTCTCCTGGATGGAGTGCTGAGATTACAGGTGTGTTCCATCAGGCCCTTTTTAACTTTTGTTGAGACAGGACCTCATTAAGTCACTAAGTTGCTCAGGCTGGGGTTGAACTTTCAGTCTTCTTGTTCCAGAGTGCTACCATTTACACCTGGCTTCTAAAGGCTAAATTCTTGAAATTCAGTCCGAAGGCCATGACAGTAGAGACTGTCATCACTGCAAAGGTGTGCCTCTTAACCCCACAAAGCCCTGGCTGTGCCAGGAATCTCTCAGTGGGCTCAGCTCCAAATCCCTGTGAACTGTAGATAGCTATAACATCTGAAGTGTTTAGTTTTTGTTGCTAAGAGAACATTATTACCACGACAGTTACAAGCTACGAGGAGCACACCACACATACAGAGATGCAAAATAACTGTTACCAGTTCTGCACAAAAACTTCCCTGTTCACCAGTTCTTGATAAAATGGGAGATTAAACCACTTGAAGGCTTGTGTCCTTCTGGGAGGGCAGAGGGCCTTGCTTGCCACTCACCGATAGGATTTCTTAATGTCATCTGAGGTTGCATTCTTGTCCAACCCGAGAACATGGTACAGTGATTCTCCGGAGGTAGACAGCGAACGTTGCCTCTGGTCTGCCATAGTAGGTTAATCTACAAGAGAATGATAAAGGAAAACATCTAGATAAAAATTCCAAGTGCAGAGTTGACACAGTGTATTCCATACAACTGTTTGAAGCAAAAAAAAAAAAAGAAAAAAAATCAAAACAATGGTTTATAATCCGTGCAGACAGACTCCAACCCATGAAGGAGTGGGGGAGCAGTTTCACCCGGGGGATGTGTCTACACACTGTATGCAAAGGGGCACAATACTGCTGCCTAGCCAATGTGCTGGTACATTAAAGATGTGTACTGCACTCCCAGAGCAACCTCTCCATGCAGTGTGGGAAGAAGGGCTGGGGCTCTATGGACCTCAGCGGTAGTGCACTTGCCCAGCAACCTAGCATCCACAAGACCTCGGGTCATCTACAACATTCTGAAAAACAAACAAAAAACTGAAAGAGAAAATCTATGAAGGGGGGCTGGGGATATAGTTCAGCAGCATGGTGCCTGCCTGGCAAGCGCGAGGTCCTGGGTTTGATTCCTGGTCCCCCACCCCACCCCCAAAAAAGAAAAATCTATGAAGGATGGCCAGAAAGTTTAAAGGAAAATGCTAAGGAAACTCTAAAAAGTCAAATTTTACAGAACACAGGGAAAAAACAAAATAAATAAATTTAAACATCAATAATGAAATTCAAAGTTAGTACTTGGGTTACATCCTGTCTTGAACTTCTATTTATACAGCATCCAACTTATGCAGAATATACATTCTTTTTCAGTGCACACTGTAAGTTCGCTAAGTCGTAACACTGGGCCTTAAAACAGGTTTCCATAAACTTAAATGGACTGAAACCATACACAATATGTTATCTAAGCCGGGCATGGTGGCACACGCCTGTAATCCCAGCACTCAGGAGGCCAAGGCAGGAGGATCGCCTCGAGTTCAAAGCCAGCCTGGGCTACATAGTGAGTTCAAGGCCACCCTGAACTACACAGCGAGATCCTGTCTCAAAAAAAAAAAAAGTTATTTAACCTAAAAAGAAGGGCCGGTGAGATGGCTCAGCAGCGTAAGCGCCTGCCTGGCAAGTGTGAGGGCCCGAGTTTGACTCCCGGAACCCACATAGGAAAAAAGGGCTGGTGACATCGCTCAGTGGCACGGGCACCCACTGGCACGCGAGGTCCTGTGGTCGACCCCCAGCACCCACAAAAAAAAAAAAAAAAAGTCTAAAAAGAATTAAATTAGAGACTCAAAGGTAAGCTATATATATATGAAAACCTCAAGAATTTGATTCTGCTAGGCGTGGTGGCACACATTAGTACAGGAAATCCTAGCACTCTGGGAGGATGAGGCAAGAGGACTGAAAGTTTGAGTCCCTCCTGGGCAACTGAGTGAGATTCTACAAATAAACAGAAAGGGAAGGGGAGAAGTGGGGAGAGGAGGGAAGGGAAGGCAAGGGAAGAAGTTCAGCGTGAAAGCCTTGGTTTCAATCCCTAGTATTGTAAAAAACAAAAACACCCTTCCAAATAACACGGAGTTCAAAGAAGAAATCACAGCCAAACATGGGGGTACACACCTGTAATCCCAGCATCCTGTGAGGCTGAGGCAGGACTGCAAGTTCAAACCCAGTCCGGATTAGGATCTTCATCATTGGTTTCCCTGGTTCTCAGGCTTTGGACTCTAACTGGAACTACACCACGGGCTTTCCTCAATCTCCAGTTTGCTTACCAGATTACGGGACTTGATTACGTAAGCCAATCCCTAATTTTATATCTATCTATATCTATATATCAGGGATCAAACCCAGGGCTGTGTTCAGACTAAACAAGCACTCTACCACTGAGCTATACCCCCTGTCATAAATTTCCTTTTAGATACAGATATAGGTACCAGTACATCAACTCTGTTTTTCAGGAGAACACTGACTAACATGACATATTCATCAAGACCCTACATAAAGCTAGGAAACGGAAAAATCCCGAAGAAATGGAAGAAGGAAATAATAAAGCATGAAAATAACAGAAAAAATCACGATGAAAATGTTGAGAGAACTTTCTGAGATGCACCAGGGCAGCCTTCAGGACAGGACTTAGGGTTCCAGCTGCTGCCTAGAATGAGCCTTGGTTCCTTCTGCTCTCTGCCCACAGGATCTGAACAGATGGTACACTGTGTCCAAAAGATGTGTACCAAAAAATTCTGAGACCTTATCCTATCTCTCTCTTCACCTGGCAGTATCCTTTAAAGTATCCTCTTCAATAAACTGAAAAATGCATTTCCCCAAGTTCTGCCAGCTCTGGAGCAAGTTAATGCAATCTAAGCTGGGGGCTACAGAAGTCCTGACCTACCGGCAGCTGGTCAGAAGTACAGGAAAACCTGGGGCTTGCAGCTGGCAGTGTCCAGGACTGTGCCCTCCCCTGTGGGGTGCTATCTCCAGACAGACAGCCAGAACCCAACTGGACTGGAGCACGCCCAGCTGGTGTCCATCAGCTCACTGACTACTTAGCTTGTGTGTGGGGAAACACGGAAGTCTCTACTGATTGTTCAAAGTATAGGACAAACTGAGTTTATTCTTTTCTTGTATCTTTAGAGAGAACGACCAAAAAGAACAAGAGAACAGAATTCAGTAACATGAGCAAAGAGTTCATTGCAATGATCACACAGGCATGAAGAAGATAGTAAGTGAATATGCCGGACAACTACCTGCCAAGAAATCAGAGAAGACAAATGAAACAGAGTGGTACCTTGAAAATACAATTTACTGAAATTGACACAAGATGAAGCAGAAAATCCAAATAGTCCTGTATGTTAACAAAATTAAATCTGTAACTTAAAAAACTGTCACAAGACAAAATTACAGCTGGGTATGGTGGCAAACAACTGTAATCCCAGGATTCTGGGAGGCTAAAACAACAGAACTGAAAGTTTGAGGCCAGCTTGGATAATATAGCAACTTGATGAGACCATCTCAAAAAAAACCAACCAACCAACCAAAAACCCCGAAAAAAAAAAAAAAAAAAAAAATAGGGCTAGGGGCTGGGAATGTAGCTCAGTGGTACTGCAAAAGAGGGAAAAAAAAAAAAAGGCTGATATGAAGATTTTCATTAGTTTTATTTTCAATTCTAGAATTGGGCATTTCAATTTCATAAAACAGAATAGAAGTTTTGAGGGTAAGAGCAAAGGATGTAGGTTTTATAGACAGAGGAAGTCTTGGAAGAAGTTTAGCAGTGACCTAGAGGCTGGGCCTGCAGATGTGCAATGAGTAACAGCTGGATAAAGCTTGGCATCTCTGCCTTCATTTTGTTTTTCTGAAACAGTCTCACTGTGTAGTCCAAGCTGGCCTTGAACTCAGCAATCCTCCTGCCTCAGCCTTCCAAGTACTGAGATTACAGCTGTTTACCACCAAGCCCGGCTTTCTGCCTTTGTTTTATAATGTCTCATACCTCAAAACTCTGGACCAGCTCCCTTGTAGGCATGTTAATCATACATGTTTAAATAATCGATCAGGTTTGTAAAACGTGTATTCAAGGTTGATTAGCCCTAATTTACCTAGCCTGTCTCATCCCCCTACAAAACTGAAGGCACTAAGAGTAACAATGTCCTCTTCAGGCTTTGCTGGACACCTAATCTCCAGCTTTTACAAATCCAGTTCCAGACCCACTGGAGCACTGGTGGCGATGTGCTTTTAAGACAAAAAATACTAATGTATGAGTTGTTTTTTCTAAACTAGAACTCGTATTCAGGTTTAACTGCAGTGTTGGCACACTGCCATAAATAAGTGGGTTTTGGTTGCAGTTTGGGCATTTGGTCTCTAAAGATTTGCCATCCCTGCCCTGGAGTGTACCTAAGTCTCCAGCCTCTGTCCTATGCCTGTAACCACCTGAAGCCTGGCAGGCCAACCCACTGAGGAAGTCACCCCAGGTTGGAGCCATCACATCATGATGGGAACCAAGTGCCCTCCGGCATTGAAGGGCCTCCCAGGATTTCACAGAACCTGTCCTGACATACCCACCAACCAGACCAGGATGTGCCCAGGGATCACCTATGCTGCTAGCTATAAAAACCTTCGGCCTTTGCTTTTGTTCTCCTTTTCTGTAAAACCTCAAAGTTTCTATCAGCCCCAGGAAGACAGACTTGAACCTCTGCTTCTGTGCTTCACAGCCTGGTCATGATGAGCAAAACTCCTGTCCTATCCTTCCCCGAAGCTCTTCTCCTTGACTGGTATTATGGGAGGGGTGGCTGTGCCTGGGGATTCCTTGAGTCCCGGACTCCAGTTGCGGAAGCAGAAACAGAGAAAAAGAACAGTCAGTTCAAAGTTGACTTCCTGTAAAGCAGGGACAAGGAGACAGAACCACGAGAAAATGCCTAGTTACCATCAGGTTACTCCAGGTTTCCCTACGTGGAGAACTCACTACCACTCCAACTGAGACCAGCCACTTCGGCATTCGCTTAGCCCACACGAAAGGGTCAGGCTTCAACTCTCAGCATCCTCTTCCCCAAAGAGATAAACAACTAACTGTTTTACCTCTCTAAACCTGACTTCTCAGGTCAGATGAACACCTTCATCTGCCTAAGCGTGGTGACAAGCAACGTCATTCAGCACGACCTCATTTTAATTTTAATTTATTTTTTATTTTTGCAGTACTGGGGTTTGACCCTAGGGCCTTGACAATAAGCTACATCCTTAATCCTTTTTATTTTGAGAAAGAGTTTTGCTAAGTCACTAAATTGCCCAGGCTGGGGTTGAACTTTCATCCTCCTTCCTCAGCTTCCCAGAGTGCAGGGATTACAGGTGTGTGTGCCACCGTGCCCAGTCCCATTTTTATTTTTAACTTGGTCTATGCAGGAACTTAGTCCAAAACAAGGTCCTCTTGTTTTATTTTCCAGTGCTGGGGATGGCACCTAGGGCTTCGTACATGCTAGGTAAAAGCTCTACTACTAAGCTATACCCCAGCCCTATAATTTTTGTTTGTTTGGTTTGTTGTTTTCTTTTGTAGTTTTTTAAGTCAGGATCTCACTATGTAGTTCAGCCTGGCCCTGAACTCACTATGTAGCCCAGGTTGGCCTTGAACTCACAGCAATTCTCTTACCTCAGCCTCCTGAGTGCTGGGACTACTGTAAGGCGTGCGACACCATGCCCTGTTTTGGTTGATTGGTTTTTTTATTTATTTTTTTTTGTGGGTACCGGGGGGGTCAACCTCAGGACCTCGCGCACCAGCAGGCGCCCGTGCCGCTGAGCGATATCACCGGCCCCTTTTTCGTATGTGGGTTCCGGGAGTCGAACTCGGGCCCTCGCGCTTGCCAGACAGGCACTTACGCTGCTGAGCCATCTCACCGGCCCGGTTGATTGGTTTTTTGAGACAGGGACTTGAAATGTAGGCCTGTCTGGCCCTCAACTGTTGATCCTCCTGCATCAGTCTCCTAAGAGCTGGCATTACAAGTGTGTGCCAAGCCCAGATTAGCCCTGTAATTTTTAATATTTCCCATCAAGAAAACTCCACGCCTAGATGGTTCTCCTACCAAATATTCAAGAATGACATTAATCTTACAAAAACATTTTCAAAAACACAAGAGGGAACTTTTTCCAACTTGCTTTTGGAACCCAGCATAACTTCAATACCAAAAGTTGGCAAGACATTACCAAAACAATCCTTCATAAACACAGATGCAAGCCAAGTGTGGTAGTGCACACCTGTAATCCCAGCACTCCAGAGGGTGAGCAGGAAGACTGCTGCAAGTTCAAGGCCAGCCTGAACTGCTGTCAGAAAAAAAGAAACCAGAAAACAAAAACCACATCAAACCGAATCAAACAACCCACCCCCAAAGTACAGATGCAAATAGCCTTAACAAAATATTAGTAAACTGAACTTCATATAGAAAGTTATATACATTATGATCAAGTTAACACTTCAAAAGATTAATGTGATTCACTATATTAACATGTAAATAAGATAAATTACATGGCCATCTAAATGGATTCATCAGAGCTTTAGATAAAATTCAACACCAATTAATGATTTTAAAAATTCTCAGTAAAGCAGGAATCAAAGGAAACTTCTTCAGTCTGATAAAGGACATCTACTAAAACCCTACAGCTAATATACCATACACAGTGGTGAAATAATGAATGTCATTTTCTTAGAAATAGGAATATGACAATCTGTTCTTTCCACTTCTTTTCTTTTTCTTTTTTTTTTTTTTTTTTGGCAGGGTCTCACACCACACCAGGTAAAGCACTCTACCATGGAGTTACAACCCTAGCCCTGCTCTTTCCACTTTGATTCCACATCGTTCCGCCAGCCATGGTGGCGCACACCTGTAATCTCAGCTACTGGGTGATAGGCCTTGGAAAGGGACACTGCCAGTTCGAATGAGTCCACCTGCAATCTTAAAGAAGCGCAGGTTTCATTTCAGGGGACACATCAGCAAGCCACAAGCTCGCCATTTCTCCAACTCACCCCCTCAAAAGCCCACCAAAAAACGCTATAAAAAAGCCTCTTAGCCTGTAAGAGACATTTTCTCTGTTCTGCTCGCACAGAGAGGTCCCTCTCAGGTTTAGCAATAAACTGCTTGGACTGTTGAGTCCCTCTTTCTCACTCACTGGGGAGGGTAAGGCAAGAGAACCTGGAGTTTGAGGCCAGCCTGGGCCACAAAGCAAGTTCAAAGCTGGGCTGGACTACATAACTAGACCCTGTCCCCAAAACAAAACAAACAAAAAAA
Organism: Erethizon dorsatum; assembly: GCA_028451465.1. Taxonomy (NCBI): domain Eukaryota; kingdom Metazoa; phylum Chordata; class Mammalia; order Rodentia; family Erethizontidae; genus Erethizon; species Erethizon dorsatum. The sequence goes on along the minus strand of CM051840.1, from coordinate 30,919,640 downwards.
TCCGAAACAACATTGTTCTAGGATTCCTAAACACTGTAATAAGAAAAGAAAAGCCAAGCTGGGTGTGGTGGCACACACCTGTAAGGGAGTCTGAGAGAGGAGGACAACAGTGAGTTCAAGGCCAACCTGAACTACATAGCAAGACACTGTCTCAGAAAACCAAATGAGAAAGAACCAGACATAGCAGTATACACCTATACTCCCAGCACTTGGGAGGTTAAAGAGGAAGGACCATGAATTCAAGGTCAGCCTGGGCTACATCGTGAGTTCAAGGCTACCCTGGACTATATGCACAGTAAGGCTGTCTTAAAAAAAAACAAAAAGAGAGAGAGAGAGAAAGAGGGAGAGAGAGAGAGAAGAACTCACCTATAATCCCAGCAACTTGGGAGGCTGAGGCAGGAGGATCGCTGTGAGTTTGAAACTAGCCTGGGCTACATAGTGTGCTATAGGCCAGCCTAAACTACACAGCAAGATTCTGTCTCAAACTACAAACAAACAAGATTAAAAAAAAAAAGATAAGAAAAGAAAGAAAAACAACAACAACAAAAAAAGACAAGAGCAAGAGTGGTGGCATCCAAAGTTGCTGAAGAAATACTGAAAGCCGACAAAAGTCACCCCATGCATGGCAGCCGGGCCATACTTCTTTCTCCATGCCGTAATGATAACATACAACAGGACATCAGAACTGAGAGGAGAAACCAGCTCCTGTACCATGGCAATCTACAGGTGACAAGACTCCCTTCCTCTCAGCTGACCGTGGCCGATGGGGAAAAAAATGCAAACACAAGGCCCCTATGTTCAGTTCTCAGCACCAAAAAATTTCAAAATAAGAATTAAAAAAAAAAAAAGGCAGCTCTTCCAAGGCAGGTATAATGAGCAACTGTGCAACCTAAGTCTGAAGCTTGAAGATTTATACTTGTCCACGCCAGAATCTGAACCCATACCCAATGGTATCCAACCTGCTGGCCTTAGCAAGCCAGGGAGACTAACAATCAACCATGCTACCCATCAGGCCTTCAAGATGGGTGATGATGGGCCGGTGAGATGGCTCAGCGGCGTAAGCGCCTGCCTGGCAAGTGCGAGGTCCTGAGTTCAACTCCCGGTAACCACATAAAAAAAAAAAAAAAAAAAGATGGGTGAGGTGTGTTGCTGGGCAGAAAACAAAACGAGTTTTATGGCTGTCCAAGAGGTTACGGGCCTCAGGCCCAGGATGCGAGGGCTCTTAGCTCAGTTCTGAAAGCTTCTCACTGTCTGGCCAGGATGCGTCTCTGCAGGGCTGAGTCCCCTCACCACAGCGTAAGAACAAGAACTCCGCCTCAAAGGGGCCAAAAGGCTCCACCAGAAGCAAGTATTACTGACACTGGTGAAGCAGCACGTGCTAGTCAATCCTTCCTGATTTATTTACTTTTGGTTTTCTGAGACAGGGTGTTGGCTTAACATTCGGGCTGGCCTTGAACTTACTATGTAGCCCAGGCTGGCCTCAAACTCATGGTAATCTTCCTGCCTCAGCCTCCAAAGTTCTGGGATGACAGGTGTGCACCACCACAACCAGCTAATTCTGTTTGGTTTCTTGAGACAGGGTTTTGCCATCTCATTCAGGTTGGCCTTGAACTCACCATGTAGTCTGGGCTGGCCTCAAACCTTGTGGCGATCCTCCTGCCTCAGCCTCCTGAGTGCTGCTATTACAGGCGTGTACCACCAATGTCCAACTCGTACTCAGCTAATTCTTCATTATTGAGTATTTTATTCATGTAATCTATAACAGAAGGACCACGACATTGCGTAACCAGGGAGGACTGAGCTACATTCTCAGTTCCTTCCATTGTTTTATTTATTTATTTATTTATTTATTTATTTATTTATTTATTTATTGCTACTGAGACTTGAACTCATGACCATTGTTTTATTTTGATTTATTTTGTTTTGAGACAGGGTCTCACTATGTGGTTCAGGCTGGCCCTGAACTTGAGACAATCCTCCTGCTTCAGCCTCCCAAGTGCTGGGATTACAGGAGTGCTCCACCATGCCCTGCTTATTTTTTGTATTTTGAAATGGGGTCTCGTTAAATTGCCCAGGCTGGCCTCAAACTTGAGATTCCCCTGCATCAGCCTACACAGTAGCTGGGCCTGTAGGCATGTGCCACTGTGGAGGACCACCTGGATGGCTCTCTTTGAAAGAAGAGCAATTACCTCCATCTTGGCTGAACCTGGCCCTATTTCCATGTATTGGTATGTACAGAGCTGGCTAGGACTTTTCCATATCTCTTCAACTGGCTTTAAGCAATGCAAATCAGTCTAGCCCAGGTCCTGATATGTTGTCTTTGAAGCAAGGCGACAGGCCTGTGTTTCCCTGCCCCTTTGCTCCCAGTACATGGTTGAGCCTGGCAGGATGGAGAGCTGTGCTCCACGCTGTCAGCTGGGATCGAGCCTCAAGAAAGAGGCTATGACTTCCCAGGGCATAAAAGATTACGTATCAGAACTGAAGCACCGACCCCAAAGCATTAGATACTATCTTGAATTGTGTTACGCAGATTACTCCTTCTGCATATCCTTCCCTCTGCATATTGCAAAGGTGATTTCAGGCCACCTACCTAGCCCAGCTCATGGTATTCATGTACTTCCCGCCACTCTCACAGTCACTCATCCCTGAGCCACTCCCCTCCTTGAGAATTAATAAAACCCGGGTTCGGCCCTGGGTCGAGGCCTTTGTTCCAGTAGCCACCATCTTGGCTGGACTTAGGACCCCTTGGCTCCCCACAACTATAAATATGTCTTAGTGTCTTTATTCTCGCTGTGGGTTGCACTAGAAGTGGTAGATTGGAATTAACTCTCTAGAATTCCAATAACTTTCCCATGGGATTACAAATATAAACTTCCCGGACCGTGACAAGGACCGAGAAGGGCTCTCTATATGCCACCATGCTGGTTTATCATTTTTCCTACATTAAATTAAATTAAATTAAATTAAATTAAAATTAAATTTCAGATGCCTGAGGCCTATGTCAAGATCTACCTGAACTGCACTTGCTAGTTTATAAACTACCACCACAAGTTTATTTCATCTTCATTCCAGGAGGGAGAGCTCAACATCTACTATGAAGCTTCTTCAGTAACATCATTTTTTTTTTTTTTTTTTTTTTTTTTTTTTTTTTGTGGGTACCAGGGGGTCGACCTCAGGACCTCGTGCGCCAGCAGGCGCCCGTGCCGCTGAGCGATATCACCGGCCCCTTTTTCGTATGTGGGTTCCAGGAGTCGAACTCGGGCCCTCGCGCTTGCCGGGCAGGCGCTTAAGCCGCTGAGCCATCTCACCGGCCCAGTAACATCATTTTTAAAAAACAAAAAGGTCACATTTTGCAAATCTGGTATGCCTTGGCAGGTGCTGCTACACAAGACATGAGGGCTCTTACCTGAGGCTGGACAGAAAAGACTGCACATGCATGCAGCAAACTAGGAGCTCTGGAGCTGGCTGGTACTTGGGAAGCCCAAGAGGGGTTTCCTGGAGGACATATAGCATGCTGTACTCTTGAGTCTTCTCTGGCCATGCACCTCGGTCTTCATCCTGCTAGTGGTATGAGGTCCCCAGCTCTCTAGCCTGCTCTACAAGACCCTTCCGCATGCAGGCCCAAGCCATCAGCAGGTCCTTCCAACCACTGCACTCATGATACTTCCTGGTCTGACTGGCAGATCAACATGGCAGATCAACTGGCAGATCTCACCGGCAGAGAAAGAACAGACTTGTCACACATCCTGCCATCCCCTCTTCACTCTATCCTCCTGCTCATGTCTATACCTCATGCAGACAGGCATCCCTGCCCTTGGAAATGGTTCCTGGCCACAGGGCAGAGTCTGTCATCCTTGTGGAGCTGCGTAGCCTTGAGCTGTGTCTGCATTTGTCAGAGCTCATCACTCATTTGTTCAACAAATGTATATAAAGCATGTACCTCAAGCCATGCTGTTCTCAACACCAGGAATTCAGTAGTAACAAAATAAACACACACAAGTCCTTGCCCACACAAGCTTGCAGTCTAGTGCCATGCCTGTGCTCCTGAGGAGACACTCAGATTTTCAGGGAGGGTTGGGGGACGAAGCCCAGTGGTTGAGCACTTTCCTAGCCACATGAGGCCCTGGGTGTGATTCCCAGCCCAGTCAAAAAGATCTTTAAAAAAGACAACTGTGGTTCCTACTCCTGCATTTCCAGGTACACTCTCAGCACACAGAGCTACTGCTGAATTCAACCCACTGTTGGGGAAAAGTTGTATGTCAACTTCTAAACATCTTAAAGGAAGTGTGTTTTTAGCATTTTATTCTGTAACATTTGATACACAGAAAAAAATATGGGATATATAAAAGTTATGATGTATAGTGAAAAATAAACACTATGATTCCATTGCCAATTTAAAAACTAAAAAAGTAGGTGGATATATTTCAGTGGTAGTGTTTGCCTAGCACATGCACTGCAAAAAATAAAAACCAGAAAAGTGTCAATAACCTTGTAGATCCCCACATTCACTCCATACATACTAACTTGAATTTAATGTTCAGTACTCTCTTGCTTTAAAAAAATTACCTCATATGTTTATGTTCAAGTTTAGTGTTTTGAACTTAAAAGTATTGCCTAGGGCCAGTGAGATGGCTCAGCGGCTTAAGCGCCTGCCCGGCAAGCGCGAGGGCCCGAGTTCGACTCCCGGATCCCACATACGGAAAAGGGGCCGGTGATATCGCTCAGCGGCACGGGCGCCTGTTGGTGCGCGAGGTCCTGAGGTCGACCCCCCGGTACCCACAAAAAAAAAAAAAAAAAAAGTATTGCCTAACACTGTATGCAACTCATATAGGCCCCCCCCCCTTTTTTTTTTGAGACAGTCTCACTACATAGTACAGGCTGTCCTTGAACTCACAGTGATCCTCCTGCCTCAGCCTCTTGAGTGCTGGGATTACAGGAGTGGGCCACCATGCCTGGCTGTAGGCCTTCTTTCAAAACTCAATGTATTTCTTTTTTTTTTTTTTGTGGGTACCGGGGGGGTCGACCTCAGGACCTCGCGCGCCAGCAGGCGCCCGTGCCGCTGAGCGATATCACCGGCCCCTTTTTCGTATGTGGGTTCCGGAAGTCGAACTCGGGCCCTCGCGCTTGCCGGGCAGGCGCTTAAGCCGCTGAGCCATCTCACCGGCCCTATATCTTTTTTTTTTTTCTTTTTTGTGGGTACCGGGGGGTCGACCTCAGGACCTCGCGCGCCAGCAGGCGCCCGTGCCGCTGAGCGATATCACCGGCCCCTTTTTGTATGTGGGTTCCGGGAGTCGAACTCGGGCCCTTGCGCTTGCTGGGCAGGCGCTTAAGCCACTGAGCCATCTCACCGGCCCGATATATTTCTAAGACTCTTCCTTACTGTGAAATGTAGCTATAGTTCATTTATTCATTTGCAGTTTGAGTCAAATTTCATTTAATGATGACTCCACAACTCATTGATTATCCACTGAAAAACATTTGGGGTGTTCCCAGTGTTTACTACTACAAGCAGTGTTGCTCTGAACATTCCTGGGCTGACATCACAGTGGCTCAACTACAGGGTGCTCAAGGCCTGCTGAACTGCACAGGAGTCGACAGTGAAAGAAAGTGAGCCAGCCAGCTCAGCAACAAGCTAACAGCACAGAGAACTCTTGCCATCCTGACTTTACCTGGTAACTGCAAAGCAAAACCACAAAAAGGCAGTCTTATACACCTATTATATTCACTTCACCAAGTGAGCAGTGCATGCCTCCAGCTACCCTGGAAGCTAAGAAGGCAGGAGAATTGTGAGTTTGAGTTTGATGGCAGCATGGGCAACATAAGCAACAGCAAGACCCTCTCTCTCAAAAACTAAAAAAAAAAAAAAAAAAAAGGAAAAGAAAACAAAGAATTACGCCTTTAAAAAGTAACTTGCAGCCAGGCATGGTGGCACACATCTGCAATCCCAGCACTTGGGAGGTAAGGCAGGAGGATCACTGTAAGTTCAAGGCCAGCCTGCACTACACAGAAGAGCCTGCCTCAAAAACAAACAAAAAGCTGGCCTAGTGTGATGCTTATCAAGGTTTCATGATTTGCTGAAGAGGATGACTCTATCAAATAATTAGGGATCCTTTAGGGATTCTTTCCCCTTAAAAAGCACAGTGAAAGTAATGGGGACTTCTGGGAAGATGATGGAGCAAGAAGTGGTATCAAACCAACACCTCCAAGATTCGGGATCCAGACACTGGAAAATAACTTAGGGAAGAAAAGGAGGGAGGTTGATCCCTAGGACCCAGGAAGGTTCTGAAGGGAAAATTGGACCCCTTTTAAAATTTTCTCCACTTAGGGTAAAATTGCTCTATTGAGTGGATATTTACTCTATATAATTTTCTGACTTGTCTTAGATTTTGTTATGTAACTACAAATCTTATACCGATGGTTAAAGACAACAAATTAATAGTTATTGCAGTTTGTCATTTTCCAGTCTGAGCTTGATGTTATTGTTATTACTGATTGTACTACAAAGTTGTTATGATCAACTGATCTTCCTTGTATGCCAATGCCTAGATTATCTGGAAGTCATAAACATTACTATAGTCCCGTACCAGAGAACAGGCAGCAACCTTTCATCCCAAATAAATTGAAGAGGCAGGATCCTGGGACAGACTCAAAAGCCAAAAGCCAGCAATTCCTAGAAGACATCTCTGAAAAGTGCATAGTCATTTCCTAAAGAGATCTCTATTCTAATAACAAAGCTACCTACCACTGTGGGAGACCAGGGGAGAATTGAGGCCTAATTGGCCTCCTGTGTGAGCGTGAAGGAGAAAAGAAATATGGAGAGATGATGGCATGTTGCAGGTTCTAAGGAAAAGCTTGCAGAGCCGAGATTAAATTGTTTACCTGCGCATGTATTAATAGATACTGGAAGGCAGATGCATCTTGTGTTACTTTAATTGTTTGTACCCGTGTCTGGGTGAATAAAAGCAGGACAAGCCAGAGGCTCAGGGCTCCTCTGCCCACTGGAGGCAAGAGCGCCCCCTGGCTGCCCATATGCTAAACAGACTCTGTGTCTGTGTGTCTTTCATTCTTGTTCTCTCCCAGGTCAGGGTGACAAACTAGTAGGCTAAGTCCCCACAAGTGGCACCTTGGGTGGGGAAAGCTGGACCAGTTCCCCACGGGTGGCACTCCCAGGAAAGGGACCTGGGACCAGCAGGTGTAGGCCGGTCTCCTACATATCATAAGCAATTTACAAGCCTCAACACAGAAAACACACACACACACACACACACACAAAATGAGAAAACACAGAAGCAAGATGAAACACATAAGCCCCAACTCACCCAAGGCAAATCAAGGGGGCACTGCGGTGGAAGAAATCAAAAGCCACCCAGCTGAATTTTATGAAATGCTAGTGTAAGTAACAACAGGTCAGTAACTCTCTTGACAAAAACAAAACATATAATTAAAAGAGACATCAACCATAATGAAGGATATGATTAGTGAATCTATAGTAGATACAGATTTTTAAAAAAAAGGAGCTTCTGAAAGACATAGAAACCATGAATCCTCAACATAGAAAAGAACTGGATTCCATAAAAAAGGCTCAAATAGAAATCCAAGAGATTAAAAATTCTACTGAAAGCATACCCAGCAGAGTCAACCAATGAGAAGACAGGATATCAGATCTAAGGGCCAGGCGTGGTGGTGCATGCCCGTAATCCCAGCACTTGGAAGCTAAAGCAGGAAGATCACCATGAGGTTATGAGACCAGCCTGGGCTAAACAATGAGTTCAAGGCCAGCCTGAACTACATTATGAGACCCTGTCTTTAAAAAAAAAAAAAAAAAGGGGCCGGTGAGATGGCTCAGTGGCGTAAGCGCCTGCCTTGCAAGCGCGAGGGCCCGAGTTCGACTCCTGGAACCCACATACGAAAAAGGGGCCGGTGATATCGCTCAGCGGCACGGGCGCCTGCTGGCGCACGAGGTCCTGAGGTCGACCCCCTGGTACCCACAAAAAAAAAAAAAAAAAAAAAAAAAATCAGCTCTAGAAGACACAGTTGTGGTTGGTGATCATCAAATGAAAGACCTCCTAAAAATAGCAAGGGATCATGAAAAATCATTCCAACAGCTGCTAGGCAATGCAAAGAAGACTTTTATAAGATTAACTGGAATCAATGAAGAAGCAGAAGATAGTACAAAGAGCATAAACAACCTGTTCACAGAAGTAATAGCAGAAAACTTTCCAAGCATGGAAAAAGAATTTGAGACACAGATAAGTGAGGCATACAGAACTCCAAATATTCATAATCAGAAAAAAACTACACCAAGGCATATAATAGTTAAGATTCCAGAAATTCAACAAAGAACAGAATAGTAAAAGCTGTTAGAGAAGAGAAACGAATCAACTGTAAAGGAAAACCCATTGGAATCACATACCTCTTAACACAAACCCTCAAGTCAAGGAGAATTTGGAGTGAAGTATTTCAAGCCCTAAAAGAAAACCACCTCTAGCCCAGATTTGTACTCCACAAAACTACTTTTCAAAATTGATGGAGAAATAAGCTACTTCCATGACAAAGAACACCTGAAGAAAAACACCTGGTGGTTCTGGATATTCTAAAAGACGACAACAATTCCAAGAATTCCAATAGAATGAATGTACCAGGCAAGGCAAGCAATTAAACAGAAGGGAAAGGAAGTGAACAAACAACAAGAAATTAATATGATAAGGGTAAGTCAATACATATCAGTTATAACCATCATGATGGCCCATGTCTTAATCCCAGCACTGGAGGCTGACCGCAAGTTCAAGGCCAGCCTGAACTACTACATAGGGAGACCCTGTCTCAAAAAAAAAAAAAAGACAGACAGAAAGATAGATAGATAGATAGATCAGAGCTGTGCCAAACTTTTTCTTTTTTGAGACAGGGTCTCCCAATGTAGTTCAGGCTGGTCTTGAACTTACTATGAGTTGAGGCTGGCCTCAAACTCATGGAGATCCTCTTGCCTCAGCCTCCAAGTACTGGGATTACAGGCGTGTGTAATCCCACCACACCCAGCTGAATCAAACCTTTGAACAAATGGACTTAGTAGTTATCTACAATGTTCCACCCAACAACAACAGAATACACATTCTTCTCGGCAGCACACGGGACTTTCTCCAAAAGATCACATTCTATCTCATAGAATATGCTTAAGTAAATGCAAAGGAACTGAAATTATCCTATGCATATTATTAAATCATAATGCAATGAAATTGGAAATTAATGGCAAAAGAAATCATAAAACTATATAAACACATGAGAATTAAATAACACCCTCCTGAATAACCAAAGTGTCACAGATGAAATTAAAGAAGAAATTAGGTAGTTTTTACAATTAAATTATAACACCAATATGACATACCAGAATTTATGGGATTGAACGAAAGCAATCCTATGAGGGAAATTCATAGTGCTGAATTCCCACATCAGAAAAACAGAGTAAGCTCAAATAAATAACCTCATGTTGAATTCTCAAGGTTCTAAAAAAGAAGAGCTAGTTAAACCTAAAGTGCATACAAGGGAGGAAATTATAAAGATCAGAGCAGAAATTAATGCAACTGAGACTAGGAAAACAACATAAAGAATGAATCAAAGAGCTGGTTCTTTGAAAAATTAAACAAAATAAGACAAACCCTTAGCCAACCTTATCAAACAAGAGAAGACCCAAATCCATGCAGTTAGATATGAAAAGGGTGATATAAATTCTATTTTTAAAAATTTTTTTTTTGGTACCAGAAATCGAACTCAGGACCTTGTGCTTGCCAGGCAGGCGCTTGTGCCACTGAGCTATATCCCCAGCCCAAAAATTCTAAATAATACAGTATCAGTCAATGAAATTGAAGAAGTAATAATAATAATAAATAAAAACTACCAACAAAGAAAAGCCCTGGTCCTGACAGATTCACTGCTGAATTCTACAAGAAGTTTAGAGAAGCTCTAATACTACTACTCCTCAAACTCGTTAATGAAATTGAAAGGGAAGCAATACTCCCAAATTCATTCCTGGAAGCAAGCATTACCCTGATTCCAAAACCAGAGAAGGATCCAACCAAAAGAGAGAACTACAGGTCAATCTCCCTAATGAACACAGACGCAAAAATTCTCAGTAAGATACTGGCAAACAGAATGCAGCAAGTCATCAAGGTTATACACCATGACCAAGTAGGATTCATCCCAGGGATGCAGGGATGGTTCAACACAAGCAAATCAATAAGTGTAATACACCATATTAACAGAGCCAATGACAAAAAACATATGATCATCGCAATAGATGCAGAAAAAGCATCTGACAAAGTCCATTCATGATAAAAACCATACAGAAAATTGGAATAGAAGGTCTTTATCTCACTCTGATAAAAGCCATCTATGATAAACAGCCAACATCATACTAAATGGTCAAAAAAACTGAAAGCTTTCAGTCTAAAATCAGGAACAAGACAAGGATGTCCACTGTCACCACTCTTATTCAATATACTGTAGTTCTGGAAACATTAGCCAGAGCAACTAGACAAGAGAAAGAAATAAAAAGGAATACAGATAGGAAAGGAAGAAGTTAAGTTATCATTATTTGCAGATGACATGATACTCTATATAGAAGACCCCAAAAACTCCACCAAAAGACTCCTAGAATTAATAACCAAATTTGGCAGTATAGAAGGATACAAAGTCAGCACTCAAAAGCCAATAGCATTCCTATACACAATAACAAACTCACTGAGAAATTAGGGAAACATCTGTCACAATAGCATCAAGAAACATGAAATAAATACTCAAGAATCAATCTAACAAAGGAAGTGAAAGATCTTTACATTGAAAACTACAGTACTCTGAAAAAGGATCTCGAAGAGGATATCAGGAAATGGAAAGAAAGATCCTGTTCTTGGACAGGCAGAACCAATATGGTGAAAATGGCCATACTTTGAAAACTGTTACACAGATTTAATCCAATCCTAACCAAAATACAGTATCAAAAAGATATGTCACAGAACTAGAGAAAACAATCCTAAAATTCATATAGAAGCAGTAAAGACGTAGGATAGCAAAAGCAATTTTGGGCAACAACGGCAAGGCAGGGGGCATGATAATCCCCAACTTGAAGTTATACTATAAACTACCATGATAAAAAACAGCATCAGGGCCGCTGAGATAGCTCAGCGGTATAATCGCCTGCCTGGCAAGCGTGAGGTACTGAGTTCAACTCCTGGAACCCACATAAAGGAAAAAAGAGCCGGTGATATCACTCAGCGGCACAAGTGCTTGCTGGCAAGCGCGAGGTCCTGAGGTCGACTCCCGGTACCCACATAAAAAAAAAAACAAAAAAAACCAAAAAACAGCATCATACTGGCAAAAAAACAGACCCAAGGATCAGTGGAACAGAACAGAAGATTCAGAAACAACTCCAAACATACTCAGCTACCTTATCTTTGACAAAGGGGACAAACACTTTCACTGGAGGAAAAACAGGCTCATTAATAAATGTGCTGGGAGGGGCCGGTGAGATGGCTCAGCGGCTTAAGCGCCTGCCTGGCAAGCGCAAGGGCCCGAGTTCGACTCCCGGAACCCACATACGAAAAAGGGGCCGGTGATATCGCGCAGCGGCACCGGTGCCTGCTGGCGCGTGAGGCCCTGAGGTCGACCCCCCGGTACCCACAAAAAATAAAAAATAAAAAATAAAAATAAATGTGCTGGGAAAAGTGCCTTTCCACAGGCCATATCTCTCACCATGCACTAAACTAAAATAAAAACGCATCAAAGATCTAAATATTAAAACAGAAACACTAAATCTGCTGGAAGACAGAATAGGTAAAACCCTGGAAGACCTAGGTGTAGGCAAAGACTTTATAAACAAAACCCTGATCATACAGGAAATATTACAAAGAATCAACAACTGGGATCATATCAAATTAAAAAGCTTTTGTACAGTAAAAGAAACCAGTAACAGAGTGAAGAGACTACCCACAGAATAGGAAAAAACCAGTTACTCCTCAGACAAAAAATCAAATCTACAATATATATCAAGAATTCAAAAAAAAAGAAAAAAATCACACACACCTCCCAATTTAAAGACTCAATTCAAAAATGGACATCTGAAATGAACAGACATTTCTCAGTACAAACGGCAAGTAAATATATGAAAAAATGCTCAACATAACTGGTCATTCGAGAAATACAAATTAACATAGGATTCCATCTCACTCCAGAAAGAATGGCTACCATCAAGAAATCAATCATTGGGCTGGTGAGATGGCTCAGCGGCATACGCGCCTGCCTGGCAAGCGCGAGGGCCCGAGTTCGACTCCCGGAACCCACATACGAAAAAAGGGGCCGGTGATATCGCTCAGTGGCACGGGTGCCTGCTGGCGCATGAGGTCCTGAGGTCGACCCCCGCTACCCACAAAAAAAAAAAAAAAGAAATCAACCATTAACAAATGCTGGCAAGGCTGTGGGGAAAAAGGAAGCCCCCTCCATCGCCCGTGGGAGTGTAAACTGGTACAACCACTATGGAAATCACTATGGAGATTCCTCAAAAAATTAAAACTTGAGGTTGCGTTTGATCCAGCTGTTGCCCTCCTACGTTATCTTCCTGAAAGAGTTAAAAACATCATACCACAGTGATATATGCGTACCCATGTTTATAGCAGCACAATTATAATAGCTAAATATTGGAAACAGCCCATATGCTCATCAACAGATGAATGGATAAAGAAAATGTGGTATTTATATACAATGGTGTACTACTCTCCCATAAAGAAGGATAAACTTAAGTCATTTATAGGAAAATAGATGCACCTAGAGACCATAATCTTAAGTGAAATAAGTCAGACATACAAGTTTAAATATCACATTGTTTCTCTTGTGTGAGAAATCCAAAGAGTAAACAAGGAACACATTGGAAGATAGATACTGGGAAGTAGGAAGAACATGTACAAGTGGGAAAGGAAGGGACAAAAGGGAAAAGGGAAAAAAAAAAAAAAGAATAGAAGGAAAAAATGGAAACAAAGCTTCTGTAAATGGGAAGGGGAGGAAGCACTAAAGGGAGGGGAAAGGAATGGGAAAAAAAAGAATCAAGGTATATTACATACAGATACAAATTCCCTATGATAAACGTGATCAATATGTATGACAAATATGTACTAATAAAAAATATAAAGTTAAAGGAAAAAAAATAATGGGACACATGAATGGAACTGCCACTGTACCCCAAGCAAATCAAGTCTGATTATGTATTCTAGATTCATTTGAGAAAGAAGTACATTGTCTGATAACTTGCTAGTCTTCCTGTACATACAAAAAGGATCAATTATTGTCATTTAATAATAAACTTGCTTCTTCTTTGTTCCTTCCTGCTTTCCTTCTCCTCCTTTTTCTCTTTTTACTACCCTTTTCTTCTTTCCCTTCTGTTTCTCTTTCTTCTCATCTTCCTTTTCCTCCCCCCATCCTTTCCCTTCTTAAATTCTGGGCTTGGAATAATAAACTGAAAGTTTAGTAAATGTTTATACAGTATAAAGTAAATAATGATCATTTGAATCTAGTGAGTTAGAATTTTCTAAAATTACAAATAAATATTAACATAAACAAACGGGAAAGACGATTAAAAAAAACTGACAATGAATGGATAGGCCCTCACATACTGCTGGTGGGAATGCAAAGTAACTATGCTGCTCTGAAGAGTCTGGAAACCTGTTTTTGTTTTGTGTTGTGGTTTTTTTTCAGACAGGCTCTCACTATGTAGTCCAGGCTTGCCTTGAACTCACTATATGTAGGCTAGGCTGGTCTCAAACTTTCAATCCTCCTGTTTCATCCTCCTGAGTACTGGAATTATAGGCATGCACCACCATGCATGCCTGAAAGTTTCATGTAAAGTTAAAAATGGACTCACTACACTACCCAGCAATCCCACTCCTAAGTATTCACTCAAGAGAAATGAAAACTAATGCTCAGATGAAAACTCTGTATGTGGCTGAGCATGGTGGCATACACCTGTAATCCCAGCATTCGAGAGGCTAAGGCAGGAGGATCGCAGCGAGTTCAATCAGCCTGGCCTACACAGAATTCAAGGTGAGCCTGAACTACATAGTGAGACCCTGCCTCAAAAAAAAAAAAAAAAAAAAAATCTGTATGTGAATATTTATAAACACCAAAACCCAGACACACAAATTTCTTTCTTTCTTTTTTTTAATGTGGGTACCGGGAGTCCAACTCAGGACCTCGCGCTTGCCAGCAGGTGCTCGTGCCACTGAGTGATATCATCGACCCTTTTTCTCCTTTGTATGTGGGTACCAGGAGTCGAACTCAGGACCTTGCGCTTGCCAGGCAGGCGCTTAGGGCGCTGAGCCATCTCTCCGGCCCCACACAAATGTCTTTCAAAGTGATTGTGAACCTTGTTTTCAATGATAACAAACAGTCCACTGCAGCAAACGTGCCACGGGTTCGCCACCACTAACCTAGAAAATGGAAAATAAACTATGGAGTCCCCATGAAATGGACTATTACTCCACAATAAACAAGAGGAAGGGATCCAAGGGGTGGGGGCAGGGAGGAGGGAGAGAAGGGAAAAGGGGATTAGAAAAAGGGAATTAAGATATGTTATGTCCATGCACCAACTTCCCACTAGGAATGTAAACATGTACTACACACATGTACTAATAAACTAAAATTTAAAAATAGAATTAAAAAAAATAAAACCAGGATTGCCAGGCACTTGTAATCCCAGCACTCAGGAGGCCAGTCTGGACTACACAGCGAGACCCTGTCTCAAAAACACAAAAATAAGCAAGCAAGGAAGCAAACAAACAAAAGGAAATAAGTATTCACTCACACAATCTGGATTAGTCTCAAAGGGATCATGCTGAGTGAAACCAGTTTATCCCCAAAGGAGACACACTCTGTGGTTTCATTTATACAGCATTCTCAAAAAGGCAAAACTGTAAGAACAAAGAACTGATCAGTGGTTACCAGGGTGAGGGCAGCTGACAGAGTTTGCCTGTACTCTATGGTGATGGTTACATGAATCTCTATTCATTTAAACTCAGAGAACTATACATTTAAAAAGGGGGGGGGATCAATTTTACTTATGTTCATTTAAAAAATAAAAGGGCCAGGTGTGATGGCCTATTCCTGTAATCCCAGTTACCTGGGAGGGTGAGGTAGGAAGATCACAAATTTGAGGCCAGCCTGGGCTACACAGTGACACCCTGTCTAAAACAAACAAAACAAAACAAAACCTAAAATCTAAAAAAAAACCCAACCAAACAAACAAAACTCACTTAGTCTGATCCTTCACCGAAAACAGTATCAAGAGAATTGTTTGGGTTGTGTAGTTTAAGCAGGATCTCCAGGTCCCAGAGAATGAGGGGCTCACTGTGAAAGTTTATGTCCATATCTATCCACAGTCCACAAGAACTGGCCCTGCCAGGCTTTTCAGCCCTACCCCACCTGGACTGCTGAGGGCTTCTTGGGCACAATTTAGGTTCTGTCTGTCTATAGCATCCGCACCACTTGTCCAAGCTGCCCAGACTGCACGGGCATACCCAGGACACCAACTCTTTACTGGTCATAAATTTTACAAGTATCTTCTCCTAGTCCAATTTTTTTTTCACTTAACTATGGTGCCTTCTAATGAACATGAACTCTTTTTTTCTCTCTCCCTGTGGTACTGGGGGATCGAATATAGAGCAAGCGCTAAGCTTATAACTGTGGCCTTTAATTTTAAATTTAAAACAAAATTTTATACTGTTTAAAAGACAACATCGGGGGCTGGTGAGATAGCTCAGCGGCATAAGTGCCTGCCTGGCAAGCGCGAGGTCCTGAGTTCGACTCCCAGAACCCACATACGAGAAAAGGGCCGGTGATATTGCTCAGTGGCACGGGCGCCTGCTGGCGCGCGAAGTCCTGAGGTCAACCCCCGGTACCCACAAAAACAAAACAAAACAAAACAACAACAACAACATCAAACTTACCACTTTAAGTATTCAGTACAGTAGTGCAAACTGTATATTCGTTGTTATACAATAGCTCTCACAAGTTTCTAATATTTTACAAAATTAATATATCATCTTTTTAAATTTATCAATCTACTTTTCCCCCTTTTATATCTATTCAAGAAATCCTTCCCAACCTCAAGGTCAAAAGTATATTCTCCTATACTGTCTCACTGGAGACACAGGCAAGCTTTCATTTGTCTGAGCATAACCCCGAGTCACAGAAGCACCCACAGATGGCGCTCTTTTCCCTGGGACCTGCAAGGTGCCTCTGGCTTTCCACAAACTCTCCTAAAAGGTCTGTTGGAGGTTCTCTATTTTGTTCCATCTTCAGCATCCTTTACGCAAAAACCTCTGAAATCATCTAAGACTATTTCCAAGATTTTTACAAAAATCAACTTTTTATATTTCTATACATTGGATAATACTACTTAAAACAATCCAGTTTTAATAGAAGCATTTTTTTTCCTTTTGGTTAAGACAGGGCCTTACTATGTAGTTGTAACTGGCCCTGAACTCACTATGCAACCCAGGCTGGCTGTGACCCTGCTGCCTCACCCTCCTGCGTACTGGGATTAACAGGCATGTACCACGACACCCGGTTTATAAGCATTCTATTATGAAGGAGAGTTTTAAAAGCAATTACACTAAAACCTTGGATTGTGAGTATCTTGTTCTGTGAGTGTTCTACAAGATGAGAAAATATTTCTAATAAATTTTAACTTGATAAATGAACAATGTTTTGCAATACGAGTATGTGAAGCCAAATGTCTCTTGCTGCAGGATTAGGGGCGATGTCTCTCAACAGCAGAAGATTATGGAGATTTTATCAGCAGAGGAGGAGGAGAAAAAGGTAAAGGGATCCCTCACTTCAAATGAGATTAGGGAATTAAGGAGATGTGTAAAATATGGGAAACTGCAGAATTTTGTAGAAAAACACCACCCAAATAAGGCTGTAGCAGTGCAAGCAACGAATCTGTTTAACAACAATGCAATGTTACATTTCCACAAAATCCTTAAAAGGAGGCAAAAGCAAGTGTCATTGGATAGGTTTCTTGTTAAAGTTGTGTGAAAAGAAGATTCCACTGAGCCAACAGACAGCAGTGATTCATTAGTGATAGTGGAAGTCGTCCTACACAATAACCCTCTCTCATCTCCCTCACACCAGCCACAAAGGTTTTCAAAGGTAAATCCAGGTTAATTTGTTAATTTCTCTTTATATTTTGTATTTTCTTTATTATTTTGTATTATAGTACAGTATTGTAATCATTTTCACATGAGTACTTTGGGGTTGTAGAACAAATCATCTGAGTTTTCATTATTTCTTACAGGGACATCTGCTTTGATATACAAGTGCTCTGGATTACAAGCAAGTTTCCAGATGAATTATGCTGAAAAGCCAAGGTTTTACTGTATATGGTAAACCCATGAGTCACATCTGGGTGGTGCCAAACAGCAGTGGCACCCTCACAGCTGCCTAACTACTCTCTTAGGCTTCCCCTGCCCACTGTGGGACTTCCCAGGACTGGGGCTGCACAGGGAGCCCTGAAAACGACTGGCCAGGGACAAAAAGATGGCAAATGCCACAGAGAAGTTCCAGGCCACAGGAATGACAAATCATGTTGTTGAGTGTCTGAAGACACAAAAGCTTAGGAAAAGGCTATTTTAGAAATAGGCTATTAGGGCCCTGGGGAGGAGGGAAACACTCATGGACAGACAACAAAAGTCAAGGAGGAAGTAGAGGAAAGGGAACCCCAAAGCACTGTTGAAAAAGCATGAAATGGTGAAGCCTAATGAAGATAAAACAGAGAGCTGGGCAAGGTGGCACACATCTGTAATCCCAGCCGTCTGGGAGGCTGAGGCAGGAGGGCTGCAAGTTCAAGCCCAGCCTGGGCAACTTAAGTGACAGCCTGTATCAAAATAAAAAATACAGAAGGGCTGGGATATAGCTCAGTGGAAGACTGTGGGTTCAATTCCAAGTACTGCCAAAAAATAAAGCACTACAATAACAACAAAAAGCCATACAAAGAAAGATAGAGAAGAAACAAGCAAGGAACTACCAAGCCTGGTAGTCACACAGGTGCAGGGAGGACAACAGTTTGCTGAGACATGTGAGACTACTACAACACCTCCAGGGAAGACAGCACAGGGGAAGGGGACAGGCAGGTTATTACTGCTCTATCTTATATGCCCTTGGCCCACTCTGTAGCAAAAAAAACTGCCAAAAATAAAATACTAAAAGTGACACACAACTGGTGTTACTCCTAAACTTCTGTGGAATCTTTATTTAAAATATGTGATGAATCATGTAAATATCAGCTGCCAACCACAGTGCACTGTGGTCAGCAGCAGTGAAAAAGCTAAAATTATGAGTATGCTGGGCACCGTGGTACACAGCCATAATCCCAGCTCTCAGAAGGCTGAGGGAAGAGGACTGCAAATTCAAGACCAGCAGAGGCAACTTGGTGAGGCCTTGCCTAAAATAAGTAACAAAAGACCAACCAAGCGTGGTGATGCATGCCTATTAATCCTAGCATTCTGGGAGGCTGAGACAGAAGGGATCACAAGCTAGAGCACAGCCTGGGCAACTTAGTGAGACCCTGTCTCAAAATAAAAAATAAAAAAAGCGCTAGAGATATAGTTTAGTAGGATGGTCTTGGTTTCAACCCCCAGTACCACGCACACAAAAAGACATGTGGGGGTGGAGCTCAGTGGTAGAGCACTTGTCCAGTATACATGCAAGGCACTGAGAGTTCGACCAGTAGGAGAAAAAAATTACAAATGCAAAGAATTCCAAGCTAGACATGTCTATAATCCCAGTACTCTGGGAGGCTGAGACAAGAAGGATCCCAAATTTGAGCTCAGCCTGGGAAACTTGGTGAAACTCTGTCTCAAAGTAAAAAAATAAAGAAAGGGCTGGGGATGTAGCTTAGTGTGAAGGCCAAAGTTTCAATCCCCAGTACTGCAAAGAAGAAAAAAAAATTTCTAAAGTCGCTGCAAACAAAAGAATTCCAAAATGATTTTACTTTCCTCCCAATTCTAAGAATAAAAATCAACAGTGATAATCAGCATTAAGACAAAAGAACTGGAGTAGAGCACATGGCTAGCATGCACAAGGCCCAGGATTCAGTCCACAGTGTACGAGCAAAATGGATCACTTCTTTTAAGTCCGACTCTCCCATCACCAACCGGAGAGGGAATGACTCTAAACCTGAGCCTTCAGAAAGAACCACGTTATGCAACCAAGGAAGAGTTAAGCAAGTGCAGCAATCACTTGACTAACTAGCATTTCCACCTCACATAAGCACTATGCTTGGTCATAAAGAGAGTGTTCATCTATTACCACAGCAAAGAAAATTAACCTTTGGCCCTAATGATTCACAAAATTATCCAAGAGAAAAGACTGGCCACCACTCCCAGAAGACAGTCACCTGAGGAAGATTTGCCTCCACCTAAGGCCAAACTCTTGCCTGGAACCATCATTTCCCAAACTGTAAAACCATTCCAAGGGTATGATTAGCTACAGAGGAACAAAAACAAAACCCAGCACCCTGAAGCTCTTCTAATCTATAAACTGAGCTACTGCCCCAATTCCTAGCAGAGCAGTCAGTAAATTTTAGCTGAATAATTTTTTTTTTTTGAGATGGGGGTTCTCTCTGCACTGCCTAGGTTGGTCTCACACTTGTGATCTTCCTGCTTCAGGCTTCAGAGAAGCTGGAGTTACAGTTTTGTGCCACTGCCAGCACCCAGCTTGTTGAATTAATTTTACTGGTAGTGAATTTATGTCCAGAAACCTAATTAAGGATTTTCTTTCGTAAACTAATGTCTAGACTACAGATATTCCTTGTTTAATGACCAACCTGTTTAACAACTGTTTGGACTTAGACTGAGGCTCGCTGTTCAGACTTATGACCTTTTTTTTTTTGTACGGCTCTGTACAGATTGTTTATAAATCAGTTTTTTTTTTTTTTTTTTTGTGGGTACCGGGGGGTCGACCTCAGGACCTCGTGCGCCAACAGGCGCCCGTGCCTCTGAGCGATATCACCGGCCCCTTTTCCGTATGTGGGATCCGGGAGTCGAACTCGGGCCCTTGCGCTTGCAAGGCAGGCGCTTACGCCACTGAGCCATCTCACCGGCCCATAAATCAGTTTTTTTAATTGAGTATGCCTTGTTTATTTTATCAGTACTGTAATTTTTGCTGACTGTACTATACAGTATAGTAATGTAGTTTTATCATGTTATATATTACAGTACTGCATGTAAGTTATGCAAATAAAAGTAAAGTCATCTAGTTTCCTTCAACCACTTCTTTGTTCTGAATATTGTAATGTACATACTATGTACAATTCCTCACTTAGCAATCAATTTGGGTAGCGACCTAGTTGCAGGACCATAACCTGGTTGTTATGCGAAAAATGCCTGTACAATATTTCAGCTGGGCCAGGTGTTGTGACCCACACCTGTAATCCCAGCACTCAGGAGGATCACTTTGAGCTGGAGGCTAGCCTGTGCTACATAGTGAGTTCAAAACCAGCCTGAACTATAAAAGCAAAGTTACAGAACAGCAAACTTATAGAAATTTCATAGCAGAAGTTAAAAATCAGCAAGTTTGAGACCGGCCTGTGTGGGGAGCCAAAAATGACCCAGCTTCACGTCTGAGCATGCGCCCCCCCCCGCCCATCCTGATCCTACGTCACCCATTAGACCCTCCCACCGTTTCCCTCAAAGAGATATAAGCCCTGGCACTTCCGCAATAAACTCTCTCGCTCGACTTCCCTGATCTGTGTGTGTGTGTGTCTTCTTTCTCATCCCCACACCGTCGCCCGGGTTCGCGTTCCTGCCCCTGGGAGGCTCCGCTGGTCGGAGTCTTCTTGGGCCACAACACAACAGGCCTGGGCTACAGAGTGAGCTCAAGGCCAGCCTGAACTGCATAGCAAGATCCTGTCTCAAAAAGACAAAAAAAAAAAAAATCAATTAGTAGCCTCTGCCTAAGCTCATGCTGCCTGTCATGTAATTAGACTCAGCCAGCCTTGACCACCACACCAGCTATAATTCAGAGACAGTTTGACTCAGCCTTATCTGACTCCATCCAGCTGCATTGCCTGTACTTTCCAGCCTATAAACATATTCTGGTTTTGCTTGCCTATTTCAGGAACTTTCCCCCTAGGACAGAATAACCCAGTCAAGGACATGTTTGCCTGATTTCACCCACCCACTTGGACAGAGCCCGCCCAGAACAAATCTGCCTGACAGCATATGCCTCTGCCTATGTAACCAATCATATGAACCTGTAATCAGCTTCATATTTCCGGCTTGCAAAAATGTATTTAAGCTGAACTCTAACCTGACCCTGGGCTGATTTGAGACCTGGTTCCCATCAGCCCGCTAGCGTTAGAATAAAAGCTGCCTTTCAACTTCTCAGGTGCAAAGAGTCTTCCATTCAGTTTGATATTAGATTTCTACAACAGAACTACACAGTGAGACACTGTCTCAAAAAAAAAAAAAAAAAAAAAAAAGGGGGGGAAAAGGAGACCAGAAATTGAGCAGAAATAACTATAGATCTTCAGATTACATACAAGGAGAGTTTAAAAAACAGTTATATTGGGCCAGTGAGATGGCTCAGTGGCACAAGCACCTGCCTGGCAAGTACGAGGTCCTGAGTTCAACTTCCGGTACCCACATTTTTTTTTTTTTGGCCCTTTTTTCGTATGTGGGTACCGGGAGTCAAACTCAGGACCTCACGCTTGCCAGGCAGGCGCTTATGCTGCTGAGCTATCTCACCAGCCCCCGGTACCCACATTAAAAAAAAAAAAAAAAAAACCGGTATATTCTCAAAAACTCTCAGAAAGCTCAGAGAGACTATTTATAAACCAGTTTAAGGAGCTATCAGAATGCTCCGGTCCTCTTAACAAACTTCCAACATACCTTTGGGGATACTGCACCCCAACACCTCTGGCCTCATCCTCCCATCCTGTTTGCATAACACCTTTGCTTTAGCAAAGAGCAGAGAAAATATCTTAGTGACACCAATGAGTTGTACTGTTCCACATAAAGAAATTTAGAACAAGTTAGAACCCCCGGGAAAGTGGTATGACTGACAGACATGAGTGACACACCCACTATCACAGCACTGGCATTGCAATCACTCATCTAAGAGCTGGGGATGCAGCTCAGTGGTAGAGCACTTGCCTAGCGTAGACAACATCCTGGGTTCATCCCCAGTACTGAAAATAACAATACAACTCATCTATGCATGATGTGCAAGAAGCAATTCTAGGGCAGAAACCTTAACACAGTCCCAAATGTAAACCCAAAACTAAACTGCGCAAAGTATTTTTTATAAATAAGTAAGCATGAGGGCATTTGGGTTGTTGGTGTTCTTAACCTCACAATATCTACAACTCTCAAGATGTCAAAGTCACTAAAACTTCCCAGCCCAGGTCGGTATCTGCAGTCTGCCTAAGGATCATGAGCCAGCTCAGAGATCAGAGATACTTTGTACCATGGCAGAAAGAGCATAAAACAACTAGTAATTTAAGTGGAAATCTACTCTCATGGAGGCCTACTAGAAGGATTTTCTTATTATTTTAAGGAAATAAACTTCAAATCTTCAACTTCAAATAACACAGTTACAAAAATAATTACAACTGCAATCCTATTAGAGCAGTGGCTAATATACCTACTTCAATATTCTGGGAGAGTACACAGGCTCAGAACAGTGCACATGCTGCCTCTGCGCTCTTCATTTTGGGATACAAACCAACTGAATGATTTACCTGCCCTGGCTGTGACCTGGTTCTCCACAGAACAGACTGAATGCTCCAACAGGGCAGATTCTAGAGCAGACCCTTCAGACACACAGTGGGGGCTGAGGATGTAGCTCAGTAATAAGAGCTGCCTGAGATACTTGAGGCCCTGGGTTTGATTCCCATGGACCACCAAAAGGAAAAAAAAAAAAAAAGAGACACACTGGATTGGATATGACAGAGTACATAAAACGCTGCACACAGTGCAGCCATGGAACACATTCTTTTTTTTCCCCATCAGATTTTACTAGTACATTTGGGATACACATAATTATCACATGCATCAAAGAGAATTTGTACCTGTACATGATGAAACTTGTAATGGAACACATTCTGAGACACAACTGTAGAAGTGGCACCAGCACTCCTAAACCCTGGCTTCAGGCTGCTCTCGGAAAAACCCACGCTGAAGACATGGCTGGCCACTGCACCCCACATGTGGACTGAATTTGATGAAGCAGATAAACATGAGTTCAAAAAGACTACTTACCTGCACCTATGTCTAGCTAGAATCAAGTGACTAATCAAACCCAGCATACACCTAAGTGTAAGGTGTATCAACTAAACCATGACAAACCAAAGGTTAAGACACACCCAATTTTAGAGGCATTAAACATTAAACACACAGTATTCCAAACAGACAGGTCTGAAACTGAGCTGTAACCTCATCAGGCTATTTCTTTTTTTTTTTTTTTTTTTTTTGTGGGTACCGGGGGGTTGACCTCAGGACCTTGTGCGCCAGCAGGCGCCCGTGCCGCTGAGCGATATCACTGGCCCCTTTTTCTTATGTGGGCTCTGGGAGTCGAACTCGGGCCCTCACGCTTGCCAGGCAGGCGCTTAAGCCGCTGAGCCATCTCACCGGCCCTCATCAGGCTATTTCTATATATCACTTTCTTTTTCAATCTATAACTACTGCCTGACCACAATTGCTGAATGCAACCTTTACTGGGTCACAGGTGCTGTTTGATTCCTGAATCATTTCTTTGCTGACATAAACTCTACTCAATTATGCTGGGTATGGTGGCACACCTGTAATCCCAGTGCTGAGGGGCTGAGGCAGATAGGAATCTAAATTTGAGCCCAACCTGGGCAATTTAGCAAGACCCTGTACAAAAAAAAAAAAAAAAAAAAAGAAAAAAAAAGAAAAAGAAAGGCTGGGTGTGGTGGCACACACCTATAACCCCCACCCTCAGGATGCTGAGGCAGGAGAATCATCTGAAGTTCAAGGTCAACCTGAACTCCACAGAGACCCTGTCTCAAAAAACAAACAAAAGCTGGGGAAATTCAATCCCCAGTTATACCTCCAAAAGAACTCTACTCAATCTGATTTGTTTAAAATTTTCTTTTCATAGTCTGCTATCAGAGTGGAACTGATGTAGACCTCCCCTGATCCCAAGAGAAAGGAGTAACCAAGTGAAGGTGTCTGCCAGGCCACTGTTTTCCCCTCTCTCAACAAGTGAGGTGATGGGTAAGTCCCACTTCCACTGGAGTTTCAAGGGTTTGTGCTATGAGTTCCCCATTGTATTTGGGCCGTTCCCGTTTTTTGTTTTTTGAGACAGGTATACTACCACTGAGGTACATCTCCAGCCCTGTTTATTTATGGGTTTTTCTTTTTTTTGGAGACATGGTCTCCCTATGCTGTTGAGGCTGGTCTTGAACTCACTATGCAGCAATCTTCCTGCCTCAGCCTCTCAAGCGCTGGGATTACAACCGTGTGCCACCACGCCCAGCTTTAGGCAGTTCTTACAGAACTGGGTCCACAGAACTGGGTCCAGGACCGGAAGGCATCTGGCTGGAGGCCTCAGATGTGTGCCTTTTAAAACCAGATTCATCGAAGAGACCTAGAATAGCAAAGGCAATTCTGGGTAACGAATGCAAGGCAGGGGGCATCACAATCCCTGATTTGAAATTATACTATAAAGCTACCGTGATAAAAACAGCGTAGTATTGGCAAAAAAACAGACCCGAAGATCAATGGAACAGATTAGAAGATGCGGAAACAACTCCAGACATACTAAGCCACCTTATCTTTGACAAAGATGCCAAACACATTCACTGGAAGAAAGCCTCTTTAATAAATGGTGCTGGAAGAACTGGCTCTACCTATGTCGAAGATTAAAATTAGACTCATATCCTTCACCATGCACTAAACTAAATTCAAAATGGATCAAAGATCTAAATATTAAATCTGCTGGAAAATAGAATAGGTAAAACTCTTGAAGACATTGGTGTAGGCAAAGACTTTATGAATAAAACCCCAATGGCACAGGAACTATCACAAAGAATCAACGACTGGGATCTCATCTTATTAAAAAGCTTTTGCGCTTCCGGAAAAAGATGGCGGATCTGTAAGAAGCAGACAGTGAACCTCTCCAAAAGTCACCCATCCGGACACTGGAATATAGTGACTGGAGGAGGACAAGAAAGAGGGAAGTGGCTCCCATGGACCCAGGAAAGATCTGAAGCGCAGTTTGGGGCCCACGGAGAAAGTGAAGAGAGAAACTCCAACAAAGGAGGAGGAGGTGGCCTCCGGCGCCATTTCCTGTGTTGGGAATCCCGACACGACTGAAGCGGTTCAAATCTGCGGACACACGGTGACTGCGGCGCCCCCGGGGGCCTCCACGGAGGAACGCGAGAAGCAGCGGTGCAGAGAAGCAGCGGCCGTGAAGGACGCACTGACTGGCCGTGAGTGCTGACACCCAGCCGTCCCACACGAGAGCGCGACTAGCCGGGCACCATTGTGGGGGGGACAGCAGCTGAACTTGAAACTCAGGGCGGCGCCACTCCATCCACGGCTCCAGCGGGGACCTCTGCGGAGGAACGCAAGACACCATAGTACAGAGAAGCGGCGGCTGTGAAGGACACACTGACTGGCGGTGAGTGCTGACACCCAGCTGTCAGGCACACGAGAGCCACTAGCCAGGCGCCATTGTTTGGGGGGGCAGCAGCTGAGCTCAGAACTCGGCGGCGCCACTCCATCCACGGCTACAGTGGGAACCTCGGCGGTGTAACGCGAGATGCCGCGGTACAGAGAAGCACCAGCCGAAAGGGACACACTGACTGGCGCTTTTCTTCCTGGTATTCCAAGAATCTCCTAAGAGTTTGAAATACTAGCAATAAAGCAACCTATCATAGGCAATTTACAAACAGCATCCCAGTAATTAAACTAAAGAAAGAAAAGAAAACGAGACGACACTTAAACAAGATGCAACCCCACACATCCAGTTCACCAAAGGCAAACCCAGGGGGCAGTAAGGTGGGACAAACCGAAAGCCACCCACCTGACATCTCTGAAGTGGTAACAACAAAGCAGTTGAATGAGGCTCTGGAAAAATTTAAATCAGAAATAATTTCTCAGATAACTGCAGAGATAACGTCCACAATGAAGACAGACCATGCTTAAGGATGCTAGAGCAGACACAGACAAAAAAATAGACGAGCTTAAGAAAATGATGGAAGCCATGAATGCTCAGCATAGGAAAGAAATGGACTCCATAAAGCAGATTCAAGCAGATATCCAGGAGAACAAAAATTCCACTGAAAGTATTTGTAGCAGATTAAGCCAATGTGAGGACAGGATCTCAGATATAGAAGACAGGCTTGCAATTAGTGATCATGAAAAGAAAGAATTCTTAAAAACAGCAAGGGACAATGAAAAATCAATCCAGCAGCTGCTAGATGACGCAGAGAAGAATAACTTAAGATTGATTGGAGTCAATGAAAAAGCAGGAGATAGCATAAACGACATCAGAACGCTGTTCACAGACATTGTCACAGAAAATTTCCCTGGTAGAGAAAAAGAATTTGACGTTCAGATAAGTGAGGCTTATAGAACTCCAATTAGCCACGATCAAAAAAAATCTTCAGCCAGGCATATCATAGTCAAGATTCCAGAAATTCAACATAAGAGTAGAATCTTAAAAGCTGTTAGAGAAAAGAGACAAATCACCTATAAAGGAAAGCCCATCAGAATCACAGCGGACTTTTCAGCACAAACCCTCAAGTCAAGAAGAGCTTGGAATGATGTATTTCAAGTTCTAAAGGAAAATAATCTTCAACCTGGATTGAAGTACCCCGCAAAACTATCCTTCAAAACTGATGGAGAAGTAAAATACTTCCATGACAAAGAACATCTGAGAAAATTTATAACCACCAAACCAACACTCCAAAATGTTTTGAAGGACATTCTAGAAAGGGATAACAAGGACTACAACTTCAGAAACCCCAACAGAAGGAATCCACCAGGCAGAACAAATGATTAAAGAGAGGGAGGGAAAACAAAAATTAAAAGAGGGAGAGCCAACAACAAGAAAATAACATGACAAGGATAAGTCAATACATTTCAGTTTTAACCATTAATGTTAATGGTCTCAATTCACCAATCAAAAGGCACAGACTGGCGAATTGGATCAAGAAGCAAGATCCAACAATATGCTGTATACAAGAAACACATTTAATTCAAAATGAAATTCATAGACTGAAAGTCAAAGGATGGAAAACAATACTCCATGTGACAGGAACCAGAAAAAAGCAGGGGTAGCTATTCTTTTCGCAGACAAAGTGAATTTCAAGCCAAGAATGATTCATAGAGATAAAGAAGGTCACTACATCCTTGTAAAGGGAACAATCCAAGAGGAAGAGATAACAATCATAAATATATATGCAACAAATACCAGTGTACCCCACTATATAAAACAAATATTAATGGACATGAAAAATCAAATAACCACTAATACAATTGTATTGGGGGATCTCAATACTCCACTGTCACAAAAAGACAGATCAACTAGACAAAAAATCAATAATGAAATATTACAACTGAACCAAACTTTGGAACAAATGGACTTAGTAGATGTCTACAGAGTGTTCCACCCCACAACATCAGAATACACATTCTTCTCAGCTGCACATGGGACATTCTCCAAAATAGACCACATACTAGCTCATAGAACCTGCTTAAGTAAATGCAAAGGAATTGAAATTATCCCATGTATATTATCAGACCATAGTGCAATGAAATTGGAAATCAATGGCAAAATAAAACACAAGAATTTGCTAAACACATGGAAATTAAATAGCACCCTACTGAACAACCAATGGGTCACAGATGAAATTAAAGAAGCAATTAGACAGTTTCTGCAACTGAATGATAACGACAGTACAACATACCGGAACTTATGGGATACAATGAAAGCAGTCCTAAGAGGGAAATTCATAGCATTAAATTCCTATATCAGGAAAACAGAGCAAGCACAAATAAACAACCTAATGGTGAACCTCAAACTTCTAGAAAAAGAAGAGCAGGCTAAGCCAAAAGCTCGTACAAGAGAGGAAATTATAAAGATCAGAGCAGAAATTAACATATTGGAGACTAAAAAAACAATACAAAGAATCAACGAATCAAAGAGTTGGTTCTTTGAAAGATTAAATAAAATCGACAAACCCTTATCCAACCTTATTAAAAAAAGGAAAGAAAGTACTCAAATCCACGCAATTAAGAATGAAAAGGGCGATATCACAACGGACCCTGCAGAAATCCAGAAGATCGTCTATACCTACTTTGAAAACCTGTATTCTAATAAGATGGAAAATGCAGAAGAAATGGACAGATTCCTAGATACATATGAATTACCAAAGCTCAACCAAGAAGATATAAAAATCCTAAATAAACCAATAACAATCAATGAAATCGAAGATGTAATTAAAAACTTCCCAACAAAGAAAAGCCCAGGCCCTGATGGATTCACTGCTGAATTCTACAAGAAATTTAGAGAAGACCTAACACCACTACTTCTCAAACTCTTTAATGAAATTGAAAGGGAAGCAATACTCCCAAATTCATTCCTGGAAGCAAGCATTACCCTGATACCAAAACCAGAGAAGGACCCAACTAAGAAAGAGAACTACAGACCAATCTCCCTAATGAACATAGATGCAAAAATCCTCAATAAGATACTGGCAAACAGAATGCAGCAAATCATCAAGAAGATTATACACCATGACCAAGTTGGATTCATCCCAGGGATGCAGGGATGGTTCAACATACGTAAATCAATAAATGTAATACACCATATTAACAGAACCAAGGACAAAAATCATATGATCATCTCAATAGATGCAGAAAAAGCTTTTGACAAAGTCCAGCACCTTTTCACGATAAAAACCCTACAGAAAATTGGAATAGATGGTCTTTATCTCAATCTGATAAAAGCTATCTATGACAAACCAACAGCCAATATCATACTAAATGGACAAAAACTGAAAGCCTTCTCTCTAAAATCAGGAACCAGACAAGGATGTCCACTGTCCCCACTCTTATTCAACATAGTCCTGGAAACTTTAGCCAGAGCAATTAGACAAGAGAAAGAAATAAAAGGAATTATGATTGGAAAGGAAGAAGTTAAATTATCATTATTTGCAGATGACATGATACTCTACACAGAAGACCCCAAAAACTCCACTAAAAAATTGCTAGATTTAATAAGCAAATTCAGTAGTGTAGCTGGATACAAAGTCAATACTCAAAAATCAATAGCCTTCCTGTACACCAATAATAAACTCACTGAGAGAGAAATTAGGGAAACAACACCTTTCACAATCACATCTAAAAAAATGAAATACCTAGGAATCAATCTCACAAAGGAAGTAAAAGACCTCTACACTGAAAACTACAGTACTCTGAAAAAGGAGATTGAAGAGGATATCAGAAAATGGAAAGATATCCCTTGCTCTTGGGTCAGAAGAACCAATATAGTGAAAATGGCCATACTTCCAAAACTGTTATACAGATTTAATGCAATTCCGATCAAAATTCCAACAACATATCTCACAGAATTAGAGAAAACAATCCTAAAATTCATCTGGAACCAGAAGAGACCTAGAATAGCCAAGGCAATTCTGGGCAACAAAAGCAAGGCAGGGGGCATCACAATCCCTGATTTGAAATTATACTATAAAGCTACTGTGATAAAAACTGTGGTATTGGCAAAAAAACAGACCTGAAGATCAATGGAATAGAATAGAAGATGCAGAAACAACTCCAGACATACTAAGCCACCTTATCTTTGACAAAGGTGCCAAACACATTCACTGGAAGAAAGAGAGCCTCTTTAATAAATGGTGCTGGAAAAATTGGCTCTACACATGCCGAAGATTAAAATTAGACCCATATCTTTCACCATGCACTAAACTAAATTCAAAATGGATAAAAGAACTAAATATTAAAACAGAAACATTAAATCTCCTGGAAAATAGAATAGGTAAAACTCTTGAAGACATTGGTGTAGGCAAAGACTTTATGAATAAAACCCCCATCGTACAGGAAGTATCACAAAGAATCAACAACTGGGATCTCATCTTATTAAAAAACTTTTGCACAGCAAGAGAAACCACCAACAGAGTGAAGAGACAACCCACAACGTGGGAAAAACTGTTTGCCAGCTGTTCCTCAGACAAAGGATTACTATCGAGAACATACAAAGAACTCAAAAAAATCAGACCTCCCAAATTTAAAGACCCAATCCAAAAATGGGCATCTGAGATGAATAAACACTTCTCAGATGAAGAAATACAAATGGCAAATAAATATATGAAAAAATGTTCAACATCACTAGTCATCCAAGAGATGCAAATTAAAACAACACTGAGATTTCATCTCACCCCAGAAAGAATGGCTACTATAAAGAAATCAACTAATAACAAATGCTGGAGGGGCTGTGGGGAAAAAGGAACCCTTCTCCACTATTGGTGGGAGTGTCGACTGGTGCAGCCACTGTGGAAATCAGTGTGAAGATTCCTCAAAAAACTAGGACTGGAGGTCCCATTTGATCCAGGTATTCCCCTTCTGGGTATCTTCCCAGAAAAATTAAAAAAGTCCAACACAGCGATATATGTGCACCCATGTTTATAGCAGCACAATTTGTAATAGCTAGATCGTGGAAACAACCCAAATGCCCATCAACCAAGGAATGGATAAAAAAGATGTGGTATTTTTATACAATGGAGTACTACTCAGCCATAAAGAAGGATAAACTGGAGACTTTTATAGGTAAATGGATGCAACTCGAGAAAATACTCGTAAGTGAAATAAACCGGACACATATTTGTAAACATCATACTGTCTCCCTAGTGTGAGAAACTGAAAGAGTAAATAAGATCCAAAATCTACAATAGACATGGTAAAACAGGAAGAAACTGTTCAAAAGGAAAAATATTGGTTACACAATTGAATGCTGATAACTTGTACCCTGAGTAACTAAAGATAACAATATGGAACGTATTAACTACTGTTACCCTTCCCTATTATGTTGTTTTGAAATTCTGTTCTATTTTTTTTCTGTTTAAAATAAAAAAATAAATAAATAAATAAACCAGAGTCATCAAAACAAAAAACAAAACCAGGCTCACCCAAATACAAGGGGCCAAGGAGACACTATTTTCTGGAACACTGACTAAACTTAGGTACAAAAACTGAGGGCCTAGAACTTGTTTTTCTTTGAAAAATGGGTTAGTTAACCTTACTAAAAAAATTTAGAATTACCAGAGACAATAATGAAAAAAATTTAACTTACATAAAACTGTTCACTCAAGAAGTGCATTAGGGGCCAGTGAGACGGCTCAGCGGCATAAGCACCTGCCTTGCAAGCGCGAGGGCCCGAGTTCGACTCCCGGAACCCACATACGAAAAAGGGGCCGGTGATATCGCTCAGTGGCACGGGTGCCTGTTGGCGCGCGAGGTCCTGAGGTCGTCCCCCCGGTACCCACACACACACAAAAATAAAATAAATAAATAAATAAATAAAAAGAAGTGCATTAGATGCAGGGTGTGGTGGTGCACTCCTGTAATCACAGCACTAAGGAGGCTGAGGCAGGAGAATCGCCACAAGTTTGAGGCCAGCCTGGGCTACACAGAGAGTTCAAGGCCAGCCTGAACTACATAGCAAGACCCTGTCTCAAAATAAACCAAAAAAAAAAAAAAGGCAAATAAAATCTTAGACCAGCATGCTAGGTACACACCTATAATCCCAGCTACTTGGGAACCTGAGGCAAAAAGATCCCAACATTTAGGCCATCCTGGCAACTCTGTAAGATCTTGTCTCAAAATAAAAAGGGGTGGGGGTATAGTTCATAGTAGAGTGCTCCTGGATTCAATATCCAGTACTGCAAAATAAATAAGCCAGGCATGGTGGCACATGCCTGTAATCCCAGCACTTGGGAGGCTGAAGCAGGAAGATCACTTTGAGTTTGAGCCCAGCCTGGGCTACACAGTGAGTTTGAAGGCCAGCCTGGACTATGTACTGAGACCCTGTCTCAAAAAGAAAAAAAAAAAAGAAAAAAAAAAAAAAAAAAAACCAGTCCAAACATAATTAAAAATAATTTAAGTGTGAGGTGTGGAACACTCCTGCAGTCTTAGCACTCAGGAGGCTAAGGCGGGAGGACTGCCATGAATTCAAAGCCAGCCTCAACTACTTAGTAAGACCCTGTCTCAAAACAAATAAAAAAAGTGAGTTTGGCCAGGCGTGGTGGTTCATGCTCATAATCCCAGCTACTTGGAAGGCTGAAGCAGGAGGATCACAAGTTTGAGGCCAATGTGGGCAATTTAGCAAGACCCTGTCTCAAAATAAAACTATGACAATCAGCTTAATCCCCAGCACCAAAAAAAGGAATGGAAATTTGAGACTCAGAAATCTGTAAAAACAATAATTTACTTCTCAGGCCCAGCCCCAGGAGTGTGTGTGTGTGTGTGTGTGTGTTAACAACTCTATATTGCAATTGTACAAGGAAAGTACATGTGCATTTGACAAGGAAATGCTGTAAGTAAATGATATTTTATTTAGACGAAAAGAGTAATTTTTTCTTAAAGGAGAAAGACTAGTTCCAAAATGAGAAGAGGAAATGTGTAGGACAAAAAATAAATAAACGAGGTTGTGGGAAGTTTGTGGAAGACGAATCTTGTGAAAGGAATTTTGTGTGATATGATTTGATTAGAAGAGAATTTTTCACAAGTTTTACCAAATACTGGGCATTAGTATCAAACGTACACTGATGCACAACTAGAATTTGGTCCTCTCATACACACATGGTTTCCTCGGATACCAGCCTGCTGTTCACAGCAAATTACGATGACAGGTCTTCACCTTTCAGTTAACTGGGCAAGAAACAGACTTCGCATTTTACCAAGATCCAGTCTTTAGCTTCATGTTGTACTTATTAGGTGTCCTTGTCTTGAGACAGGGTCTCCCTATGTAGTCCAGGCTGGCCTGGAACCTGCGATCCTCCTGACTCAGCCTCCCAAGTGCTGGGATTACAGGTGTGTGCCACCAGGCCCAGTTTCCAGTTTTTGTTCACTAAACAAAACAAAACAAAACAAAACAAAACAAAACAAAACAAAAAACGAGTCCTCTCTATTAAAAGAGCTAAGATTTTTCCACAACTACATATCCTTTTGCATTTGCCTTTAAAGTCTTTATCACTTTGGTTAAATAACTTTTAAATAAATGAATGATTATTATTCACTGCAACCTATGATCTTGTATTGATCAAATGTTTTAAATTTTTGATACTTTGATGAACTTCCCCAAATCAAATGTCACAAAGGAAGCACTATCAAATAAACAACGTTAGGCCTTCTTTAAGTGATGTTTGCGTAAGTGTTTCAAATATTATATGAAGTCTACAGAAATCAAGCACTGCTGGTATAATGCTATCAGTCCATAATTCTAGTCATTACCTTAGTTACTTGCCATAGGAAGAGCCAAATTCCCTTGTCAACTGCACCATTATTCGGATGGACTCTCACCAAGTCTCCAACTACAGCTACTTCTAAGCCATGGCATTAACAGATGGTTGTTTAGGGTCTTCCTGAGGTATGATAAATCTGAGGTGTTTCACCTTCAAGAAGACTCATGGAAAGGACACTGACAAGTACAAATTTTCAATGACTTTAAAAATTATACCAGCCGGGTGTGGCACGCCTATAATCCCAGCACTCGGGAGGCTGAGGCAGGAGGATCTCCATGAGTTTGAGGCCAGCCTCAGTTATATAGGGAGTTCGAGGTCAGCCTGAACTGCATAGCAAGACCCTGTCTCGAAAAAGCAAACAAAAAAAAGGTCATACCATTAGACTAGGTAAGAATTTCCAGAATTCACCAGGCATGGTGACACACACCTGTAATCCCAGCACTCTGGGAGGCTGAGGTGGGAGGCCGACGCAGGAGGATCACAAGTTTGAGCCCAGCCCAGGCTATTTAGTGACTTAACAAGACTCTGTCTCAAAAAAAATAAAAAAAAATAAAAATAAATTGGGGGATGTAGCTCAGTGCAAAGGCCCCAGGTTCAATTTCCAGTACACCAAACATACACACACACACACACACACACACACACACACACAAAATGCCAGCGTGGTGGCGCACGCATGCCTGCCTGTAATCTTAGCACTCAGGAGGCTGAAGCAAGAGGATCGCTGCAAGTTCAAGGCCAACCTCCACTACATAGCAAGATCCTGTCTCAAAAAACCAAGAAACAAAACAACAATCCCCCTCCAAAAAAAGACAAACCAACCAAGAACTACTTAAATGATCAAGACTGCTAAATAAGTCAGTAATGAAATTATTAAGAAGTTTATTTGAATAAACTCCGTAAGATTGATCCAAGTCATATTACCTATGATAAGATATTTAATCAGTAGTGCTATACACCTGAAACAGAAACACAATTGGTACTTAAGAGGCTGTAAATCCAGTGTTAAGCACAGACTCACTAAGAGTCGGGATGTTCACCTGATCCTGTCCTCAGTCCTTAAAGCTGCAATTATTAAAACCTCTGTACTCCATGACTCATGCTGGTAGAGATAAAATAATACAAATTATGAAAAACAATTGGTGAGATAATTGCTCTAAAATTGCTAAAATCATCTATAACCAATGTTTGGTTTATCAAACTCATAAATTCTGGTACGGACAATGAAAATCTCAGGTGATACATTGCCAGCACCTGCTGGGTTAAACACTTAATGGGTTTCAATTAACTGCCTCCTTCAACGCATGTTTTGTGGCTTTACAGAAGCTTCCTCATGCGGGAAGGCCACTGCTGTAACAATAGCTAAAACATTACCAGAAAATCTGCACCACATATGGCCATACCTGGACAAACCTCCAGCAACAGGGATGTTCACTGTGCTGGACAAACTATAAAACAGTTTAAATAAGATATTAAAAACAATGGCACTAGGCAAAGCTAACCAAAACAGATTGGACTGCTTCGGTCAAAGATATTACAGATTGATGGCAACCACATCCACTCCCCTTGGAAAACAGACTTACCCTTTATGAAATACAAGTTCACAATTTGGTTCACAAGCAGAAGCGTCTGGCAAAATTTTGTTTTTGTTTGCAAACTCTGCATCAGATGACAAACACGACTGTGGCCATCTCTCCCACACAAACACAAACGTGGTCATCTTTTCCAAAATCATGTAACAAATTAAGTTCGTGAACCGAGGTACCACTGTAGTCACTAGAAGACCTACGTCCCTAATAAAAGAAACTCATGTATCTTCCACTCTGATAGATATGACTCAACAGTGCAAGGCTTTAATGAATTACACCAAAGCATATTTTCGCCATGTAAAAGAAGCCTTCTTGCCCCACCAACTGATAACTAACCAGACCTTTCATCATCTTAAACCCAAAAATTAGTTCTTTTGGAAATGACACTAGAAAGACTGTCCTTGAACTCCCTTGGAAAGGATCATATGAAGTTCTCTGCAGCAGAGCTTTGTGGCCTCAAGTCTAAGATCCACATTTCCAAACTGGGGGTTGGGGGCTAGTGTGGGATCCAGACTCCTGAAATGTACATCTGTTGGGGACTTTAGGATGGAGCTGACCAGGGATGTTTTTCCCCAGAGAAAGACAGCACCCTAGAAGTGGACATTTTTCCCAGAATCATGGATCACAACTTTTCTGCCACCATGAAAGCCTTATCTTTTTTCCTGCTATCCTAACCCCTTCCCTGTCCTTCCAGAAAAATCCAAGGGACCATAATCTATGCATAGGTTTACCAAGGGCTTATGCTATAGCAAGAAACCACAAGCGTTAGGTCTGATTTATTTCCTTGTGCATCCCTTTTCTGAATAAGGTACTACATTAACCCTTGATCATAATAAATATAGATATAGGCAAACAAATATAGACATGGTTTTTTTGTGTGTGTGTGGGTACCAGGGGTCGACCTCAGGACCTCGTGTGCCAGTAGGCGCCTGTGCCGCTGAGCGATATTACCGGCCCTTTTTTTGTATGTGGGTTCCGGGAGTCGAACTCGGGCCCTCGTGCTTGCCAGGCAGGCGCTTACACCGCTGAGCCATCTCACAGGCCCTAGACATTGTATTTTTATGGGGTGAGGGGTTGTACTAAGGTATCAAATCCAGAGATACTCTTACCACTGAGCCACATCCCAGCCCTTTTTTGAGATGAGGTCTCAGTAAGTTGCCCAGGCTGGCCTTGCACTTGTGACCCTCCTGCCTCAATCTCCAAGTAGCTGGGACTACAGGTGTGCACCACCACACTGTGTGTGTATGTGTGCATGTGTGTGTGAGAATACTGACTGATTGTGGGGACTGAACTCAGGGTCTTGTGCAGGCTAGGCAAGCACTCTATCACTGAGCTGCATCCTCAGCCCTCATATTTTAAAATAAAAATTAAAAATACACACATGAAGTTTATAAAGCTCAGTAAGTTATATTGGTTATATGTTAACTCCTAAAGACAAATATTGTCGCATAGCCCTTTAGATGTAAAGAGTAGGTCCCTTAATTCTAAAAAATCTAGTTTATTAACTTGCTTTACTGTCATTTTCCCTTTTAAAAATACAGGGAAGCAGGTCTGGTACCATACAACTACAATTCCAGCACTCTGGGAGGCTGAGGTAGGAGGATTGTAAGTGCGAGCCCAGCACAGACGACTTAGTGACTTAGCGATACCCTGCCTCAAAATATAAAAGGGCTGGGTTGTAGTTCAGTGTAAAAGCTCTGGGTTCAATCGCCGGTACTAAAACAAAAACAAAACATGAAAATATAGGGAAAGATCTCCCAGGCATGGTGGCACACACTTGTAATCCTAACAGCTGAGGCAGATGCAGAAGGATCAGGAGTTCAAAGTCAGCCTGGGTTATACAGAATGTTCAAGGCCAGCCTGGACTACACGGTGAGAAACTTTCTCCTCCCCACCCCCCCAAAAAAAAAACAAAGACAAAAACTAGCGGAAGACCTATGTTTAAAGCTTTAGGGGGAGACAGCTGTCAATCAGCTAGATGGTTATTTGGGGATGAGTCCAAAACAAAGATTACAAGCCCACTCCAGAAGCAGTGTCTAAGTGTCTGAGGGCAAGACAAGGGCTAAGACCCAGCTGGACTATTCCAGGTCACCTCAGATTCTGTGTGAGTTAAAGTGTCTTTGTCTTTGAAAACTTTTATAGATAGCCAGAAATGGTGGCACATGCCTGTAGTTCCAGCTATTCAGGAGGCTGAGACAGGAGGGTCACTTTAGTATACAAATTCAAGATCAGCCTGAGCAACATAGTGAGTCCTTCATCTCAGGGGGGGAAAAAGAAGGCTGATTATAGTGACACACACATATAATCCCAGCACTCAGGAGACTGAGACAGGAAGATCAAGAATTCAAGGCCAGCCTGGGCTACACAGCAAGACTCTAAAAATCAAGACAAAAAAATTAAAGATAAATTTTAATAAAACAGAAAGGATGGCAGCAGATAAGGGCAACATCAGCACAACATACCAGAGGAAAGGGTATTGTGAAACTGCTCAGTGGTAACAATCAGACAGCACTACTCAAGGAGGCAAGATGAAGCAAGAGAAAACTACATCAACAGAAACATTTTAAGAATAACTTTGTAAATTTTGGTTGTCAGTTAACAAGCACGAAAGCATTATTTGTGCCTATTCCCCAATACTGTACCTCTACACTGGAGAATATGTATAACTGTATTTTCTTAGGTATCAAATTGGATAACAGCTACTTTGCAAGGCTGACCTAAGGATTATGGCTAATGCCCATTAAGTAACCTTGCCAAACAGCGTGTTTAACAAAAACCACAGTTAGTGCCACTTCAGAGTTTACACCATTTCAGGAAGCCTCTCAGTAAGTGTCTAAGAAAATATACTGTTTCAAAGAGGCGACAAGTTAAGATATACTTCATAGGTAACTGTCATCCTTCAACTGTAGACTTCTTAGTTTCAGCTCCGGACTAAACCAGGCCATTAGGTTGTGTTAAAATATTTTCTTGAAGTTTCCTCATAATGAGCCTTGTGATTAAGAGTGTAAAATAAATAAAGGCTGAGTGTTGTGGTGTGTACCTATAATCCCAGCAGTCTAGGAGGCTGAGGTAGGAGGATCACCAGTTCAAGCCCAGCCTAGGTAATTTAGGTAGACCCTGTCTCAAAAATAAAGAATAAAAAAGGGCTGGGGATATAGCTCAGGGCAAAGGCCCTGGGTTCGATACCCAGTTTAAAAAAGAACAAAAGATGAATACAAGTCCAGCAAAAGCCCTTATCAAGAACACATCTTTTTTTCAGTTAATTTACAAAACAGATGTTCTATAATCCCAGCACTCAAGAGGCTGAGGCAGGAGGATCGCCATGAATTCGAGGCCAGCCTGGGCTACACAGTGAGTTCAAGGCCACCCAGAACTGCATAGCAAGACCCTGTCTCAAAAAAAAAAAAAAAAAAAAAAAAAAAAAAAAAGAAGCTGTTGACTGGTTTCATTTACCCTAAAAGCCCATTTACAGCTGGACATGGTAGTACATCCCTATAAGCCCAGCTATTCAGGAGGTTGAGGTGAGAGGATCTAGAGTTTGAGGCCAGTCTGGGCAACCTAATGAGATCTTGTTGGAAGGAAGGGAGGGAGGGAGGGAAGAAGGGAAGAAAGAAGGAAAGAAGGAAACGGAGGGAGGGAGGGAAGACAGACGAAGGAAGAAAGGAAGAAAGAAAGGATGAGAGAGAGACAAAGAAAGAAAGAGAGTCCATTTACAAGTAGAAATATTTTACTTTATTTGCAGTACTAGGGATTGAACCCAGGAACTTACACATGCTAAATAACTGCTCTGCAACTAAGCTATATCCCCACCCCTTTTTAAATTTTATTTTGTGACAGCACTTAGCTAAGCTGCCCAGGCTGGACTTGAATTTGTGCTGGGATTATAGGTGTGCATGCAAAATTTCTCTTGATCTGGGCTTTCATAAATTTCTAGGTGGGCAAGGCAGGAGGATCACTACAAGTCTGAGGCCAGCCTAGGCTACAAAGTGAGTTCAAGGCCACCCTGACCTGCATAGTGAAACCCTGTCTCAAAAAGACAAAAAAAAAAAAAAAAGAAGCTTGCAAAATTTATTGCAACTGGAAAAAATAAAAATCCTCAGATTTTAATATCAAACATTAGCAGCAATTAAATAAGACTAAAACACATTGTGTTGCTAGCCAGGCCTCGTGCCACACTCCTATAATTCCAGCACTTTGGAGGGTTGAGGCAGGAGGATCGGAAGACTGAACCTAGCCTGGGCATCCCCTGTCCCAAAATAAAAAACAAAACAAGCTGGGCACAGTGGTACACACCTGCAATTTAGCACTCTGGGAGGCTGAGGCAGGAGGATCACAAGTTCAAAACCAGCATGGGCAACTCAGCAATTTTGCAAGACCCTTTTTCAAAATATATGAAGAAAGGGCTGCAGATGTAGCTCAGTATGAAAGCCCGAGGTCAGTGATGGAGAACCTTTTAGAGCTTTCAATGATACAAAAGCCCGCTGAGGCATGTGTGCCATAAGTTCGCCACCACTGTCCCAGGTGCAAGCTCCAGTACCACAAAAATACATAAATAGATAGACAGATATATAAAAAATAAATAAGTCAGGTGTGGTGGCACACACCTGTAATTCCAGGACTCTGGGAGGCTGAAGCAGGAGGATCCCAAGCTCAAGCCAAGGCTGGGCAATTTAGCAAGACTGTCTCAAAATTAAATATTTTAAAAATCACTGGGGACACAGCTCAATGCAAAGGCCATGGGTTCAATTCCCAGTACCAAAAAATAAAAAATAAATAAGCAGGCTGGGGATGTAGCTGCTCAGTGTGAAGGCCCTGGGCTCAAGGTTCAATCCCCAATACTACCATATATACGTGTGTGTGTGTGTGTGTGTGTGTAAATACACACATACAAAGTTTGCACCCTTTGATCCAGAATTTTATTTGTTGTACAGAAACTCCATGATAAAAGACACCCCACCCTTATTAAAAAAAGAAAAGTCCGACGGCACTGCTTAGCTAAAACACAAACATTTGCTATGATCCTGATCCCTTTGGATAATACCGTAGGAGAAGATAAAAGGCAGGCAGTGGCACTTGCCTTCCTCTCACCCAGGTTGCCATGGTGGCCTCACCTCCATTCAGAACAGGAGTCCATAGTCTTGGTCTCCTAAGCCCCAAGTTCAGCCCCTGGCCCTTAAGAGAACTCAGAGTCAGAATGTGACGGTTACTTTGGTTCTGTCCCTTTCACTGTTCACTCTCCTCCACCTGGTGAAGAAGCTACCACACAGGACAGGAGCACTCCTTAACAGGCTGGCCACACTTCTTCTCCAAGAGCCACCAGGCCGGGCACCGCTGCTAAGAGGGCCACAGGCACATCAGCATTCCCATCCTTTGAGTCACCAGGGCTGTAACTTATAACCACCCCAAAAGCATTCTTCAGAACACAGCCATGGAGACACTAGAGGACTGCACCACCTTGCAAACCACCACTGTTGCTGGTGATACACGTTCAGTATACGACAATTAAAACGATAATAAAACTACAAACAATTCATGATGACTGAATTCAGATTTAGTGACTATTCCCTCAGGACACACACACTGTATTATCAAATCTAAAAATTTTAGTTGGGTTTAATGTCTCAGGAGTAAATGACAATGTTCTCTTCCACAGAACAAAATTTTACAAATCACTCATGTAAAATGCTGAGGACTTTGGAATGATTGAAACCTTAGTGTATACAGCTCAGCCCTGAAAAGTTAACTGACCAAGACAGAATTTTCAGTGAGTTGTCTCAAACCTGTTCTCACTAAGCACTTCCTACTATGGAGAATGAGATGCTATATTTCATTTCAGCAACTGCAATGTGAAATATCAATATAGTTGCAAAAACTTAAAATTTAAGGTAATGGGCTGGGTGTGGTGGCACATGCCTGTAATCCCAGCACTTGGGAGGCTGAGGCAGGAGGACTGCTGTGACTTGAGACCAGCCTGGACTACAAAGTGAGTTCAAGGCCACCCTGAACTACATAGCAAGACCCTATCTCAAAAACTAACACAAAACAAAAGGTAACTTGTATTTATAGCAGGGAATGGTGGTACACACCCATAACCCCGGTACTCTGGGAGACTGATAAAGGAGGATCATAAGTTTGAATCCAGCCTGAGCAACTCAGCAATTTAGTTAGACTGTCTCAAAATAAAAAATAAAGTTACTGGGGATATAGCTCAGTGTGAAGGCCCTGGGTTTAATCCCCAGTACTTAAAAAATACATAAATAAAGCAAAACACACTTTTTCACTAGTATAGTGTGCTCAAAGTTAATGCAAGGTGTCAGGGAAGACAAAATCTACATTAAAGGTTGTTGGGTAATCTAATCCTTAAATCTTCCAGGTTGAATTGCCAGTGATAGATAACAGACTAGCTGCTAATCTTCATCAGGGGTTGTCATTATCTGAGGTAGCCCTGGCACAGCAGTCCAGGCTGTAAGATTAGGGGTATTTTAGGGATACTATTTTCATAAAATAAAACTATCACCATTTTTCAGCATCTGTGTCACTTCTATTTAGGAAGCAGTAGGTGAGATATCTTTTCATTTATCATCTCTTGCTCCTCCAATAGGCAGGTGGGGTGGCAACCATTACCCACATTTTACAGAGTGCAAAGGCTTGGAGATAAACGGAGCCCTGACCATGTGGGGGCCTGTGAAGGAACAGGAGGTGTGTCTGACAAAAAAAAACTACATCCACGGCACAAAATTCTGCAGCAAAGAATAATAAACCTCATTTTAGTATATGTGCTGCCGAAGGAAGCACTAAACCTCGTTTTAGAAGTGCTACTTGTTTTGTTTTGTTTTTTTTTTTTTTTCCTCAGAGCTGGGGAACCCAGGCCCCAGCACATGCTAGGCAAGCACTCTACCACTTAACTACACCCCTAGTCCCAAATACCTTTCTCGTCTCCCCAGCAGTGGGGATTGAACCCAGAGCCTCTGCACTGTGCTACATTCCTAGTCCTTTTCTTATTTTGAAACAGAATTTTATTAAGTCACTAAGTTGCCCAGTTTGCAACTCTCCTGCCTCAGCCTTGCAGAGTGCTGAAATTACAGGAGTGCACCACCATGCCCAGTTCCAAGTCCTACATTTTTAACTGCTCGGCATACAAAACACTGGGATTGGTCCTCGTGCTTTATTTGCACAAATGCCTTCTAATCAGTCTGCTGAAGACTTCGGGGTTTGGAAACTGTTTCGTTTGCTGATGTAGTTGACTCACAGCACTATACACTCCATGACTTTAGAAGTAAACCTCTTCCTTAGATGAAACTCCATCTTATTATGACTCTCAGTCTCACTGCATTTTAGCCATTCATTCACTAAACATCTGGCTCAGCATCTACTATTGTCTACGCACCACACACTTCACCTCTAACAATTCAACACTGGAAGCTTTCACAGGGTTCTGCACAATGCAGGTGATCAATGAACAGTAAGAATAAACCTGATTCTCAGGAGACTGTCTGATAATTATTTACAGGGAGACCTTGAGCAAGACAGACTGCCACAGTGGGTCCTAACTGGGCCAGAGGTGTCGCTCTCTGCAAGCAAAGGGGACTCATGATCAAAAGGCCAAGCCCAGTCAGGCATGGTGGCTCACGCCTGTAATTCTAGTACTCGGGAGGCTGAAGCAGGAGGATCACCGTGAGTTTGAGGCCAGCCCAGGTTCCATAGTGAATTTAAGGCCAGCCTGGACTTAGCAAGACCCTGCCTCAAAAAAAAAAAGGCCAAGACAGCACAGAACACTTTCAACCCCTGAACCACACTAACAGACTCGGCCTGGGGAACACAGGGGAACCCACTTTAAGTTTAGAGGTAATGTTCCCGGAAAGGACTCCCAAGTTCTTTAGTTATAAAGAAGGCTTGGGCTGGTGAGATGGCTCAGTGGCATAAGCACCTGCCTGGCAAGCGCGAGGGCCCGATTTCGACTCCCGGAACCCACATATGAAAAAAGGGCCGGTGATATCGCTCAGCGGCACGGGCGCCTGCTGGCGCGCGAGGTCCTGAGGTCGACCCCCGGTACCCACCAAAAAAAAAAAAAAAAAAAAAAAAGGCTCTGCTGGGCTGTCACAGAGCCCCAGCTAACTGAGGTTCTGGTTGAGGGCATAAGGAACTGCTCCCTCTCATGCAGTTCTGAAGAAAAAGCCAGACAAATAACTACCTCATCCCAATCATCTCAAGTCACAAAAAAGCACAAGTAACCAACGACAAAAGTTTTTTTTTTTTTTTAAATCTAACATTATTACCAGTGCCAGATCTGAATTTTAAAAAACTTATTTTTTGGTTAGCTTTCGTGAGACAGTGTCTTACTGTGTATTTCAGGCTGGAGGCTGGCCTCAAACTCACAGTGATCCTCCTGCCTCAGCCTCCTAAGTGATGGGATTACAGGTATGTGCCACTATGCCAGCAACTTTTAAAAAACTTTTAACTCTGAAATAATTACAGATCGAAAGCTGTATAAATATTTACAGGAAAGTTCTATGCATCCTTCTGATCATTCTCTTAACTGGCTGCCCTTTCCTCAATCAGCAGGTGGGAATTGATAGCTCTGTCCTGAAGGTATATGACACTCACTATACACTTCCCAGGAACTCTGTGCTCAGTACTCACCCACAATGACTTCTGGGTGGCAGGGCCATCACAAGATATAGCTGCTGCTAAGCTCCTCATTCCATTCATTTGACAAATACTTACTGAGCACATAATATGCACCCGCAACTCTTCCTTGAAAGAATAATCTCCCCATGGAGAGAAAAATGTTTAATAGGATACGTATTAAATAAGAAATCAGCAGGATCAACAGCTGTGGGTGGAAATTAAGCAGGGAAGAAAATCAAGAAATAGAAGGTGGAGAAATTATAAGTGCTGTAATCATGGAATGTCTCAGAGAGCCATGAGGAAGCGAGCATTTCAGGCAGACCCAAGGACACAGCGTATCACTTTCAGAGACCAAGAAGAAGACTACTGGAGTGGGGACAAAGTGAGTCGGGGAGCTCAGAGCCTACAGGGACCGACAGGTCATCCCCCTCAACAAGGGTCTGCATCTAGAGGCCACACTAGCTCCACACTAGCAGACACACAGTCCTACAACCACAGCCATTGAGTCCTACAGCACTGACACAGGGAAAAGAAGATGTGGACACACTAAAGTTAGAAACTCCCAAAATCTACTTTCATCTCCTGTTTGACAGATCACTCAATCCTCATACTCAGCAGAACATTTTTTAAAAAGAGAGCAAAACAAATAAGTGAAAATTATCTTACAAGCATTAAGTAGTTTTGCCTTCAAGCAATCATGACGAGA